>JAQMYI010000018.1:17801588-17813818 GCA_030014275.1 Clariallabes melas
GGAAGGTGCCACTTTGTCTTTTTGTCTTAGTTAATCAATAAATCCATTGCACTGCATGTGATTTTGAGTTTCCTTCTCAATAGCCTATCCACCTACCAGAAACATGCTAGTAGGTGGATAGGCTCGGATAAGTTGCTGCTGTTGTGAACAGGTGTGTGAGAGTGTGTATGAGGTTTGGCCATCCCAATCCCAATCCCAATGTTCCAAATCAGGACATGTCCTCAAGTAATGCTCCGTGTCCCCGGGACATGTCACAGAGCCACTGTCATCCTGATCTGCATCCTAAACGGCATCCCTAGGGTATCAAGTTTTCACTGGTTACGAAGACCTGAGGCCTGACCGGTGACCAACATCAGGTCGCGTCCGAATCCTGATCAGCCAAATCTGGTCGGTTCAGATCACCCAAACTCCTGATACCAGAGCGGATCCTAATAGACCTGAGAATGCAGTCGTTGCAATCACTACAAGAAGAAATTTCTGTTGTTTTTCTTAGTTAGGGTCGAGGCGCATTTTGGATCCGGTTCACATGGCCTCATTCAGGTCATTCGGGACAGGTACACGTGCTGTTCCCTTTTTGGAACTTTATACACATTGGGTTCAGGACTGTTTCAGTACTAGGTTTTGGACCTGTGAAGACCTCTACGTTAGGGTTTTGAGGGGTCTCACCTGTGTTTGCATGTAAAGCATGTAAGAGGGAGTTTATTGGGAAAGAAGGTGTGTGTGTGTGTGTATTTGGGGTGGGGGAGGCTGGGGATTTGGGGTTTGGTCATGTTGGGGTGTTGTCTGGATCTTTCGCCTTCCCTGTTATTGGTCATGGGCAGGGATCATGGTCTTGTGTCTACTTGGTTGCTCCTGGCGTGAACAAGCGCGCATGCGCACTGCGGTCACGCCGCGGTTCGTGTTTGTGTGTGTGTGTGTATGAGTGCGCGTGCGTGTATGTGTGTGTGTGTGTGTGTGTGTATAAGGCGCATTATTTGGCAGCCGCGGCGGCGGAGTGGAGCGGAGCGGGGAGGGCTGAGCTCAGGGTATCCCCGCTATTCTTGTGTTTTCTTTTCACGCTGAATTATCGGAGTTAATTGTCACCCAGGACCTGAAGGAAGGAGCCGTAAGAAACGGACGAGCAGCTTCTCGGAGCCGGTAAGTCAGATCATTAATAATTATATTAATAAAAAGAGTGCGATGTGTGAAGTTTTGGAGGAGGAGGAGGATGAAGATGATGATGATGAGGAGAAGTAGGAGGAGGAGGAGGGGTGTAGAGAATCCTTTTTATTCAGACTTAACGAAAGCTCCTCTTCCTCCTCATCTTCCTCCTCAACGCCGTTACACTTTTATTTCCGACAACACGCGGCTCGTAAAGAACTAATCTAATCTGATCTGATCTAACACATCACTCTGATTTACACAAGTTTGGTTGGCAGGACTATTATTATTATTATTATTATTATTATAATAATTATTATTAATATAAATTTCGTTCTCCGACGGAGTTTGGTGTTGTTTGTCTTCTCTCTCGCTGCGCCGTGTCTCGGCGGATAAACGACGAGTTATCTGTCCGAGTTGGACATTTTGTTTTTTGTTCAGCGCTTTTGGCCAGTTCGCGGTCCAGTACACTAACTCACCGACCCGTAACCCGACCGGGCTCGCTGTTAGCCCTCGGGAGGACGCGTTTCTCCTGGAAATGGAGGATATTTTCCTGGTTGAAGTGCTGAAAGTTTAAATTTTGCGCTGCTTGCCCCCCCTCTCCTCTCCGAAACGCGAGGTAGGTAACGCTAGCGAGGTTAGCCTGCTAACGTCTCGGCGCTTGATTGGCTTGAACTGTGATGGGTTTAGCTTACTGCTGTTTAATTATTATATTATTTATCAAAGAAAAAAAGTGTATATTAATTAACCGAAGTTGTGAATTTGCTGTGTTTGTATGTCTATTATTATTTACATTGTAACAGAAAAAAAAAAATGTTATATTATTTGACATGAGTTCATCTTTTAATTTGTTTGTTTATTTGTTTATTTATTTGTTTGTTTGTTTATTGCTAATAATAAATGATCATGACCGGGCATGTTGTCAGGAATTGCCCTGTTTTTATGTAACATTTCCGTCATCCGGTCTGACACACACACACACACACACACACTGCTTTTTACCGGCGTTTGCCTAAACACGCGGTATTATTTTGAAACGCAATTTAGTGTTATTTTCAGTTATTTAAAAGCAGGTGATAATGGTGTTATTTTATTATTTATTTATTTATTTTTCTTTAGTCGTGGCACTTAACCCGACAGGGCTGCCAGGTTTTTTTTTTCTGATGTTATCACAATAAAAGTCCCCTGGCTGTAATCTTCCTCCGCTTCATCCTCACCCTCATCATCCTCTTAAAGCTACACGTGCGTGTTACAGCGGCGAACGCGCTGCTCCTGCGATACAGCCCGTACTGTACTGTACTGTATGTAGTACTGTATATGGATGTGCGCGCGCCCGGGTTTCCTTATTTCACTTTTCGATGATGTTTTTTTTTTTTTTTTCTTCTTCAAATTTTGTTACAGTGTAACTTTAATGTTGCAGCTCAGAAACTCATGGACGGCCAGGCGAGCGTCCAGCTGCTCTTGATACAATAAAACGAAAGTGATTCGATTCGCTTCGATTCACTGCGGAATCGAATCGATTTAGATTCGAATGTGATTCAGTTCAGATAAATGTTAAGTTTTCCACTGGAAAGTTTTTGCGTTTCCAGTTTCTCTGTAAAACGGCATTCTGCATTTTTTTTTCATCTTATCAAGTTTGAGGAAGAAAGAAAAAGAGTAATTTTTTGAGAATAATTATGATCGTATTGATGGAAATTATGACAGTTTTTAGCCACTTTTCTTATTGTCCAGAATGTACGCTAGTAAGCTGTCACTGCCATATTGTAGGCCATCAGATAGATTTTTTTTTTCCCTTTACATTCCTACCTGAGTAAAATCAGTCTGCTGTTTTAAATGTTAACTGGCAGATCATCTCATTACAATTGGTCTTTAACTTCCTGTATTGTTGTTGTCAGTTTCTTAAATGCAAAATATATTTGGTTCATCAAAAAAAAACTATCGCCTAATGCTTTCAAATTTATCCATCATGGACTGTCAGGCACGGATTGTATCGGATATGAAAGCCAATCGTACTTGAACTTGAGTGGACACGACTTTATCAGCGCCATCTGTCTGCTATGAAATCTCATGGTGCACATAGCACACTTTAATCTCATCCTCTGACCTACACAGGCATAGCCTGGGCCATGTGTATATGGGTATTTTTATTAAACTGTTTTTCTCCTTTGTTATTGAAAGTAAATCGTAAAAAAACAAACGAAAATACAGAACACTCTGTCTAATTATGCCAATCCAACAGGTGGCAATATAACCCTAACTGTAAAGCCATGTTGGCCAATCAGAAGCATGGGGAAAAAAACATTATAATTGGGTACATCAGATGCAGGAGATGTTGCGCATACAGGACAGTTTTTCCCGTCCATACGTCAACATTTAAAACTAAGTTTCTAAGATCGTTTTTTTCACATTAGGGCACTGGGATTGTTTCAGAGAGCCCTCGACACCAAAGCCTGCTGAAAAGAGCAGTCTCGAGCATGGTACGTCATACGCGGGCATGGATCGGATATGAAGGCCAAGCGTATTTGAACATCGAAGTGGACACAACGTTATTAGCGGTGTCTGTCTCCTACAAAATCTTAGACTGCACATAGCATGCTTCAATCTCATCGTCTGACCTACACAGCCATATAGCTGATAAAGTAGGAATGCATGTGAGAGAGTTTTCTCCCAAAATGGTAATATTAGGCATAGCGTGAAGATTAACTTCCTCATTTTCTTCTTCTTTTTGTGTTTAAAGGTGGCTTGCAAAATAACTTGGTGTGCAACATATTAACGTACAGGCGTACCCGAGTAATGTATCTTATGAACGAGATGTAAGGGGCATCTCATTCATAAGGAGAAGGAGGGAAGGAGTTTTCCACAAAGTCAGATTTAAGTGACCCAAAACAGAGCTTGCGTGTGGTTGAAAGGCCAAAATCCCCTGTACAGAAAGTGACTAGAGACACATGTAAGAGTCAGCCGTCCACTCGTGGTCATATGACTCTAGACTGAGTTCCTGATGAAATCCATTCACAGAACTTTTCTAATTTTGTATCACTTCTATATTTAACTTTGTGACTTAAGCTTGCTTGCGATTCTGATGCCTGTAGGTGGATCAAGTTTCTCTGAATGTATAAAGATTTTTTTTACATAGGTGGTTAATAGCATTGCGCAGTAGTTCTCCTGATGCTCTCCTGACTGCAAACATAAAAAAAATCCGCTCTTCTCCAGCTCTCCCGAGCGTGTTTGGTCCACAGTGCTTGGGGTATTCTTAGGATAAAAATCTCCTCTGAATACAATGCATGCTCGATGGATATTCAGCATCTACTTCCACACTTTCTTTTTTTTTTTTTTTTTTTTTTTTTTAAATACACCTGAGATTTCAGGTATCAGTAAAAAAGCTCAAACAGAAGCTGATGGGAATTGGGTGTGATTGAGTTAGGCCTATTTGCTGTTTGTAGTTAACGAGTCACGATGCCTGGGTGTTGCTAAGCAGCCGCGGATAACAGCACTGTCTGAGCTTCCCGTCGCTTTATCTTCCTTCTGAGGTGGATGTTGATCAAACCCTAGAGCTGTTTCTACATCGCAGAGACTTTCAGCTTAATGAGTGTTTCCTAAAAAAAAAAAAAAAAAAAAAACACAGTGAAACTAATAAATATTGTTAACGTCATCAATAGGCCGAGATTCCATCCCGATTCCATGTTAATCTTAGTGGGCATGCATAGCTAACGGGTTTTACACTAAACGACGGTCTGCGAGTATGTGTTCTGTAGGAGTGTGTTTCATGTTTAGTCACTGAGGGGTTTTTTCTTTTTTTTTTTTATGTCAGAGGTGAAGCCAGTGAATGCATTCGCAGGAAACGGTGTCAAGTCCTAGCAGAGATTATTGTCTCACCACCTTTGTATGAAATGCAATCTGATTGGCTGTCGCTCGCAACACTTTCAGTTTGTCTCTGGTTTGGTTGCCTTCCAATTCCCGGCCCTCCCTGCATACTGACCAGGGAGGTTCAAGACTAACATGCTTCCTTTGAGACACATGAATCTATAGAATAATTTTTACAATTCATAGGAACGTGCCATACGCTAGGGATGGGAATCAACAGCGACTGTGTGATACGATTTCACGATAACTGAATGCCAATCCGAATCTATATCGCGATTACAATTTTATAAATGTCTCAATGTTACATTTTTGTTGTTTAAGCCAAAAAAACAAACAAACAAACACCTGATGCTTTGCTGCTGCCAATGTTTGAACAGCTTATAGTGCACCACCTGTAGGATTATAAAGGAACTGCAACACTTTCCCATCTCAAATGCAAACATGAACAGCATAAATTCAAATATATTTTCTTATAAATCATTTTTGGAGTCATTGTCACGATAGACGAATTGCCTTGCAAAAGAATCACAATATATCAATCAATCGGTTTTATTTTTTCCCCCATCTCTACTATCCACACACTTCCACCTGTTACCTCGTAGATGTCACTGATGGAAAAGAGAGAGTATGCCATCTCTGAGAGCACGGCCAATTTTGCTTCTTTGGACTCTCGGCCACAGGTGGCTGTTGATGGGGCGAAGGTTTTCCTGTTGCACCACAGATCCTCCTCCAATCGTGTAGCTAAATGCAGCTCCTCATGAAATGGGAAGTGTTTTCACAGACCATACATTGATTTCATTGATGATAAACAGATTTCTTTCTTAAATCAAAGATGGACTGAAATAAGTGTTTGCATTTAATTTTTTATCCCAGTCCATATTGGGCTTTACTGGATTTCTGTCCTTTGGAGTCAAATCGTTTAAAAGCATGTCGAGCTCAGAGACGAGGTAATGGCTGACATGACTATTGCGCAACACGGCTGAGTTTTTACTTAATGTCAGTTTATCATTCTTTTCTCATTTCTGTCTGACTGATTTGTTTATTTTTATAAATAAGACTAGAATCATAAAGAGAACACTTTTTTTTTTTTTTTTTCTTTTTTTTTTTTTTTTTTTTTTTTTTTTTTTAAAAGTCCTTCCTAAATACGATGAACTTTTAATAGGGCGAGGTGTCTGATATTCCAGTCCAAAGTCTAGGATCATGTGGAAAAGATTTAACGACATGGAGAGATTGTTTACACATCAACAATCTGCTTCGTCTTAGTTATACATTTGTCATTTATTTTAAGTGTGTGAAAAATAGACATTGAAGTTTGTCCTAAATGTTAATACTCCCAAAAAAATTATAATCTTCTACAAATTCTTAAGGTGTCAGACAGTGTGTTAAAATGGATCATAGCCTAGAGGTGGAATGTCCTTTCTGACCATCAAGCGCATGGAAATAAACACACAGGTCCCAGGACAACAGCAGCGCGTCCTTGTCTCATCTCAAAACCTTTTCCTTGCGTCGTGGGTGAAAGTGTGGGCTTTCTGTCTGCCGTGAGACAAATGAAGCATGGCTTTACTGTGCGTCTCAGGGGGCCTGTCAGTGACAGAACATTCGTTTATGAGCGATCTGCCTCACAATCCTGTCCTAAAGTGGACCAAAAGAGTTCTGCGTGTGTGTGTGTATGTTTCTTTACCTCCTGCCTAAAATTCCACCACACAAACACGTATGCGTGCATCCGCAAGTTAAAACCCTGCAGGAGAGGTCATTACATCACAAAGCTATAAATAACCGACATGGAAAAGCCTTTCTCTGGCCTGGCACGGGCAGAGAAGGAGAGGAAAAAAACAGAGACGGGCCTGCTAGGCACGATGCTGTCAGGAATATGTGAGATTTTTATTTTGTGTAGAGATCAGGACAAGCTTTGAGTCAAAAAATGAATGTTTCTAGAGCAAGATTTTGTGGTTTGAAAATGTAAAATCTAAAGCGGGCGTCTTCCTCACTCTGTAGTGCATGGAGCGAAGTCATTTTGTTAGTCGTTATATGCATGCTGCCGACTTGAGGTAGCTAGCTAGTTACTGTATTTTCACTTATGTTTTTTGTGGAATTTCAGTGAAGTTTCAGTATTACTTTGAATCATCTCAACTTCAAGAGCATAATTCTAAATGCAATGTTGGGTAAAGTAAAGGGGAAAAAATAATCCAACCAGTATGTCACAACTGATTCCTGTATTGGAGTGACGACACGTTAACGGAAATAAAAACCTGACAAAAAAACACAGCAGCGCGCTTCCAGACCTGAAGGGCTGGAGTCCAGCAGGGTTGGGTCAAACACACCTCCTAAACCCGTTGAGCTGACTTGGGTACGCTCAAGATTAATTCAGAAGTGTTAAAGCAGATGAATACAGTGTGCTTGATGAATATATACGTCATGTTTGAAAACTACACTTTTCAAAGTAACCGTGATAGTAACCGTCTCCTGTCTGTATTGGGCGTCTGGTTACCGTACTCAACTTGCAGCTCTTCCGAAGTCTGTGCCAAGACGTGAGGAAAAAATTTGTTTCGCTTTAATAGGCAGCGCAAGTGTGTCGAGTGGAGAAGGATCACACTGTACTTCAGGACACACACTCAGCTGTCTGTCTGACCACCCAGCTCTCTGTCAGCTGAACCTGTGCCTCCAGACTTACTGTATATATTTACTTAGCTGAAGAGCTCTCTTGCACTATGGAACACACGTTTAGGATTTTGGAAGTTTTGTTTTACATCATGACTAAAGGAACCTTGTTCTCACTCACTCACTCATCTTCTATACCGCTTCATCCTGTATTCAGGGTTGCAGGGACCTGAGCCTATCCCAGGAGACTTAGGGCACGAGGCAGGGTGGATTGGATGCCAATCCATCGCAGAACACACACACACTCACACACTCTTTCACACACTACGGTCAATTTGGGAACGGCAATTAGCCTAACCTGCTTATCTTTGGACTGTGGCAGGAAACCGGAGTACCCGGAGGAAACCCCCCAAGCACGGAGAGAACATGCAAAAACACAGAGACCGGAATCGAACCCGGACCTGGAGGTGCAAGGCGACAGTGCTAACCACTACACCGCCGTGCCCCCAGGAACCTTGTTCTATTGGACATTTTAATATACTTATTGTACAAATGATTTGATTTTGTTTTTCACTATAAATTGTTGAAATTTAACCTGAAATATGGAATTCAAATCTACACCAACCAGCCAGAACTTTGACGTTGATTATCAACTATATACCAGTGAACTGGAGAGATCATGAGCAGGAAGGCTCCTCACCCATGCCCGTGGGGATCAAAAGCCAGCCTGTCAAGTCTAATCCAACAGTAAAGCCAATACGGCACAAAATGCCAAAATAAGTCGATGCTGGCCATAATGGAAAGGCACCAGAACCCCCAGTGCACCACCGCCCGCCGCAGCACCAGGCCACTGACCCGATCTACAAACTCCCCAGATCCCAATCCTGTCAAGCACCCAACAAACAAGTCTGGTCCTCAGAGGCCTCAACCTACAACCCATAACACCCAATGGATCTGCTGCAGACATTCTGATGCCAGAAACCACAGCACACTACCAGAGGTCTTGTGGAGTCGTACCTCAAGGGCCCAGCGCCACCCAGGTGGCATAACGAAACCTACACAATACTAGGCATAATGTTTTACCTTGTAATGTTACGGCTGATCGGTATTCTGGGAGAAGCAAATTCTGTTGGACAAATAGGCTAAATATGTCAAGCTTCTATTCTGACTTGTGGTAACGTCTACCGGTGAGTGTGAGGACATGGTTGAAACGTGCACCTCAAGTTTGCTGTATTTTTTAAATTAAGTTGCAAGCATGATTTGGGCTTCACGCTGGAGATTTCACTTGCTTAGTCGACTAGCCAGTGAATTTAAAGATTAGCTCATCCACAGTTACAGTCGGAAGACAGAACAGAAAATGAGTCGACACAAACCACAGAGAGCATTAATTGCAGTTGTGTACATATTGCTGTGTGTATTTGCTCTCTTCTAACCCTCTGTAATAAAATTAACTACATGTCCTTATTATTTTTAATTACCTTTTTTTTGGGGGGGGGGGCATGAGACGGGAATGGAATTTTAAGATCGTACCCCTCAGCAGCCATATTTAATATCAGTATTTTCCATGTTTGTTTTTAGTAAAAAAAAAAATAATAAAAAAATGTATGTCTTGATTTTGGAAGGCGGTGTCTCGAGTCCAAGCCGCGCATAATGCTGGTATCTTTCAAAGCAAGGCTTTCTCGGTGTATGCTGTACAGTGCAGCATTAAACACCTATTACAGCATTGAAATCCCCAACTTGCGAACGCCTGCCATGTTTCTGAACGTCTGCCTCCAACACAAAGTAACTCAAAGATCCTCCTGTAAGAATTGGAGACCTAAAATTAAGGCGTGAATGTGTATGATCGACATAAATCTGTGTATGTGTATATACATGCATTAAAATTTTTTTTTTTTAAAAACTTGTAACTTAGATATGTGCCACTGTAAGGGCGTTTATTTCTAGGTGACTGATCACCCATCATCCTTATTTCTATCCCAGTGCTTATGGCGTCTTCCCGGATGTCCACACCCAATCCACAGGGAGTGAGGGCTCAGTGATGTAGAATGATGTAAATCATGTATCATACACCCTGCACACTTACCAGAGCTCAGGCCAGTTAAATATTTATGGGAGATCTTGGAGCGACGTGTGAGACGGCGCAAACACCTGGGATGAACAGCTCAGCTTTACGCCGTAACTCACTTTCACTTTAGTAAATCATTTTCTTTCATACAAGTTCAGTTCTTAAGAATAAATGCTTGTTTTTGTCACATCTTGTGCACACCTCACATCTTAACCGACTCTCTAAAAGCAAACAGTCCACCTCCTGTCTTTGTATTTGCTTCACACATTACCTGGTTGTTACGAATAAAGTATTTTGTACTTGGTTACGTCGCAAATTTGTATATAAGCAGCTTAGACCCCTCACCCGGTTGCGTTTTCGTTAAGCGCCGCAGGCTACAGAAGAGGAAATTTCAGACAGAACAACTCATTACCATATCGCGCTTGTTACTTCCACATCGCGAGACACTGAATGCTCTCAAATCGACATGAATTTACAGCTTTTCAAGCACTGCTTAGTAGCAGATTAGCACAGTTAGCACCAGAGGGCATCACTCACTGCCTTGAATAGAAATGTGTTTCAGGGTTTGGCGAAACAGATTTGTGATGGATTTTTTAAATTTAACTCGGCTTTTTTCCTCTTCATCAAGGTTCCGTTTGGCTGCATAATTGCCAAAGCAATTAGTCTGGATTCGCTAGCGATCATGAATGTTTTACAGCACCGTATACTCAAGTGCTGTCGACTTAATTGGGTGTATGAAGCTCGGAAATGTGTTCCTGCATGTGGAGAAAATGTGGAGCCCAGCACGGAGATTGGAGTTCCACATCGACATCATGGCGTCTACTCGGCTCTCATTGGTGGGTTAGAGGACGCCTGCAGCCAATGAGGCTGATTTTTATTTATTTATTTTTATATTGGTGTCATTGTGGATTTTATTATTATTATTATTACTTGTATCTTTTCTTTTTTTTTTTTTTAAAGGAAACCAAGTAAATCAGATAAGTAAATCTATCTGACATTCCTTATTTATTGTTTTTAATTGATGTTGGTTTACAAAAGATAAAATTTTTGTCTTTAGGTCTTTTTGTCAGAACACTTTACTTCTTCTCCGCATGTGTACACAAGGATATGCCTTGTTTGAGAAGCCACATATATGTATGCTGCCCCAGGGGGACGTGAAACCTGATCCGTCGCTGCCATTTTAGCCTTAACTGACACTCTAGACGTTCCCTGCAACATGTGGACTCGCTCCTCTGGCCGCCATCTGACTCTGCGCTTTTGGCTCTCCATACAGCCGGCCGTAACCGCTGGGCCGAGGTCAGCCGATCTGAACTAAAAGTGATTGTTCTGCCATAGCCCTCGACCTCTACCATCAGATCTGCGAACAGCCCGATCCCTTCAGCTGTCTGTTATGGCTTTGTGCGGGACGATGACTCACTTGTTTACCATTTCCTTGTCCTCAGAAAGGAATGCTTAGGCAAGTTCTGCGAAGGAACAGTAGCCTACAGAGAAGGAACGAGCCGCGTGCTCTTGCTCTTCTTGACCGTTCTGTTTTCACGAGGAGCTCTGCACTGAAGTCCGATTGTTCCGTGCGAAGTGTTGTTAATAGAATAAATGATTCTGGCTCGGATTTCAGGAGCACCTTGGCAGTGCACTAATGAGATTTCAAGTTCAAAGTCTATTTAATTTTATTGTTATTATTATTATTTTTTTATTTAAGTCATATTTCCAAGCACTAAACCAAAACTCTTAGTGGCATCCAAAGAAAAAGAAGCATGGTGCATTTTATTGAAAAGAATATCAGAAGCTCTGCTCTGTCCAAGTATTAAAATCTTACGTTTAGAACAGTCTCACTCATGGGGTCGTGTCCAACTTAAACAAGCGTGCTCCTTATAGAAGAAAGTTTTAAAGTTAATATATGTCATTACACATTATTTAACAGTGCACGTGTTTGCCAGGTCAAGCTATCAAGCAGAGAGGTGTTCAAGTCAAACCGGGACTTTTGGTTGTACAGAACAACAATCATGAACACGCAGTTAAAACTACCTTTTATTTCTCTATATGCTACACTAATGCACTAATTCCAGCGTTTCCACTAGTGCTTCAATACCATCAACGTAGGAATTCTTCTTAGTAGTTGTTCGAGCCATTAATAAACTGATCAGCGTCTAAAACGCTGGCCTCCCAGGAACTCCGTCAATGCCCTTAACTGTCGATTTTTAATGGTCAGTTGTTCCATTCGCTGAACGTTGCCGGAAACGATGCCGTGAGCTCCGAGCCACCTCGGCAGGGGCGTTCAAATCAAACAGGAACTCGTGATGAGACTCCTAAAACATGCCCCTGTTATCCTGGAAACTTTATTAGCAGGTAACTGCATCAGTGCTAAGGTGGGACAAATTGTGGTACAATCAAATGCAGTGCAATACAATATGCAATAAAATTTAGCGTGTCAGAGACATATATATACATTACATTTTTTGTCCCTTAACACTAGAAGTCCCAGACTTTTCTAACCCTCCTTTAGCCAAGAGGAAGCTAACTTGGCTAGTTTTTTAGCATCAATTCATGTGTAAATTAGGTCATTACC
>JAQMYI010000018.1:17864418-17876365 GCA_030014275.1 Clariallabes melas
TATAATATAATATAATATAATATAATATAATATAATATAATATAATATAATATAATATAATATAATATAATATAAGATTCTGTAAAGCTGCTTTGTGACTATGACCGAGGTTAAAAGCGCTATACAAATACAACTGAATTGAATTGAATAAACATGGTGTGATTTAGTAAGAGAAACAGGGACTCCAAACGTAAGAAAATATGAGATTATGGTTTTGATAACTTTTGTGTTGTGACATTTTTTATTGCCGCTAATGAGGTAGGTAGAGTCACTATGCAATGAAATCTACGCAATGTACTGTATCCTACTGTGAGTTTGGCCATGACAGCGTGGACATTTGTTTGTGATTTCCTTGTACATTTTTTATTTTGGAGTTTCAAATGCATATTATTGTAATAGTGTCTAATCTACATATCTACACATTGCTTGCTTACACTGGAATGAAATGTTGATTCTCCAGTGGTGCCACCCATACCATAAATACATAATGTGTACATAGTGTACTCACACAGCCCCACATGTGCGTTCATGCATTGCACACACCTTTGAGCACACACATACACACACCTATTTTGTAATCTAGGAAAGGAAAACCGAGGAACACATCAATCCTGCATACAATAGGGATGGACCGTGTGATACAATTTTATCGCGATCACAAGGGATGGCAACATTTTAACACAAAAATAAATAAATAATTATTTTGGAAACAGTGTGCCAATACATGAATTGCTACATAAAGAAATTGCGATGTCATCTTGCACCTCTAGGGTCTGAGTTTGATTCCCGCCTCGGGGTCTGTGTGCATGGAGTTTGCATGTTCTCCCCATACTTGCTGGGTTTCCTCCAGGTACTCTGGTTTCCTCCCACAGTACAAAAACATGCAGGTTAGGTTCATTGGCGTTCCCAAATTGCGTATAGTGTGTAAATGCATGTGTAAATATTGACTGGAGGTTCCACCAGAGTCATAAAAAATTAGAATAAATACAATGGTAATCATCATTGGCCTCCATCCATCCCAAGTTGGACCACAGAGGCTCCTAGATGGATGGATAAATTGATTTTATGCAGTAAACAATACATTAATATGGTGCAACTGACATTTCAGACTCAATATAAAGAATTTTGTGTGTGATAACCTTATAATTAAATCATACAGCATTCTGCTACTGTAAGTGCTCTTTGTGGGATACAAAACGTACATAAGCAACTTCATACACTACTACATAAGCAATTACAATTGAAACAAGTCACAGTATTAAGCCTAGTAATGCTGCCTTGTTTCAGTTTAAATTTCATAAATGAATATAACAATACATTCTGTCAACAGCTATTATAATAATTATGAGGGCTGGACCAATTAATGCATATTTGGGCATAACTGACATAGATTGTTCAAATGCCTGGTGCATTTGTGCCTTTGTTGAACCCGAACCTCAAACCTTTTTTTGAAAATCCACTTTGTCCCAGTTGATGGTCTCCTACTGTGTGGTTGGTCTTCAATACTGGCTTCCACATCTTTAAAATCTTTCATCCATCCATGCATGTTGTTCTTGTCAATGGTGTCAATATGGCGTAAGCAAAGATGTATTGATTTGGAGATTCAAGGGACAGAAACGTCCACGTAAGAGACAGAAAAAAGTCACTTGTAATTATGAATGTTATGACATGCGAATCTGATCTGATAAAAAAATTGCCACATGACTCATCCAGTCAAATAGCCGACTGTTTGAAGAGCACAAATGTTCAACTAAATTGTATGAATGGGCAAAACATTGCTCTGTTTCTGACTGACAGCTGGGCAACATCAGTTTTACTATAACACACAACCAATAGGTCATTACTGTTTTCTTCTGTTTGCTGTTAGACGTTTGTGTAGCTAATGTGTGTCACATAACGTTATTTTATTTGTCCACCGACGTTCTAGTTTGCCAAGACATGCTGTTGTTGTGATTCTAAGGAGCTGGTATGCTGGACACCGTATACATGAGTGAATAATTATGGAATCATTTATTTGATTTTTAAAACTTTGTCCAGCTTGAGTTGTGCTTTACAAATCTATAGAATTGTATAGAATTGTAATTTGCACTACATATAGCGTATAGGTCATTATGTAAACCCTTATGTTGTATGGTAATATGAGGTGCGTAACCCCGTGAGGCAGTGAGCCTCCGAGAGGTTTTCTTTTAATCACTGTAGATTTGTAGAGTGCTTGTAGCTTGCCAACATTAAATCAATTCCCAGCTGGTGTTTAGCCGAAGCCGTAATGAGCAGTTATTAATGCAGGAGTTGCGCAATTATGGTGGAGATTTAATCTCTATCATTTCAAGATTCATTTAAGAATAATGTCATTGACTACAGTTTCATTGGAAACGTATTAGATGACTTGCTAGGAAAAGAGATAAAAGTTACTTACAAAAGTTGTAAATGTTCACTATGTTTAAACTATATGGTTTAATATTAATGATATAACGCATACTAAATAATCGAATGAATGGAAGACTGGATGGATTTAACATCTTCCCCTAGATTTTCCTTATATAATACTCTTAGGAGATCTTTTTTGAATACTGGTAAATGGGTTAAAATACAATACGTGGTTACAGAATATATGAATGCAAGGATCTTGTAAGGATTTGTGACAATTTTTTTTTTTTGTGAAAACCGATTGACATTTACAGAAGGCTGTAAGTATAGTACGATGAAGAGACTCTTAGCTGCAGTAAAACATTTGAATAGTGCAAAGATTTTAAAGTTTGCCATATGGCATTGGTGGCTCTTGCCTACTACGCAGAAGGCCCGGGTTCAATTTCCAGCCAATGCACAAACCCCAGATGCAGTGATGCAGTGCTGGTCCCAAACCTGGATAAAACAGAGGTAGTAGGGTTGTGCCAAAAAGGGCATCCGGCGTAAAACTTGTTCCAAGTTGATGTGCAAGTTGATCAGTTATTACCACATCCTCCGTACAGTCCTGAACTCATGTGGAAGCATTTCGATATGTTTGGGCCATTAAAACACAGCACAGGTCAATAACGCTATACTTATATGGAAGCCTTGCCAGTGTGTGTTAATGAGGAGGCTTCAGACATCAAACTGTGCATTTCGGATATGTCAGGAACCTTTATAAAGGGTAGATTTTTATCACTACTAGAATATGGGAATGATGTTGCAAACATCTAGAACACTCAATATGAGCATATTATAACTTGTTTCGGGTCATAGAAACAACTGAAAACAACCAGTAAAACATGTGATCATGTGTATCTGTACTAATTGCCTACTGTATGTGACCCATGTTTAAATTTTTTGCTCAGTCTTGGTTGTGTAGTTGGTTGAAATGAAATAAAATCCAGTTCATCATATTGCCTGAGAAAAGGATATGTTATTTGTTTTTTTCTTTTTAAGTTTTAAGGGGTCTACAGGAGATCCTGGGAGGCTAGCGTTTCAGTCATGAAGCAACTGGTCCGTTCATGGCTCCATTGTACTGAGAAAACGTTCTACTTTGAAGGTATCCAAGCACTCGTGAAACGCTGGGATTGCATTAAGTGCATTAGCGTAGCAGGGGATTATATAGAGAAATAAAGGTGTTCTAAGTCCCGGTTTGACTTGAACACACTTGTAGAACACACACTGAAAGGTGCCTTTTGTTTCGAGAAAAACAAAGCAGCATATAAGAACAATGACATGCCTAAATGCACTGGTTTCTGGTAAGAGGATGCACTTGCATGCGAACAGAGACCATTTAGGTTATATTTTAACATGTATGATAGGAAGAGAACTGCCAGGAGGAGGAAATGTATTCAGTTGGGCCGCCCACCACTTCCTCATTGCGTGGCTCTGCTGAGTCCCACCGCAACACTGTTTAACAAAGGTCAACTGGATCAACTGCTTTACACCAGCGGCAAACAAATGGCTAAGTTAGTGCTTCTCAGTTCCTGTCATGAGACATCTGTGCATGCACAGATGTGATTAGCGTGGTGTTTTTACTCTTATGCAGCATTTTTTTCTTTTTTTTTTTTTCTTTCTTTTTTTTTTTTTGCATCTAGACCTACATCAATTGGGTACATGAGAGCCACTGGATCAGCATCTTATAAAAAATAAAGAAAGAAATTCCCATAAAATGAACAAATGTGGAGCAGCTGTCTGTGAAATACGCTGTCTGGCCAGAGGGAAGAGATCACATGCTCTTAGAGCACAAACACTATATGGGTCACAGCTATGATCCTCTTTTTAAATATATAATCTTTTATAATGTCATTTTCTGCCATTTAGTCATTTCTGTTGTAATGCAGAACATTAATTTTTCTGAAAAACAGCACTTTTTTTAGTGCTTCCTCTACAGGTAAGAGAAAAAGGAAGCCCTCATGGTCATACTTATTGAAAATGTGCTCGGTTAGTCAACCTCAGTGGATGTGAGTAAGTGGCATGTCCAAATTTTAGGCCGTGTGGGTGCAACACAGTGCTTGGAGATGGTTAGATAAGTGCCAGCTGCTGTAAACTCTGATCACGTTTCTGATTGATCTATTTGAAATCTGTCATGTTTTTATTTATACTGTATTTATACATAGTGTGTTGTCCGCAGTGGCTGCGTTTGACCAGCAGGGGTCCCTCATCCATCAGCCTCCCACTCAGCTGCTCATACAGACATACACTCTCTCTCTCTCTCTCTTTCTCTCTCACACACACACACACACACACACACACACACACACTGATCAGCCTTAACATTAAAACCCATAACATTAAGCCCAATATTGTGTAGGTTTCCCCTTGTTCTTCCAGGTCATCTCCGGTTCCTCGGGTCATGTGACCTCTGGGGGTGTGCGCTCTGGCGTCTGACACTGAGACATTAGGGAGACACTGGGACGGACCTGTGGGTGCTATGGGTTGCAGGGTGGGGCCTCCATGAATCAGACTTGTTTGTTCAGTGCATTCCATGGATGCTCGATTGAATCGAGATCTGGAGAATTTTGAGTCCGGATCAACAACCTTGAATTCTTTGTCTGTTAGGCCCCATACATGGCAGGCTGTGGAACACTGAGTGTTCCGATACCTTTCTGACGTGGCCCGCACTGACTTTCTTCAGCAATTTGTGCTGCGTAGACTTTTCTGTGGGATCGGACCAGACCGGTTGACCTCTGGTCATAGATGGGTGCCCATGATCACGATATGATCATATAATCCTGTGTCACCAGGCGGTCCGCACAGGGGCCTTAAATACCTTTTAACATCCATCAATTCATCCATTCATTATCTACACTGCTTATGTTTAGGATCACGGGGGTCTCGAGCCAATCCAAGGGCGCACACACTAGATGGGATGCAAACCCATCACAGGGCACATGCACACTACAGGTAATTTAGAAATGCCCACACAGCATGTCTTTGGGGCACGGTGGTCAGCACTGTCGCCTTCCACCTCCAGGGTGCTGGTTTGATTCCCGTCGTCGTGTGCATGGAGTTTGCATGTCCTCCCTGTGCTTGGTGGGTTTCCTCTGGGTACTCCGGTTTCCTCCCACAGATCAAAGACCTTCAGATTGGGCATTCCCAAATTGCCCATAGTGTATGAATGAGTGCGTGAGTGGATTGGCACCCTGTCTAGGGTGAACCCCGCCTCGTGTACTAAGCCTCCTGGGATAGGATCCAGGCTCCCCACGACCCTGAATACAGGATAAAGTGGTATAGACGATGAGTGAGTGAGTGAGAGCATGTCTTTGAACTGTGGGAGGAAACCCACCAAGCCTGGAGAGGACATGCAAACTACACACACACACACACACACGCATATGCCAGACGCAAGGCATTATCTGCTTTTATTTAACATTGCTGGAAATGACTGCGAAGTGAAGCGAAGAGCGATGGAGACCTTTCCCTGGGCCTCTGACATGAGTTACTATGATTTAAAATTTTCAACTTTTATCTCCATATGTTTGTGATTTGACCTCCGTTTCGTGGTTGCTAAAACAAGCCCCTCGACTTCGAGGCCCTGAGCCATGAGTTAAAGGTCGGGATCGTCGAGCCAAGGAATTCCTTAAGGCTTCTGTTAAAGTATTCGAGCGTGCTGTCTGTTATTATGATTTTTTTGGAATTGTTCTTGTGTCTGTACTTTTGTCCCGCTTCCTTATACATGTACTTATGTCCTTTCGTGGTTGCATATGTATGTAGAATTTTCTTTACAATCACGTGTGTTATCAGAACGACATGTGAGAAGAGGAGGAGGCTGAGGTGATGGAACAGGTTTGGGGACAGGTGCTTCTGTTTGTGAGTGTGTGTGTAAAAAAAAGTTTCTGTAAATGTCATGATGTTAAAAATGTAATGGGACTCCCTTAAACAAACAAAGGCCCCACTTTGGGTGAGCATTGTTGTTAAACCGAGCTTTGTCTTGGTCTTGTGTTGACTCAAGGCACTCTTCAGACGAAAGACATAAGAACCTCCTTATTATCTTGTGACATTATGCCACAAAAGAGCATATATAAGTATTTCATTTCTAAGAATGTAGGGGTGACATTACAATTCTTCAACATTCTAAAATTATTAGAGAAAATAATAACTCACTTCAACATTCTTAGAAAGTTGAACACATGTTGCACCACATAATATTAAGCATTTCTTTATAGTGTATCAATTAAAAAAAAAATGAACCCTGCACCTCGAGGGTCAAGGGTTCCATTCCCAACTCGGTCTGTGTGCATGAACTTCACATGTTCTCCCCGTGCTTGGTGGGTTTCCTCCGGGTTCTCCGGTTTCCTCCCACAGTCCAAAGACATGCAGATTGGGGTAATTAGCGTTCCTAAACTGCATGTTGTGAGTGAATGAATGTGTTCCCTGCAATCTATTGGCACTCTGTCGAGGGTGTACCCCACCTGGATACTCTTCAGGATGAAATAGTTTTATAAATAAAGTAAATATCCTGACAATGTAAGAATAATGTTAAACCATAACCATAAATGTATTATTGTTTTTATTCATGGAAGTCCTTTTTGAGGTTATTATTTATGATACAGAGTAATAATTGTACATTATATAAATAATCAAGTACACTGATCAGCCACAATGTTAACAGCATTGCCAGGTGAATTGAGTGTCATTGATTATCCAGTACAGTATATACCAGTAAACTGGTGACAGAATTACAGGCACTCAAGGCTCATCTATGCCTGTGGGGACCAAAGGCTCGCCCGTCCGGTCTGATCCCACAGAAAAGCCAATGCATCACAAAGTGTTGGAAAAAGTTAATGCTTGCTGTGATAGAAAGGTATCAGAACACCCAGTGCATCACAGCCTGCTGGCAAAGAGTTAAAGAGTCAAAGGATGTTTAACTGGCCTCCGAATTCTCCGGATCTTAATCTGATTGAATATACATGGAATGCGCCAGACAGGTTCGATCCATGGAGCCGCCACCCTGCAACCCAGAGACCCCAGTAGATCCTCTGCTAACGTCCCAGACACCACACGGGGGACTTGCGCAATACTGGACGTAATGTTTTTGTAGTTGTAGTTCATTGCTATGGCTGATCAGTGTACTGTATATGCTTTTAACAAGCTGAAATTCTGTTAATTAGAATTTTTTTTCATGAAATTTACAAAAAACATGCCGGTGGCTATAAAAACAAATAAAATGTATAGATATTACATTTTAAAATAGATCTATTTTAACAAATAATCTCTCTTCCATTGTAATACTGAAGCTTTAATTAGCGTGCATGTGCATGTGCGTGTGCGTGTCATGTGCATGTGTGTGTGTGTGTGTGCGCGTGTTAACCTTGCTGTAAGCGTAAAGTGATTAAAATATAGTTGGATATGTTCTAGTTTACAATGCAAATGGAAAACGCAAATAATGTGTGGAATTATTGTGTGTGTGTGTGTGTGTGGGTGGGTTTGTGTAACCTGTAGGCCTTTCACTGGAAGTGCATTGTGAGTAACATGAGTATTTGCACCTGTTGCAGCCCATTCATGAAATGTCCAGAAAGGAACTGAGAGAGCGAGAGAGAGAGACACACACACACACACACACACACATACACAGGAAGGCAGGCAGACAGACAGACGGATATTCAACTTGTGCCTATATCTTCACTTTCTCCTTCTCAAATATGAATTTTCTGATATAAAAATAAATAATTCTGTACTAGATACCATTTATGTCGGGTTTGCCTAAAATCTTCGAGACGTTTTATTAAAATACTTTGACATAAAGTGTCTCAAATGGCTGAACGTCAACACGATAATTTACACGTTCGATAACAAACAGTGACATAAACATGAGTCACACCAACAGTATTAGACGGAGCAGCCTGTAATTACTCATATCCCAGCATCCTGCTCGCATTGTACAGATGAATACTCTCACACCGCAGTTGTCGATCAGGTGCGTTGACAATGACGAGTTTGTGTGTTATGGGCATGGCGCGCATAGCTTCAGGACGTAAACGTGTCTGATTTATAGCTGAGCCTCGATGAGTTGACAGTTCAAAATGAGTCACTGAGGAAGGGGTGTGTGTCCTCCTCCACAGTATGAACTGTAATGCAAAGGCGCCTGAACTTTACATCCTGCATGCAAAGACGTTGTCTATAAACACACACACACAGACCCAAACGGACAGACAGACGCGCAATCTTCACAATTCAAGTAGGTCATGCTGGAGTTTTAACTTGAACGTAAACCAGCGCTGTCGCTTTAAAACACACACACACACACACACACACACACACACACACACACACACACACACACACACAAACACACAAAGTTCCTGTTTATACATAAACACACCTACGCACTTGACACCTTGCATACGAAAAAAAAAGAAAACACCTGCACACACAAACACACACATATACACTTCACTGGACAAGTACTGCACATGACACGCGTGATCGCTAGACACACGTCTGTCGGATCGACTTTAAACTTACAGAAAACACACACTCACACACACACAAGAATTCATATTCACACTTTGACACACCTGAATACTTTTCTCCACAATTGAAAAGTTCATAATTACAGACATAAATTGTAAGTGGTGTCACTGAAACAAACACACCCACAAACTATCGAACAAACAGCCACAATAAACATCAGATCAAATATTTCACACCCTTTCACAATACAGTACAAAGACTGTCCTCATAAAAGACATAAAATTCTATGAAGTGAAATTAAAGGTGCAGTAAGTCATTTTGGCAGAACGAACTCCGAACAAAAAATGTCCCCACTTCGCTAAACATAGCCACGCCCCTAAAACAAGGACTGACGGCCAGCGACAGAGAGAGATGTTCCAGAACTGGAGGACATGATCAAAGAAAGTGAGATCAATGAGGGACGTGATCGCAGTGGACAGTTTCTTCAGGACCATATAAACTAGACACCAGCTGGGGACATCTTTGGGACAAAATAAGCCCTTTGAACTGTTTATTTACCAAAGTCCTCATACTAAAGCGGCGGCTCAGTGGTAAAGGTGTTGGACTACTAATTGGAAGGTCCCATATTCAAATGTCCTTCAAACAAGGCCTTAAACTTGTGTGTAATAAAATAAAAGTAAGTCGTTCTGCAAAAGACTGTCTGAAAAAATGCTGTAAGTCTATAAAAATAGAAGAAATATTTTGTCTGTACATTGGTCAAAACTCGCTCATTCGACAATACCGCATGCGTCAGACTGTGGGCGCGTCTTAAACTGACCGCTGGACAGAATTAAATGGGACTTTTGCAGATATCTGCCTAAAGACAAAACATAATGTTTATCCGATCTACTTTTTCAAGACAGGCAGACGTGGACTTCAATCTGAAATACAGTAATAATATCACTGATTACATTAAAACTCATCAGCTTATCTTTAGCTTGAACTTTTTCACTATTTCTATAAACTTTTTTCCCGTCAATGATGGGTACTAACAGTATTAATTTGGTACTAACTGTAGTATTAAATCTGTAATTAGGATGTCTTTACAGAGTAATATGTAATATATCTTTTTCATTCAGCCACACTAATGACTTCATAAGGAGTTTTCAAAACCTTGTACAGGAGACGTTAGAGCTAGTCAGTGTGAAAACTAGGATTATTTGGACACCCTTATATTATACCTCATAATACCCGGGCTTCACAATGGCTGATTCCTTTAGTTTTTTTCCCCCTTCAGTAGAGCTTTTATTTTTTAATGCCAGATTTTATAATGTAATGTTGTTGTTACTAAGACTGGACGTAAATCAGGAGAACAGGAGTGTGTTGTTTCTCTAGACCAAAAGGATAAGTGCTAATCCAGGTCCAAAACAAAAAGTCTGTCTACTCAGTCTAGTGTCTAGACTGTTGACTAGAGGTGGTAACTCCTAAGTCTTAACCTTCAAAAGACAAAACAAGACAAAAAAAAAAAAAAAAAGAAAGAAAATGCTCCCTAAGGTGAAGATTCCTGCGTTCGAATTGAGAAAACTTCATCAGTTTAGGACGTGGCATCGACAGCAAACAAAGTGGAATTCAAATGAGTTATGTAGTATAGACTTATTGTATGTTTAAGATCAGCATATACTGATATATGAGCCTGTTAAATCTACAACAATGATATACAATTTGCTATTTTGAGGAGGACAATATACAAAGCTCACTGCTGTAGACAATAGCTTATTGTTAACAAAAGGTGCACATGGAAACGTCTGTGTTTTTTCACCGCTTTGAAGCTAGAAAGCACAGGTTGATATCACTGTGTGCTCCACTTTCTAAGTCGAATGCAACATACAGTAAACAATGAGTTACGATGTCATTTCAGATGCAGAAACCCATAATCATTCTTTTGTTTAATAATTACAGTAAATTAGATCATTATAGTGCACTTAAAAGTAAAACGGTATGCAGCCCTTAAGAAACCATGCAGCACAGATGGTGACACAGATGTCACAAACACATGAAACGTTTTGGAAAGTTCCTTATTCAGCTCGACTTTAACTCATGAAGTCCTTCGTGAGATCTGATGACCATCCTGGTGCAGTCATGTGACAATCTGTGAACGTGTGTACCCATGACATTATTTCCAAAATGGTAGTACATGTGATTGGCTAATTTTATCAAGCTTGCTTTTTTGTTACTGAACGTAAGTTTCATCACGTTTAACAATTCTAATGCTTTAATAACATCTGATGTTTTATATTTAACCTGTTCTAACTGCATTTCTCGAAAATATTGATATAACACAAATTAAGAAAATATCACCGTGACATATACTGTAGTACATCACATCAGATTTTTAACCCTACAACTTTCAGGGAAAACGGCATGTGATGTTTTTATCATATGTGTTCCATGTGGTCTGTTTGGTCTGCGAAATATCTCCCATAATTCCCCTTAAAGGAGAAATGGGGCTGGGTTCTAATTTGATAAAGTTCAATAGTTCAATGCTGATCAGAAATCCCTGAGGTGTATCTCACTAGTCAGAGGTACAGTGTGCAGAACTGCCTTTTAGGGTTACTGCATTCCAGATGTGGAGCAGCAAAGAATTTTAGCAGGTCAAAACCAAATACTTGGAAAATGCCATCGCAGACCCAATCAGTGTATAAACATAATTCAACTGTTCTAGTGTTTAAAACCCAAACCATCACAGCTTCAGGATCAGGTCTTCTCTTGTGACCAGTCACATGAATTGTGAGCATGCGTTCAAGTCAAACTGGGACTTGGGTTGAAATTTGTTTTGAATGAAAATGTAAAATCGGGGCCTCCAAGTGGCGCAGTGGTAAAGTGCTCGCCCTATCATCCGGAGATCGCTGGTTCGAACCCCGGGTGATGCTGTTTTATTTTAAATTTGCTCAGCATACTATAGAAAAAACAGCAAACGTGCGCATTGCACTGGCAGCTGCCACTCGCACGCTACCAGTACAGCAGCTCATGTTTTCCCACTGCATGTTTACTCTCCTATAAACATTACAAATTACAAGCTCCAGTCTTGCAATTAAAACAGTAT
>JAQMYI010000018.1:17938116-17949812 GCA_030014275.1 Clariallabes melas
AAAGCAGCGGTGTGATGTGAACTATAATAAGGTGGTGCTGGGACTGAGTGTGGCGGTGAGAGGCTGGAGCTGGTGCGAGGTTCAGATCCTCGCTTTCTCACCCTGTGCGCTGTTATGGCGGGTTTGGGGATGCGCACGCGCTTCTCTCTGTGAGGAACCGGGGATCCTCATCCTCCCTAATCCGGGGCGCGCACACGCACACGCGCACACACTCTAGTGACGACGCACACTGACATTTCAGTGTGTGTATTACACAGGACATTTCTGCATGTTACTGGATGGTTCGAGCTCACACCCAGGACAAGATTATTATGATTTCCTGTGTGTGTGTGTGTGTGTGTGTGTGTGTGCGCGCGCGTGAGAGTGAAGTTTCTTAGAATTTAACACATAATCCTTTTCCAGCTCTGATGAATCTATAGGTCTGTATTTTTGCTCCATGTAAGGAGTTCCTTCACCAAACTTATTCCGGCACTATAGCAATCCCTACTCATTATTTATTTATGCAATTATATAAGGAAATCGGTGCCGTGGTTATGGGTTGCACTGCTTCAGGGTTGCCGGTTAATCCCGAGCTTTGGTTAAGTGCCAGTGAAGGGGTTACACAAGTTCTCCACATGCCTGCATGTCCATATCCTTCCTTCCCAAAAACCTGGTAGATGATCGATTGATTACAATTAATCTCACCTAGGCAGCACGGTGGCATAGTGGTTAACACTGTGACCTTGCACCTGCAGGTTCGATTCCCACCTCGAGTTTGTGTGCATGGAGTTTGCATGTTCTCCCTGTGCTCCCTGTGTTTCCTCCCACAGTCCAAAGACGTGCAAGTCCCAAATTGCCGGTAGTGTGTGAATGAGCATGTGTGTGTGTGCCCGGTGATGGATTGGCACCCTGTCCATGGTGTACCCTGCCTAGTGACCTAAGTCTCCTGGGATAGGCTAAAGGTGACCCTGTATTCAGGATAAAGCGGTATAGATGATGAGTGAGTAATTCTACCTAGGTCTGTATTCCTGTCTCATAACCAGTGGTCCCAGGATCGGCTCGAAATCCAGAATTATCCTGACCGGAATAAAGCATTTATTAAAAATAAATGAATGAACTTTAATATGAAGATTAATATTTAAAGATTAATAAAATACAGCAGTATAAGGCATAATGAGACAGATATGAGTGAAAGTTTTACCAAAGCTGTTTCAGTTTTATTCATGTTTTCAACAATACATAAAAAAAATATTTCCTGTTTCTTAACATTTTCCCAAAGCTTTTTGTGCCTTCTTGAATAATTTGATTTAACTCCAGCCGTACCACAACCACAATTTCTTTTTATGAATGAACATTTTGAGAATGAAATATGCAGCTTTAGAGCTGAAAAGTCTAATAAACTAGTACAACCTAAATTCATGTGCTTGGACTGGGTGGAAATAAAGGCTTAACGGAGGATCTTTGCCCTTGGTGACTTTTCTCCAACCCTGTAAGCATGGTTACTTAAACGTGACCTTCCAAACTGTAGTCCAATGCCATCCCAGACCCTGTAACACCTTCAGCAGCGACCTCATTTCCCCTCTCATCTGTTCCAACCCCTCAGCATTCAGCATCACCAGTATAAAAAATTCAGTAATCACCATCCTGATCATCTGTCATCATCTGCACCTGTTTCTCACTGGTTCAAGCATTTAGTTAGATGGATTTAATGCTTGAATTGGTGGGAGAAGACTTTTGAACAGAACTGTATACATACAGTAGTTTTTGGAGAGCTAAAAACAGTGAGCTCAGACCTTGTTGGGCATTAGAAAGGTCTGTGTGTGTGTGTGTGTGTGTGTGTGTGTGTGTGTGTGTGTGTGTGTGTGTGTGTGTGTGTGTGTGTGTGTGTGTAGGGGAAAGAGAGAGAGAGAGAGAGAGAGAACAAGAGAGGCCCTGGAGGTACTTTACTGCACCGTAGAGATTTCCTTTCCTCATGAATACACATCGGCCAGAAACAGGCCACTCAAAGTCCGGAGCTGCCGTACATTGCTCATGTTCAGGAGCCATTACGGTTTGGCTTAATGGAGATTGTATGCGCCGGGGTGAGGACGGGGACATGTTAATGCCTGTTAATGGTCTTGCCTGAAAATGAATTGGATGCGTGATGTGAATTGTTTGTTTTGTTGCGTGCGTAAAGTCGTGCAGCTGAATCTGTCTTTTTTTTTTTTTGTTCCAGATCGTGACATTATGTAATGTGATATCAAAGCCTTAGATGGCAGAATGGAAGAAAGACGTGTGATTGTAATCGATACGAAGCAGATTATAATCCATCGTAGTTCCAGTCTACGGCATGACAAGATTCCTTCGATTATAACAAACACCGCTTGGTGGTGTCACATCCTGCATCATGCTGAACCGAATTTTCTTGCAAACTCCACGTTTTCCCTCTGGCACTTGGGGGTTTATGGACTAATCTACCATTTTATAGTGTATATTAAATGACGGACCTTTTACACGTTTCCTGAGCTGCAAAGCGCGAAGGTACAGTATGTACACAAAAGCAGAAAGGCTGCGATATAGATCTGAAAAAGGTTACTAGATAACCACAGAAGGGCTGCTGCCCTTCTGCCTTTTAGGATTTCCTCAATGACTGGTTTCACAGTAATGGTTGAAACCAGCCAACCAGGAACAGACTTATCATTAGCGATCTCAGAGCACTGCAGCCTGCCTAACATCTCCATGATGATAAGAGGGATGGCAGGGGTGGAAAGACATAAGGCAGAGAAGACAGGAACACAGAGGGGAGAGAGTGCATTTGTGTTTTTGCTAGAGATGAGAAAATGACGATGAGGGCAATCAGGACAGGTGGGCTTTGAAGTACTCTCGGTGGACAGAGCTTTGTTGTTTTCCATTTGCTCCGTGTGTGTGTGTGTGTACGTGTGAGTGTGCAGACACATTAAACAAACTCCTACACAGAATGAACCCAGCAGATGATTTCACCGTGTTTGTCGTGGTTGGCGTGTGCACTGCGGTACAGCATGGTAAGCACTGTGAGATGTAGGACTGTCACAGATGCTGCCGCTTACAGCAGGGTCACATTCCGATGAACATCACATGACTATAAAAAGTGTGTCCTTAAACACTTGACTATTCGCTTTCATAATGTACTTTTGAGTTCATAATATTTTGGATCTAGTTATATCTAACTATTATATAATATGACACTGCATACACTAGGTTATTGTCAGGTTTGTATTTGGAGGTTTGTGTCCATGGACCTGAGTTTCCTTTGGATTGTTCGCTTTTCTCTCACCACCTGCTACAGTAGATTAGTGACTCTAGGTAGGAATGAGTGTGTGCATGGCTTCCTGTAACTGATATCCCATCCGGAGTGTATTCCTGCGTCACGACCCGTTCCCAGGATCTCCACAGGATAAAGTTGTTACCAGCAATGGATGTTTTTTAAATAGCGAATGCTGCTCAATTTTATCTTAAAGGTGCAATCTATAATATTTGAAAATGGTTCTACTTAAAAAAAAAAAAAGTAAAATATCACTTATTTATTTAAATTTTTTCCCCCTGATTTTCTCCCTAATTTAGTCGTTTAAGTGCCAAGTGCCCCCCATCCCACGCCACTGTGAGAGCTCGGCCAATCAGCTCTCTCCAAGCCTGCGGCTGCAGGAGGCTACAGCATCAACTGGGAATCGAACTAGCGATCTCCAGATGATAGGGCGAGCACTTTCCCACTGCGCCACTCAAAAGAATGCAATTGGAGCTGGGAGGGAGGGAGGATGTACTGTAGCTCTGTGGATTTTCCATTAAAAAGGGAACTCATGCTTAGTTTAACCTAACCGCAATTCAATTTTCAGGCAGCAGGGGGCTCTAAAAATACAAATGGCTTCTTTAAGCCAGATGAGGCCTTTTAAACTCTGAATTTTCTGTCGTTTCTGACACTACAGGGACATTTGGTCCATAAAGTCAGTAAATACCGTGTCCGAACACATCGCTGATCTAAAATGTTTAAACAAGGCACACAGAAAATAAATGATAAGAAGGGAAAGGATTTATCAGACCCTCAAGGTTTAGTCAAATCTCCTCACTAGATGTTTTGTCTTCACCTCTTGGTTATCTTATTTTCCATATAGGTTATACCTGCTCTCATTGCCATCACGTTCGTGTTTTACCACCAAAACTCATTCTGCGCTCAGAAGGCTTTCAATAGGTGCCTTGTTTAAGCAGAGGGAAACCGTGTAGACCATGAAGCATCGCACGTATATCTCAGATGGTTTGGCACTTTTTCACATCCGTGTCCCTGAAGTGAAGCCAAAACTGGGGGAGCTGAGAGAAAGGAGAGGAAGATGCGAACGTCCGAGCCAGCTCGCTGTAATGCAGCTGCTCGCAGATTAGCCGAGTCAGCAAGACACTCGGTGGACCTGCTGAATGAAAAGTAGCTGTCTATCTGATTGCCTGTCATGTTTGTGTCTCCTCCGGTCCAGGAAGTGCACACTCTCGCCAGGACCATGAGCGATGAGCCGCCTCTGCTGACCACCCTCACAGAGAACGCTACTGTGAGTATCTCCGCCTTCGCACCACACACAGGCTAAACGACTACACGCTCAGGAAAAAAAGCAAGCCGTTTAAGTTTTAGTAGAGTTCTGGGTTAAACATTTCTCTCAATGAGCACCTCCCTATAGCCGGGCCGTTCTATGATCTCAAAATCTGCACTTTCCACACCCTGCCTTATATATCAATAGCCGAAACAGATTTGCAGTCTCAAAAGAAAGTCCATGTTAAGCAGTTTGCATCTGTATTCTGCTCTGCTTTCGGCTTTCAAAGCCCAGATGCCGTGTAGCGCTGCATCACTCCGAGGTAGTGTAGCTGAAAGTGCAGCAAAAACCGGCCTGGAAGAATTTCTTGCTGGCTGGCTGCTCACTGAAAGTTCCCTCAGAACTGCTCATGATGAGTGCAGACTAAATGGTGTAATGGTTTCCATCACGCATTATATTAATGAGTATGAGAAAGCATTAACATAATGGAAACCATTAGCTCAATTTTCGGTAGTTATAGCGTCTGGCCTTGAGGAGTTTAAATGTCACCAAGCGCAACGTTATAGTAGAGCTTAAATAAGAACGACACCCAATCTTTTTCTGACCTGATTTTTTATTATTATTTTTGTTACATAGTAGCAGCACTGAAGGAACGTCCTGCTGCAGGACAAATGGCAGCTTTATATGAACGCATTATTATTTCTGTAACAATGTGCAGGTATTGCATCATAGACGCTCCAGATAAACAGATTTTAAAAGCATGTGTCAAATATGTGGAGTTGGTGAAGCTTTATGTGAGGAGACGTTTGAAAGGAGTCTCCAGTGTCAGTGTTATTCGACCATCTTCAACACATCTTTAAGGGCTTTTAAAAAAAATATTTATGGCAGAATACACACTGCTGTAACACAAACTGTGAGCAGCACATGGATTACTTGCTTGGTTTGTCAATCCATGAGCTCAACTTGGTACTCAATTTAGTATTCCGTGTGCACTGATTGTACTTTAAATATCTGTTTTTTTTTTTTTAACACATGATCCCTGGGGCCTCTGTAGATAACTGCTGATTCAGAGGAAGAAAAATACACTTTGTGCTACTAGGAAAATAATAAAAATATTCACATTGACTTGTTTTATTGCTTAAAGGGAAAATATTATGCACAATGCACTTTCTAGTCACGTCTCCAGCGTGCACGGAAAAAAAAGAAAAACATGAAGAAAATATATTTATCCTTTTTTTTTTATTTTTGCATTTGCTAGGACTTAAACAAGCCAAATACATTAAATTGTGACCTCATATAAGAAGATACCCCTCCCCCGGCTTGTTGCTCAGCTCTGCTGTTCTCCGGGGGGTGGGGCTTTGGAGAAGCTCTTTTACATAAACACTGAAACAGCGTGTTCAGAAGAGTAGTGAAATAAATAGACAAAAGAAAAATGCATTATCTGTGGGGTATTTCAGCCAGATCATTAACACACACTTTCGAGGACCTCTGTACCATACGTTAAACTTGTTAATGAAATAGTCAAATATGGGACCTTTAAATATTATAGGGAACTTTTAATTGGTACAGATCAATGACTATATTCAATATTTTACGATATGGCACTTGTATAATAGCTGGGTTCCTGCTGCAGATGTGTACACTCATACTGTATTAAAGGACAGGCGTCCATAGGGAAATGCTGTTGCCTGGAGACTATCCCATGTGTTTATGTCGGTAGGTGAATAGAGCAGTTTCTGGGAAGAGATGACGACTTTTTTTTTTTTTTTCCACTGCAGCACACACACACACATCATTGACACACCGACGTCATTTTTAAGTCATATCTTATATAATGGAGCCAAAAGCCCATTGAATGCTTCGGTAGAGAAGATGATGAGAAGAAATTGTCAGCACTCTCACTGTTGTGTGCAACAACACTAGATTCGTGCCTAAACAATCTTTTACCGCATAGCAGACAGATTGATATTTGAATGAGTAGACCGTTATTATCCAATCATTCAAGGCAACAGTTCCACAAATTCCCCTTCTTCCACTAGTTTGTGTTTTAAAGATCTTCTAAGAAACACAAAAACGAAGTGGATTTTGACGCGGCGAATCCGAGCACAAGACATCTGTGACTTCTTGGCTAATTACGCCCATGTGCACGCCCTGAAGTAGGAAAAGAACATTGAGTACTGATGGCTTAAACTATCAGTGACCAGCATCCTACAGATGAAAGCTTCTAATTCCACAGTTAATATTAAAAGAGCCTCTGCCCTCATTTTCCATTCAGATGAGCTGCGGAATTGAATTTAGTCTCTATTTAGCATTTTGATTATGGACCACTGGCGAAGGCTTATGAGCCAGAACTTATTAATCAACAGTCTCATACAAAGTTAATTGTACTTTTTAGTGCTGTCAAGATATGTTGGGCTTCAAGCTCATTAAATATACAACGAAATAACAGTCCCTATAGTAAAAAGGTTCTCATAGGTTTAATCATTCTGGATCTTTACTACTTAAGGAGCATTTCGGTTTTGCCGAACATGCATGAATACACTTGTTTCCTCCTCTTCTTCTTGCTTGCCATGGCATTATGTTTGAAAAGAAGCACTGTCAACAGCATAGTTGGATTTTTGTTTGGACCTTACTCAGCTCTATGATTAATTACAGACTAGGATCTGTCCACATTGTCGCCAATTTAGTGGAAATTTTGCACTACAATATAAAAATACACAACATGAAGTCAGTTGCAAATTAGCTACTCGTTATTGTGCAAGCTGTTTCATTGTCTTAGGAACATTAATTTAAAAACAAGTTTAGGAAGCTTGGAATCGTAGTTGTAATATTTTTTGAGGGATTAAAAAAAAATTTTCTTTACCATTTGTTCTTCACTTTTGGCCACCTGTCAGAGATCCCAGCTGATTTTGCCCCTTTGGGCCAACGATGGGTTTCGAACTCATAATCACCCACCAGCGCTGAGTCATGCACTGGCCTTTAAGCAACCATACTACTTCAAGTTGAAAATATAATTTATATATATTCATAGAGAAATGTTAAATATAATTGCTTAGGGCCAGCAATCAGGTACATCATTCTATTGTTTGCAACTTAACCTTTGAAGTAAAGAAAAGTAAATGATTTCACTGCTGATTAAATCCCTAGGATTTATTTCTTTATTTAGCCACGCTCAAGCTTTTTCGCCATAAGACTTTATCTTCCATAATGACCAAAAGTACAATTTCATCCACTGGCAACTTACCTGCCTTTACACACCCAGGGACCAACGTCACCAAAAGATCATCAGCATTAAGTGCCAGAGTGGGAGATATTTCGAATACTTTCTCTGCTAATTAGGATGATTGGAATGCATATAGACCTGTTTCATGCAACTTAGACCTTGGGATATGCTGAATACTGAATATCCCATCAGATTATATTGTTTAAAAATGTCTGAATTGTGGCGGATTGCTGACCAAACATGGGTATATTACCATATCGTTTCTGGGACTGGTCATGGATCCACTTCAACCTTTTAATCTTTTGTACCCTTGGTATCTATGCTGTACCTGGAAATGTAGATACAGCGTACACTCTCAGCTTTGCTAGAAAAGCTAACTCATGGTTCTTAATACTAATACAGATTCACTTTTGTTTTATACTGTTGAGCTGAGGTGGGACAAATCCTGCACTTGAGTAAAAGTAGAAGTATTACTGAAGTAAAAGTAGAAATCCTCAGTTTATACTGTGTACTTGAGCAAAAGTATAAAAATACTCACCTTCAATTTTTAATTAAGTATCAAATGTACAGAGCTTGTATTAGCTTGCAGTAGCCTTTTTCATATTAAAAAAATTTCTCTCTCACCTGTTTTATGTAATGCAACACCATGCAAAAATGTAGCTAAGTAGGAGTACAGATATTTGTTCTTAGATTCAAATTGTATTTGTCACATACACAACCATACACAGTATGATATGCAGTGAAATGCTAAATGCTATGTAAGTACAGTAATGAAGTAAAGGTACACAGTTCCATTCCACCTCTGCTGTTGAGACTATATGAAAGCAATCTGATTTCAAGGCCTAAGAGGCCCAAACCTGTTTTGATGTTCCTATTAGTGGTGGGAAGTTTGAATCATTTTAGTGACTCGGTTATTTGAATCTTGTTCATCAAAATAAATGAATCTTTTTTTGAAACATTTAGTTAATTTCGTTCTTTTGATCAGGAATAACAAACAGACCCCCAACACGTCTACATACACAAATTTTGGCTATAGTTCCAGTTCTGAAAATATTACAAGGACATATGATAAACAGAATGAGCAGCTCACCTCTCATATCTTCTGGTCCGAGTCCTTTGTTCTTTTGAATCTATTCCACTGCATAGCGTCTGTGTAAGTCATGTGATAAAAGAACGACAATGAGGAGTAGAAGACTCATTGAGAAGAACCGTTCAATTCTGTTTCCTGTGTACTGCACTGCATAGCGTCTATAGGAGTCACGTGACAAAAGAACGAACGATTCGGACCAAAGACTCAAAGGTAACTACTCTTTTCTGTTTCCTGCACATAATCTATGGAGGTTTTGCGAAGCTTTGCACATGCGCGCCCAGTAGAAAATGAACGAATCAATCACAGAGGCTACTCGTTCTTCCAAGTCACGTTAAAGACTTGTTAAAAAAAAGAATGAATCTTTCATGAAGGACCCATCACTGTGTGTTCGATACTCAAAATTCCTACAACCACACTCCAACATCTAGTGCAAAGCCTTTCTAGAAGACTAGATGCTATTTTAACAGCAAAGGGGAATAAATCTAGAATTGGATGTACATTAGTAGCACCCCAAGCTGAATTTAGTACACACTTCCCCCTTAGAAAACTACATAACATGGCATGGAACATCTGCCCAAGCAGATATGATGGCAGCACGACAATGGGGTGGGTAAATGGAGGGGATTAGGTAGAGGCCCAAACAAGGTTGTTGCCTGAAGTCACGAAAAGTTCAGAAACACCACTGCCTATGCTGCAGGTTTTTATTCACACTTCCTTCTCCAGTTTCAGTTTTTCGGCCGTTTCTGCCTTCTGCCACATGAGCGACCACCTTTGGACCACACAGCTGCTTCCGTCCTCTCCCCCTTCTCTCTGTCACACACACACACAAGTTTTAAAACTACCCGTGTATACAAGTTCCATTGAAATTATTATTAATGCAACCAGTTAGTGCTGTGTCTATACCTACTGTACAGTACATCCAACCCTCACCTTTACCTCAGCTACTGCTGTACTTTAATAAAAGATGGCAAGTTTTAAAAACTAACCTTGTGGAGAAATAAAAACAAGCCCACACACACACACACACACATCATACCTGGAATGTGTTTCCACACACAGACCGGTGCAATCACAGGATGAGAGTTGAATAGGCGAGAGATAGGTACTGTATTATCTTCTGTTCTTTGGTATCAAGGACAGCAGGGGAAATTTGTGCGGAGGTGGCAGAGGGACTTTTATCCTCATTGGGCCTTATTGTGTTCGTATCTCTTTCATGCCATCTAATCTGTCATTTTAAAATTCATCACATAAACCATGCACGTACGTGTGCGTAGGATGTTCCAGTGGCATCAGCCAGGCCGGATAACTATGTGCTGCTGTTGGTGATGCTGTGTGTTTTCGCCGGAGGAACGCTGGTCCTGCTGTCTATTCTCCTCATCTTCTGCCATCGCTGCTGTCAGAGCGGACGCCGTTACTCCAGGTGAGATCTCCTGATCTTACCGTGCGCAGACATTTACACATTTTGTCCGTCCACACTTTAACTAGATGAACATAGTCACGAGCACTCCACAAATAGATCCCCTAACCTACGCAGGTACGTGCTTCAAACTCAAGCAGGTGTGCTATTCTGTTAACATCATAAGGCTCTTTTGATGTTCGAGAAATAACCATCAAACACACACAATGAAAAATAAAGCCGTCTTTCATACCAATGGAGAAATCAAAGCTCAGTTGAAAGAAGTCATGAGCGGAACTGGATCACAGACTAGGAGCCCTGTGTATCGCCACCGGCATGGAGAAATCGCAATCCGATTTAGCTCTCATATGGACGAAGCTGATGTGACACTGTGTTTATACGAGTACCGGAAACCCATCCTGACAGAGAGAGCAAAAAAATGACAGTTACATGTATTTCAGTCTAAGTGGAAATAACACATGTCAAAATAATTATGATCAACTGGATTGTGTGTACTGTTTGGTGGAATATAAATCTACATCACCTCAGGCTTCTGCTTTATTATGAAAGAGAATCAAATAGTGTACAGTGCCGGCCCAAAATATTGAGACAAAAGTGATGTTTTAATCAATTCAATGTTTTAATGACGTGTTTACATTTTTAAAAACAATGACATAAGTATAAATTATTTTTCTGCATTGAAACTGTTATCGAACAATCAATATTTAGTCTTCAAAACCTGCTGGATCTGGATGGTCATAGAGTCAAAAAATATGCTTGATTGCTTCTTGAAGATCACCATTGTTACATAATTTTCATTAGTTTTACAGTTAATTAAGACAACTCTTTAGCCAGATTGGCTAGAAATAATTAGTGAAATAACCTGTTTTTTGCACAGGAAGAACTACAATACATGGCGTTATGTATTATATACCCTATATAATGCTTTTATAACCAACTTGAAGCTTTTGAATCGTCTTAATAATAGCATTCGTGATATTTATTTCACATTCAAATAGAGCTGTCAATATAAACACATTAACGCATGCAATTAATCTAGAAATTTTAACACATTACTATTTTTAAATTAAAAAATAATAATAATTCGTCCCATAATGGCGTTCCATAATCGCAGCGTGTTTACCCGGCTGTGTGATAATGGCACACTTACCACAAATAATAAGATGCCATAAGGTGTGGTGAACATTAAATTTCCTTACAAGAAGCTTTTAGATGGAAGTTTGGATAAAACCGAAGTTGCGTGATCAAGCTGCCGACAAGTGGAACTACTTTTACAAGAATACATTCAATGTAAGACAAAGAAAAGGCCATAAAAGTGAGGCAGTTGGTAGAAGCTACTGTTTCACTTACTTATGTTTATCTAATATCTTAAACTGTTTTTTTTAATGATGTTTTAATTAGTTTTAATTAGTTTTCTATTTTTATTTTAAATTAAATTTAAATTAGTTTAAAGTTTTATTG
>JAQMYI010000018.1:17949912-17967241 GCA_030014275.1 Clariallabes melas
TTATGATTATTTTCTTTTCTTCTATGTAAAGCACTTTGAATTACCATTGTGTATGAAATGTGCTATACAAATAAACTATTTGGCAAGTAACCATGACTACCTCAGTGTAACAGTACACCTAATTGGTGACAAATGCCAACTGCACTCATTCACTCTGGGGCTGTTAAAAACAGAAGACATTTTGCTTCAATAATGATGGGGCGTACAATCTTTTGCACTCAACCACATATGCACTTGTAACACACTGTTATAATTTGTTCAACTGTTCAATTTCTTAGGGCCAGCGATGATTTGGAGAAAACCAACACCACATATGTGGAAGAGAGTCAACCTACTCAAGGTAATTCATTAATAAAGTTTTTTAAAATAACTCTTTCAGTGGTATTTAAACCTCAATTTTTCACACATCGGCAAAAGCATGGGTTTTTCTTTCCTAACAACTATGACTATATGTCAGTGATAGCTGGTTCTAGAGTAGTGGTTTTACGTTTTTTGACAGACATCAACATTAGGATGGAAAGCACAGAAACACTGTCCACCTCCAGCTGTCACGGTGATGAGAACACGGAACGCTTCCAGTCATCGGTGTACACAGGACGGCGGGTCTCCTTCAACGAGACGGCGATTTATGAGCAGAGCAAGAAGAATCAGGAGAAAGGCCGAAGGTCAGGGAATACAGTAGGTGGGGTTGAGTGGTCTGGGTTGTTTTCTGTCACAACCTGAAGTCAAAGTAAAATACAATCGGTCCATTTCCACAAACCTGGTCTAGTATAGCAGAGGTGCCAATGCTGCTGATAAGAAAGTCCTAGCAGGCAGAGATAAAGGAATCTTTAATCACCAAATGTCAATCACACACACAAAAGAACCTAAATTAAAATTCAGTTATTTGTCACATGTACCTTAGCACATCGCATATCCCTGTAAGGAACCCGGGGGAAGAGCAAGTGTTCAGCCAGGATACAGCACTCCTGGAGCAGATAGGGTTAAGGACCTTGCTCAGAGACTCAACAGTCGCAACTTGGCGGCATTTGTTATTGAACCCCCGACCTTCTGATCAGTAACCCATAGCTTTAATCATTTGACCCACCAGCTTATGTCAATAGAAAAGAGGCCATTTTTACTTCAGAAATAAAACAACGGCAAAAGGGTACCAAACTGTCTTTTTTTTCACCCAGACTAACAATTGAAAAATCCGACTCATTTTGTTTCTTCTGCATCACAATACTGAGGCTCATGAATATCATCCAGATAAAGCCGACACAAAGCGAAAGCAATTACTACCTGAAGCAACTGCGCATCTTTCATATCCTGCATTATTTCCATGTCGGTGAATTGTCTTTTGTCTGACTGCTGTTTAAACAGAGAAATCAGAAAAGCAATGTTTTCCACTCATTCTCACATCAGTGTTGCATGGGGTCAAAGATGTATGGCTGGGAACTGTAGAGATTCAAACCTCCAACAAAGCCGTGATCATTTCCAGTAGGATGGTTCCCACTGATTTAATTTCTTTAATTAAGCTATAAATGAATTAAAACCAAGACAACATAATCTTATTTAAAAATGTACATATAGCCAGCTTGGCTGATGATTTTCAATATGGTACAGTACAGTATAAATAAAGACTCATGCTGTCGGTTGTCAGAGGGAATCAAAGTTCTTGTCAGCATATGTGCTTAACATATGACTCACAACAGACTTGATATATATTTATTTCTTGTTAATCCATCATGCCTAGTTTAGTTTTTCTTTTTTCTTTAATATTCTTTACAATTGGTTTGGTGTGTTGTGACATGTTGCCGATCTTAAATTAGCACTTTGAACTACAACAAGAGATTCAAGTTCAAGTGGCCTCGAATCCTAAGCAGTTGGCATCTGTTGGACACTCGCTCTCTCTCTCTTGGTCAGGTATACTCTTACAGAGGGCGATTTCCACCACTTGAAGAAGGCCCGTCTAACTAATTTGCACATTGCACCTCCAGCACTGAACATCCTGACCATAATGGAGTGTGACTCACCTGAGAACAGCATCAGTCTGAGAGAACAGCACAAACCGTCCCTATCGATATTTCAGGTAATGCACATACAGTATCACTCTCAGGTCATGCACATAGAATGCTCTGTTTCAAACCATTACAAGTTAAAAAACAAAAACATAAAAAAAAAACCTGGTTCATACATGCTTTGTAAAAGCTTAAAAACTAATCATCAGTAACGCTTATGTCATGCAAAAGACATTTCAATAAAACAAACTAAATGGTCTAAGTTGTTGCAGTAAAATTTAAGGTGATTGGTGCACAATGTCAACTCCTGCATTAAGAAACACACGAGAGTATATTCCATCTCAAAAGCTTTGGGGAGCCAAGAGAATGTATCAGTCTTGACAGCTTTTGCTAAGAAACTGAAAAGAACTGAATGAAGCTAATAAATCTAGAAGACACCCAAAAAACATGAACTACTAAACCCCCAAAGAATTCAAAATGACAATTCAACCAACACAATAAAAACCAGTCACTTAAAATCAAAATCAGATGATCATTGACTACTACAACAACTCGTGCATTGCAATAACAGTAATGTAATAACTCAGCTGAGCTACTAAATAAACTAGATATTTCGATGAAGGTGTATTGACATGCCTATCCAGTGAATGAATACTCCCCCATTGATCACCAAAATCTGAATGGCCATTTAGTTAATCAATCTTAATTTGTGCATTCATTCAGTTACATGGTAAGAGCCTAAGTCCAAGTTCAGCAAGGCCTCAGAGAAAGCCTCTAGAGTTCAGTAACCACATAGCAATGGCAGAGAAAACAGTTTGATTGAATGCTTTTTTTCTCACTTCTTCAGGTCCTAAAGACACAGATTTTAAGTTGGATAAGCAATAGAATTTTAAGTAATAGAACAGAGGTATCAAATCCAGATTTTCAGAAGCCATACCTGATTCTACCTTCTTAATTAGACCTTTCAATAGACCATTTGATGTGGCTTCTTATTGGTTGGAATGAAAACCTGCATCCCACTCCAGCCCTTTCTGAAGAAGATTCGATACCTCTGCAGTAATTAGGGTCATGCATATGATAAAGATAGGCAGCATGGTAAAATGGCAAATTGTGCAAAGTTTTTCACCATTTTTTTGATCTTTGAAACCTGGTTACTGGTCTTGCTCCAGCCATGAATGGCCTTTCCTGTAAATCCAGACCACTGTGTACTCAAAATACTCATATCTGGTACGGATCTTTTTGTCCGTAGCTTGGCGAGGGCACCCTGCCTGAATCACAAGTGCCCTGGAGAAGCCAGAGCCCAAGCTGTGCACTGCCTGGAGATACACTAAACTCTGTCCTGGACAACAGATTTATTTCACACACTAATGAAGGAAGCTGTGACCCACCTCGATCAAGGACAGTGAGTAAATCATGAACTCACTAGTACTAGTAGTACAGGAATAGTACAGTGCCTGGCCAATAAAAATGTCACAATATTTTGTTGGTTCACCTTTTGCTTTGTTTACGACACACTTTCGTCGTAGCATCGTTTTTTGATAAGCTTTGGCAATGTCACAAACATTTATTTCCATCCAGAGTCGCATTAATTTCTTTCCATGTTTCTCTCCCATTGATGATGGGAGAATTGACCATAACGTTGGTGAACGTAAACCTGACGAACAGAGACAACCCCAGATCATGACCCTCACAGGCTTGTACTAGGCATGATCATTTCATCCACCTCTCTTCTTACCCTGATGACCACATGATCTTTTTCTACACAGTCTATTCTTTATGTTCCCTAGCAAATTGAAGCAAGCCTTTTTTTATTAACCTCTCTGACATGTGGTATTCTTAAGGCTAAACAGCTGTTTAGTCCCAGTCCCTTGAGTTTTCTTTAAATATTATTTATTGTAGTAATTATCCAGTGGACGACTTTCAAAAATCTACTTAGTTAAATCCAGGTTGTACCACAATGTTCAAAAATGGTCTCTATTTTAAATTCAAACCAGAGGCAAAGTGTTTTTAAATATAGTAAGTGTGTATAAATGTATTCTTAGAAACAGTTATAAATCGGCACTTAAGATGCCTACCTATTAAAATCCAGAGCCTTTTCAGACCTTACTGCTTGACACTAAAGACATTATATTACTCATGAGCCATCACTTTCTCAGGGCTTACATCATCACACCCTATCATTGTATGAACTCAGGAAGACCCCAGTGTACATGTATTCCTGTGGTTGACCTGACATTTCCAACCATATTTTACTGACCTTCCTAGAAAGCAAAGTGAGTTGAAATGATTTAATGATGGAAAAGCAGCAGCTAAACCTTCTCCTTAGTCATAAAGTCTGTATGAGATCTTGCTTGTTATTTTTTGGCTCAGATTGAGGCAATGGGAAGTGCTGGTGTAAACACGGAAGGTGACTCTGGATCCTCCCAAGTGGCAAGAGCATGTGGAGCGCCTGGAGGAGGAGGAGGAGGAGGAGGTGGCTCAACTTCAGGCCAGGGCACCATGTTACACTTCCTGTCCCGACTCAGGCGGCATGCGAGTCTGGAGGGAGCCAGCCCCTATTTCACCATCAAAAAGTGGAAGTTAGACAGCAGTAACAGAGCAGCCAGTCTGGACATGAGAGGTGAGGAGTTAGCAGAGGACATCATTAAATTTATAGATAAAAATTAAATCCAATCCTTGGTTTAAAAAGCGATCTTTATGACCTTTCTCCTGTTAGCTCCGAGATATCTGTGCTAGAAGTGGCAATTTATTGCACATCTGTTTTTTTTATTTTTTTTTATTACATAAGTCAATTATAAATGATAAACAGGCATAAACAAGGAAATTATTAGACCGTGCAAGGCATGGTTCTCTAGAATTTGATTAGGAAGGAATGAATGGCCAAAGAGCAATCTGAATCCAAGCACTACCCAACAAGTCCGAAAACTTAATTCATGTTGAAGTTCTGCGGGGAACTGGAAGGAGCTAAAAGGTCTTGGGGTCCTTGCTGATTTGTTTAGGTCATGTTGCTCTTAAACAACGCATGTCAGCTACAGGAAAGGCAGCTTTAAGCACCATGTAGGGCTTAATGAACAGGCCATTGGAGACCAATCAATCATGGATCAATAAATGTGTCATTAGAGTAGCTGAGTGAAGGCTGACTGTGAGCTTAGAAATGGCTGCAGAAGGAACAGGGGAAGATGAAGAGATTATGCCTGCTAAATTAATGATGTAATAATCGTATTATCCTTCACCTGATGTGAAAGGTCAGCAAGTGTGGAATGTTCATTTCCTCGTAATGAGGCCTAGATGCAATTACATACATTTTTATTGGAGCACAGGAGCATAGCTTGACCACAAAGCCTGGGCTTAGTGACCGTTCTTTCTTTTGGTACATTGTGCAAATTTTTTGTTTTTCCTGTCAGGAAGAAAAGAATTATGTGGCTGAGAAAACCCCCTTTGGGAGTAATATTGACTTCCAGGTCAGAATGCTTGTATGTGTTTGGATGTGCCTCCTGTTGGTCATCCCATAGACCAGCTATGCTACAGGCCACTTTATATCCTGAGGGAGCTTTGTGAACATGAGCAGGAAACGGGGGATGGTCTAAATAAGTAATAAAATCAATTGAATGTCTAACCCACCTACTTAACCATTAGAGAGCTAAACTTAAATAAAATGGACTAATTATACCTAATACCAACTTCCTCCTTTCTCAGGTTCTCCACGAAGGCGAGCATTCCAAAGACAGCGAGCAGCAAGTGAGACTCTGGAACAAGGGGACGAGGACTTCCAGCAGTCAGGAGCAAGTCAAGAAAATGATTTTTTGTTGCATGTAAAACCCCTTCAGCCACAAGCCGACCCTCCGAGACGACTCTCTGCTGGCTCTTTGGAGTCATCAACTACAGGCTGTCCTCCCCCACCAGCCCCACTCAGGAGGTACAGTATGTTCATCTACTTACTGTGTGTCCACATTGTGAGTCAATTGTTCACTTCAGGTGCCCCAGGCCCACCTGCCTCCCTTACTTACGTTACGTACTCCCTTACGTTATGCCGACAATAATGACATTACAAAAGAGTTTATTTCTTATTTATATTTATGACTTCAGAATAGACAGAATGTTTTCCGCAATATTATGGTGGAGACAGAAATGTAAAATGGAAGTAAGATGTTTTTGACTAAGACTGTTGTGACTCAGTTCTTATTTTCTATGACTTTGGTCCCCTGTAGGTTGGAAGTGAAGGCCGTTTTGGAAGCAAGTCCAAGCGTCGAAGAAAGCAGCACTCAAACAGCCGACATTTTACCAGATTCTATCAGGTTTCAAGGGGAGGATGAAGTAGAGGAGAATGGCAATTGTGGAGAGATTACACTAGGAGCAATGGGAGGAGAAGGGACTGGCATAGAAGGAGCCTCTGAAATTGGTTTGGTGAACAGACAGGAAAGCCTGGAGCAGCCCAACATGTACCGGGACATCTGGAGCCTGCGAGCATCACTGGAACAATATGCTTCTTCTGACCTAAGCAGCAATGACAGAGACTCGACACGCAGTGATGCTGACAGTGTCTGTTCACTAGGGGGCCTTGGTGCCTCCAGGACAGGTATGATCAGTTACCAATCGCAAGACATAGATGATGAGATTGACGGGGATGGTGAGCTTCCGTATGATGAAGTGGTCAGGGAGGTTAGTGGCAGAAAGAATGGCAGGGACAGTGTGGACTCGGAGAGAGGCAGCGACAGTGAGGCTGGAAGCAGAAAGCTTCTGCAAATGGACAGCGGCTATGCTTCCATTGAGGCTCCGTGCAAAGCTCCAGAGGAACTACGTCTGTTTGGAAGCACGTCTGGCAAGACAGCATCAGAACGGCGACGGTTCTTTACAAATGCTGGACGCAAGGGGACTGTGTGTGAGAGTTTTGAGACTCGGCTGTTCAAGGAGGAGTTAGAAGATGACGCTTCAGTAAGCAGCATTGGCATAGAGCTGGAGGCTTCCAGTACAGTACCCCAGGGGGAACCAAGCATCTCACTCAGTGACACACCAGAAAAGCAGGCTGAAATCAAACCCAGGCCACGCTTTCGTCGCAGGGACTACAGTATCGATGAGAAGACAGAAGCCCTGTTTAATGAATTCCTGCGTCATGATCCACAGTTTGACCAGCAGGGTTCACCTTCTCTACGGCACAGACATCGCTCACGGATCCACCTGCGCAAGCAGTGGCAACGCACCAAGCAGTACAGTGACCCTGGAGCTGCTCGCTACTCACCGTCCCTGGAGAGACAGCGTAGTTACGCACTGCGGAGGGGAGACAGTGCCAACTATCCACTGGACACACGGTACCACAGCACCCTACCACGTATTGCTAGTGCGGCAGACGAGGAGGCCAGTGAAGGAGCAGCCAGTGAAGGCACTGAATCACCCAAAGCACAGGGTCCAGCTCCTGAGGACAACTCTAACAACAGCAGTAACAACAGTAGTCCAGTGGTAAAATCAATTGGGGATCATCCTACCCTGCTGTTTTCCACATCCTCAGTGGACAGCACAATGGGGGACTCTGGCAGTCTGGAGGGTTGTGGGAGTGCTGGGGAACCTACCGAGATACGCAGATGGTCAGTTACAGACCCAAGTGCTGTAAAGACAGGTCAATGGAACACAGATATTCACATTCCAGAGAACAGGTATGACACAGATAAGGACACTATGGACAAAGGTTACATGCATAGTGTATTGGAACCCAGTCCAACTGATAAACTGCTGAGCAGTCTAGATGAACGACTATACACCAGCCTGAGGAGGACTCAAGGCAGTCAGGAATGCATGGTGACCATGACCCGCACCTCCCCAGACCTCAGCCAGGACTAAAAGCATGATGAACAGCAGCATTCAAAGAATGCAGAGATCAGGAGTACAGCATAAGAGATGAATGAAATGATTTTGTGATGTTGAGGTGTTAAGCCTACCCAGTTACAGACTACGGCAACCTCAACTATTTTCAGATTTAAAAAAATTAAATGCATGTCTGGTCCTTAATAATGAAGGGGTAAAGTAGGAATGGTGCAATCTCAAACTAGGGAAATGTCTGAACATGTAGTAAAATTCCATATGCAGATTAGAGTAAACAGATCTTTTGCTGAAAAAGTTAATGTTAATACCACTTGCAAATTGCACTGTGAAAACTAGCTAAACTAGGGTGCTTTATGAAACACACAATTACAGCAGTTCAGAGTAATAACCATCAGTCAACTGCACTTTTGTTAATTAGAAATTATGATAAATGATCAGCTTTCTCCTGTCAAAGAAAACAATATACAGAGTTCCAGCTGAAGGTAGCAGACTCTTGATAATTAAATTATAATCAAATTACTGCCAAATATAGGTCTCTAAATCCTATACTATTTTGGATTTGCAACTCCGTTCTAATCCCAGCACTTCATTCATTTCAATCATGGCTTTCATATAATGATGATTCATAATCCTCTTTCCTCATTCATGTTTGAGATTAAAGACAAAAAATTTTATTAAAAAGATTATACGTTCATATATTAAGTCAAGTTATTCGCTTAAATTTGAAACAGTAGGCAACGCTTAGGCTTTTGATGGTAAAGGCTGCATTATAAAGTACAATGCCATGATCTTGTGGTTTCAGACAAAAATCTCTTTAACATAAAAACTGCCCGTCCAAATTCACTTATTATGACATATTCAGAAACCGGTTTGCAAGTTTAGCCTTTCATCACATATACATTACTAAACAGCGAAATTCTTCATCCTTCGCATAGGCTGGGGTCAGATCGCAGGGTCAGCCATTATACGGCACTCCTGGAGCATACAGGGTTAAGGGCCTGGCTCACTGGCCTGATGGCGGCAACCTGGTGGAGCCGGGACTCAAACCGTCGACGTTCCAATCAGTAATTCATAGCCTTAACACACTGAGCCACTACCACAACCCCATAAACTTTACATACTGTAGCAGAATGTCAGAAACTTTGGATTAAAAGAATGCAATGTTGAAACAATATGCTTTTATAAAGTGACTTTTCACTTTATCCAAGTCATTTTTTCATAGAAATATCATGAGGAATTTGTATGGAGACTTGCAGAGGATGTGAACATAGGATTGACACTGACAAAGATTTAATTATCATCAACTCATACAGTGTAGGACAAGGCCTCAGTTATCACACAATGTAAAGCAGGAAAATTAAAACAGCACTTTCGTTTGAGAGGTGCTGCCTTCATTGTTTATTCCTTTTAAATCTGTTCATCTTCCTTTTCCAGTGTTCTTGTTGGCATGATGTATAGGTTGGCATTGGCATCAGTCCTGGGAGATGAGCCAGTGATGTCAGACCAGACATCTTTCAGATCTTTGGCTAAGACCCTTTATTTTACACCTTAATATTATTTATTAATCCATTTTCAGTTCTAATTATATTTATCAATGTCATATGCTATATAAAGAGACCTAAGCAGAGGTTAATCATGACTAAGGGGATGGATAAATGGCCCAGAGCTTGGAGTGTGTTTGTGATATTGATTGTCCAGATCAAAGAAGTCTGGCATTAAAAATATCCTGAAATGCTTATCTTTAGAAAGTTTGATGACAAAATTAGCCTTGCAAAATTGGCTTAAGAACTAAATTACAATATGAAGTTCATTGATGAGAAATGTTGTTGTATAACAGATTCCACATGGGCTTCTTAAACATGCCTGTTCATTGCACAGAAGTCCTTGTGGACATAAAACCGTCAAAGATCGATGACCACTGCATCTCTCATTTTCTTTCTCTTGGAGCTCTTTGTTCTCATATTACATATTGATTAGCAGCAAAGAGAGAGACAGCCCTTAAACAGTAGCGATGAAATGGAGAGTAGCATGTTTTCGCTGCTCTAGGTCAGACCATGCAGTGATAGAAACCTCATAAATTTACATTAAGCGGATCGGAAGCAGTCACGTAATAACTCATATCAAGATGTATAACATCTCACTGAACGTAGTAGATCATCAAATATTAAACTTTTTTTTTGGTTGTTAATCTATTTCAATTCTTTACTCAATTACTGCATATAACTCAAAGTGAAGGTCCAGCCACTATAAATATTCTTGAGCTTAAGTACTAAATTACTTGTAGTAAAGTAGTGTAGTACTGTGTGCAATATTGAAGTTTGAGGTGAATCTAGATGCAGCACGCATTTGAACGTGACTATACAGTCGATTAAAGTGTCTGTAATATTTGGCGGAGTCACAAAGTTAGAGATATAAAAGTTTGAAGTATGTAAATACTCCCAACTAGGTACTAACTCTCATGGTTATGTGTACATTTACTTCATTCAACAACTGCAGAGCCGTTTTGCCCTTAAGACTTTATTTCTCCAATAATAATTTTTTCATTTCTTTATTTCATTGCTCCATAAAAACATGAGTTTTACCAATTAAATAATGTTGAAAATTAAATAGCTTTCTGAAAATAATTAACAAGTTTTCTTTGAAGATCATCAGCACTGAGCTGAGGATCGCTACATTTGCTAATGATGAAATTGACTAGTCAATTTTACTAGTCAAGTCTATTAAGGACTTTCAAATGATTTACCCCCCCCCCCCCCAAATCAATAATTTGGGATAACAGGGTTATACTTTCAAATTGACTCCATCAGATATAAACAGGAAACTTCTTTTTTGTACAATTATTAAGAATTTATTTGAATTATGAAAAGTTATGTTGAACATTAGAGACTGAATATTGTCATATGCAGAATATTTTATAACTAATATGAATGATTAAGGAAATGTGTCTTTTAAGCATGAGATGTTTAAAGGATTCATACCTTGTAATTTTTTTTTAAGCCGTCCTATCACCCCCCCCCCCCCCCATAATAATTATATTTAAATATAAATTTGGAAACCCCACTTTTGAATGGCACTTTAGCTGTATTTAAAGCGATATTCTTTGACCTTTACGTAAATAATTTGTAAACGTAACCCAAATGGCACCCTAGTCATGCAATTATCTCTCCACAAGGATAAATGAAAGAAATACTGTAGTAGTCCCTTCCGGTGAAATGTATTTTTTCCTTTCCCAAAATATCCAGATAGAATACTGCCTGATGTAACCTGCCAGCTACAATACAGTCTGCAGTACGGTTTCTGTGTTTTATTTTTAATTTGAAACTTTTGATGTTCATTGACATTGTAGGAACTACAAGAAATACCCAGGTAGATATTTGAAGCAATACACCATTTATACCATGTGCCCCATCACTGACCCCCCCCCCCCTTCCTGAAATGGAACAAATATCTGATGTCTGTGTGCAAATTCTGACCTGAACCCCATGTAGGAGCTTGAGGACATGTCAGACTAGCAGCTGGTCTTCGTGCACACGGATGACTGAACCCACTGCTGCACTCCTGTGCAGTTCTGCACGTGAGAAGAAAGGACATGATGGCATTGAGGTTCTCTGTACTTTCAACGCTTATCGAAAGCATTCTAGATCTCTTTTCATTTTATCAGAATAAATGCTCATTCATTGATCCTTTGGTTGCTTAGAGGGTTTTCTTTAAGACTGATCTCCTAACACTAAGACTCCTAATTGGGTTTGTGAATATGTAGGGTTTTATTTGTTAGGAAGCAGGGAATACTTAACATTTCAGGAAAGTTCTTAGTATTTCCAAGGCATCAATGGCTTCTAAAATACTGAACACGGTATTATAGTGGATACGCAAGGATATTCGTCTTAAAATATTTGTATAAAACTCCTTCGTTATAAGGGTCAAGAGGTGCAACTAACATGACTGACCAGCAAGGTGAGCCAATACAGTATATACTGTATATAAAAATATATTAAAGACATTATTTAAGGGTTTTTAAAAAAAAAAATTTTTATACTTGGGGCCACTAACCACGTTTGACTACTACCACAGACTCTAAACATTGAGACCCTGGTTTGAACCTTTAGCACAGAATAAATGCTTCCTTCCCTGTCCAATCATATTTAAATACTTTACTTTCTTCATAATTTCTTTAATGCACTTTTCTAATTATATTAAAGGGTTTACAGAATTAAAGTCTGTACAAACTGTCATTATTATCCGAGACTCCTTCCAAAAAAAAAAAAAAAAAAAAAAAAAAAAAATACACGATAAAAATTGCAACTGCATGAGATTCATCCCAAAGGATTAGCTCCAGAAGCCGCAAAAGGTTCATGTTTAAAGACCCTGAACTACGACAACGTCATTCCAATCAATCACTGGTTCAGCTACAGTATTTTTGAGTCTTTGGTTCGATCTGTTTAAATACTTTGCTGGCTTAACATTCAGAATGAATTCAATCTGGTAACAACCCAAGCATAAAATGATCAATGAACAGAACGTGTTTAGACTTTAGTGGTGGGAAAAGAAATCAAAGTATTATGAGAAAAAGGCGGTTCTGTACACTTGGAGTGCACTAATAAACAGCATATCAAATCCTACAGTGTAGAATCAGGCAGAAAATGCTAGAGGTTTGTGCATGTACTCTGCAAAAACATCAGCAAGCTCGTTGCACCCACAAAATTCACTCGGTACGAGTGGCTTAAAATGGAAGTGAGTCACCGTGGCCTATAGGCACGAACGGGAATTTTATATAACGCTCAGAACAGCAAAAATGTCTGCTCCTAACAGCATCAGCAACTAAAAAAAACAGGATCTAAAAATGGAGAGCCGCACAAGAGAAAAGGGGGCTGCCAGAGGCTCCGGAATAAACATTTCCCCAAATAACGCCTTCTGCATTGACTCTGAGCTTGAAAATGGCAGGCTAATTAACCTTAGCTTCCTTCTGTCAGTGTGTGTAAAAATCTCCTCTCAAACCCCTAAAAAGAAAAATACACACGACCAGCACATTTGGTTTGGTTGGGAGGTGTTTTATATAAATAATAATTAAAAAATATTTATTGAAAAAAAAAAAAAAAAAAAAGCCTAATGTAAAAGAAAACAAAAAATAATTAACCAAACCATCCTGCACTGAGCAGGCGTCAATACATTTGACTGTACAGATCAGACCACTTTATTCCCCCGAAGCTCTTCACAGCATGCAGTTTTCTTATTCTCATGGATATAATTATCTTTAGCATTCTCGCCATGGCTTCTATCGAACAATAACTGCCATCTTTTGTCCATTTTCTCATTTCTTTAACATAAACTCTATGTGCACCTTAAACTGCAGTTAATTACTGTCAAATTAAAAGATCACCTAAAGAACTAAACATTGAGGTCAGAGTTGATGGGCAGCAAAAGCCCGGCACGAAGGGAGGAAAAATTGGTGGTGGTGGGAGATAACAAACGAAACAGGCTACAAAGCCTTTAGGTGTAGATCGGGAGGGGAAAAAAGGAGAGGGGTGGGTAGAGACAGAAAGAGAGGCAGAGTGTGAACAAATATTCAAAATAATTAATCTAAGAAAGCCTCAGCAAGAGAGAGAGAGAGAGAGAGAGAGAGAGAGAGAGAAAAGTAACCTAGAAAGGAAAACAAAACAGGAGTTTCCTCTCTTATACAGCATCCCCAGGTCAGTCAGTCCTTTCCAGGGTAAGAGCTCAAAAAAAAAAAAAAATCATACATCCACACTTCCTGCCATCGTTTCCGTTAGGGTTCATAGTCCAGGGTAAAGTGTGTCAGCAACTGTGGCATGTTTTCATGGCTGGAAATCCAAAACAGAGGATGGGGGAAAATAACAAACCTGTACAACAGAGATAATTGATTGACACATTTTGGATCCCAGGGTACAGAAAGCACATTCAGTAATCAATGCTCCACGTCACTAACAAAACGCTCAGGGGGAAGGGGAAAAAGGGGGAAGGCATTTTGCTTTGATTTGATGCCATTTTTTACGAGATTTTCCTTCAGCAAGCGGGAGGCACTGCAACATTACTTATGGAAAAGCCTAAATAAAATCTGCAGTGACCAGGGATGGGCTGGCACATTATGTCAGGCATTTGATTTTTGGGTATTTTTGCATCATTAAATACCCCAACGTGGCTAAGACATTGGACTACTGATCCACATGATATGCATTTACCTCAGGATAACCAAACTACCACTTTTGGCCTTTAAGAAAGACTCTAAACCCTAAATTGCTCAGACGTAAAATGACAAAAATAAGTCGCTCTGGATAAAGGCGTCAGTAAAGATTTACGCTTCCTAAGAACACTATCTCCAACTCAAACCTGAATACTGTAGAATTGCTGGTGTATTTATAAAGATTGTCCCGTTCTCACCCAAAGACTCTACTCACAATCTACTCAAATTAAAACCTTCCTCATAAACTTACAGTACATGTTGGTTAAAGCTTAATGATTTTATTTTGCACCATCCTGACAATCCTCCCAAAAGAGGATGGGCTGTCTGACTCCTCTCAAGATTTCTTCATCTCATCAACTCAGAGTCTTTCCTCGTTTCCATGAGCTCTGGCTTTCTCATTAATAAAATAATTCTACATCTGGATTCTTAAAGCTGCTTTGTGACGATGGCGATTATTAAAAGCACTAAGCCGATAAAACTGAGTTACACTAAAACAGACAAACGACTAGGGTTTTGCTGTTGGTTTTTCCTTTTGTAACGGCACGGACTCGAGCTCTGGCTTTGATTCACTCTCTCTAGCCAAGCAATGAATAAACTGAGCGATTGGAAGACCATGATTAATCAGACCTTGATAGACTGCGTGATACGAAAATCTAATCGCTCTATGTGTTTGTGTACCTTCTTAAAATATATATGTGCCTTAAACAAGCGTGTAACGTTTTCACACTTCATGAATGAGGCATTAATAGTAAAAAGAAAAAAAAAAAAAATCATTATGCCTTCACTTGTTTGCAGAAGCCCTTGCGCACATGCTGCTTAGAAAACCGCTCCAACTCTGTACGGTGCAACAATATGAAAGCGTATTTAAAAAAAATATATTTTTTACACATTATATTTAGCCTCGCATTTGTGAAGCAGGACCCCGAATGATAAATCCCTGCCTTTGTCCTTTCCGTCTTTCTCTCACTCCCACTCCCAGCACTGTTTATCGCCAAGTGAAGAGACTGAGTCATCACCAGCAACCACGTAAACGTTAATACTCTGCCTCTCTGCAGTGTGTGTGTGAGGAATCAGAACGTCGTCGTCATTCGCCACCCTCACCCCCCCGCCCTGCCTAAGGGAGAAACCCCGGGGAAAGACGGGAGGGGCGAAGCTGATCTGACAGATGGAAGGAGATAAGACACAAAACAAAAGATGGGTAGAAGAAAGAAGAGGGAGGGAGGGAAAAAGAAAGAGGGTGGAGTGCGAGGAGAGCGAGTGAGTCATCACGACGCACTGCTGTAGCTCGTCAGCGTGAGAGTCGGCATTGACACACTCCGCTTCTCGTTTAAGCTTGAGTGACACCCTCTCTCAATCACACACAGACACAAACTCTCCCTCACTTTTCCCCCCCCCCCCCTCCTCTGGCTGGCTTCATTTATTAAACACTTTCTCTTGCTGGCTTATCAGTATACAGACGCGCACATGCAGGGGCATGTGTGTTAGCATCCCGACGGCAACCGGCTAGGTTTATGAGAAAGGACGTGCAGCATGAACAGGCGAGTGTAACAGCAGGACGTTCACCACCTCACCGCCGGCAACGTGATGAGTTCAGTCACAAACAAACAAAAAAATATGAGTCACTATAGATGATGTCGCCTCCTTGGAAAAAAAAAAATGAATCAAAGTTCATATGGGGAACAAACTTGAGCTGGCTCCATGTGCGGCTCCACTTTGTGACTACCAGAAGCACCAATTAAACAGCTCGGAATACGAGTATAAATAAGTTATTTAACTGAACTTAGTCAGATAGATTGTGTAATCCAGTGAGCTAACGTAACTAATCATCCTTTAAGTAACTGTATACAATAGAAGCACAACCTAATTCTGAATTTTTTTTAATTTTTTTTTTTTTAATCGAAACTTTTAAAAGGAGTCCAGGCACATGATCTGCTTTCCCCTCGCTCTTAAATTGGGAAATGCAACACGACTAAAGCGCTTCTGTTTGATGAACGAAAAGCCGAACAAACAAACGTGTACATGAAGGATTTTTATTCGGACACGTTCTACATCTGATAAAAACAAAAAGTCAAAGAGCAAAACCCCCGTTCTGCGCTCACCTGTACAGAGAGAGAGAGAGAAAGAGAAAGAGAGAGAGAGAGAGAGAGAGGGGTAGGGGAGGTTGGGGCAGATTTGCGGGGCGGGGCGGGGGGTTGTGTGGTGTATGGTCATTGCTGTTTGCAGGTGGAGAATTTGCGAATCTTGCTGGCTGTGGACATGCCCTTGCGGGAGGGGTTGGACGAGGAGCTGGAGCGCCGCTCCGATTTGGGCTTCAGTGCTGCCGGTTCTGTCCCGTTCACGCAAACCGGTTTGACTGGGGCGCGGCTTCGCTTCGCGCCACACTCTTCCTCCTGCTCTTCTTCCTCCTCCTCCTCCAACTCCTCTTCTACTTGACCTGTAGACAAGACGAAGGAAATTAGTCAGTTACTAATAATAAACAATTTTTATTTTTTTTAGATCTTGTGTGGTTTTTTTTTAACCTGGCACTGTGAAATCCTGAGTATAAATTATGTCGTCCTCGCCGTCAAACATCTCGTCGTCCTCCTCCTCTTCACCGTAACCATGGAGATCCTCCAGGTAGGGCACCACAGTCATGCTCCTCCAAATGTCACGGGTCTCAGCGCTGGGTGGGATAGGCACGGGGTCCTCCGAAGGTGGGTGTTTCTTCCTCACCCAGCTAGAAGCAAATGATGATAATAATAATAAAAAAAACAGGTTAACACAAGGACCTGATGTGCTCTGTAAGTTGAAACAACATTTTGGATGGTAAGATTTTCATTCATCTTAGTCAAAGAATTGCCCACATGCAAGCTAATCAATCGCTGTGAACCTTTAACGAGACCGGTCCTCAGCATTCCTAGGCCAAAGGTGCATCATTAGAGGTTCTCAACTCAAACCACAAATTGCTCATACTCCACGACCAAGATGAGGGTTTAACATTTGTCAAAGACATGCTGGAACAAACATTTGTAAATGTAGAATTTCGTTTTGGATGAATGCAAAGCTATTTCTAGAGCAGCTTAAATGTTTAACTAAAACAATCTAATGATTTTTGAAGCGTCATTTCAGAACATTCGATCACTGCCGATGATTTCGTTCAGGACTCCTGAATTAAAATTTAATAAGGTGCGATTAATAAAACCTTCCTCGAGTGTAGGTTAGAATTTCACGTTTGTTTTAGGATCCAGATGTTTATAAAAACTAGTGATGCTCCGATTGATCGGCCACCGATCATGATCGGCCGATATTGGCTAAAAATAGCTTGATCGGCGAACCC
>JAQMYI010000018.1:17975443-17988004 GCA_030014275.1 Clariallabes melas
CATCTGATCACTCTTCATAACATTCTGGAGTATATGCAAATTGCTATTATAAAAACTTAAGCAGCAACTTTTCCAATATTTATGTAATTCTCAAAACTTTTGGCCACGACTGTACTGTAATTCATGCAAACACGTTTCTTTGGTATGTGCTGCTGTTTACCATCTACAGTTCCTCTACGGTTGCTTTGTGTTCTCTGAAAAATGTATCCAGTATTGTTTTATATGGAAATTTAGCTAAATTTACGTTAACATTTATGTTATAAAATTTGTAAATTATATTGTTCTTAAAAGTTTAGCATTCTATATTCTCAATAATACAGACTTGTCGTTATGAACTAATAATTTAGTTCTATATTACCACGAAAAAAGTCATTAGTAGATTTATGTGCCATGTCTAAAATTGGAGAACAGGATAATATTGACGTAGGCTTAATATTAACATCAGACAGTCAACACCAGCTGCCCGTGTGTTTGTACGTTACTTACAGTGTGACCCCGGCTGACCATATGTCCACTTTAAACCCTGAAAAGGTGTCCAAGCCGTTGGCGATCTCAGGTGGTTGGAAAGCCGGCGAGCCCTGACTCGTTCGACACGTGTCATCCTCCGCGAATGGGTGGAGAGCCTAAAGCAGGAATTTACAAAAAAAAGAGTTAACACAAACACACACAGCTCAGATCCAACAACGCAATGGCAATGACGTAGCAGCCAAACCTCAGACGGAAATGACTCATACTAGCGTTAAGGATTTTTGGAGGGCTGTTAGAAGTGCAACCTGCAATTAACAGTAAATGAACATTCCGCTGGTCACAATGTCAGCTCTTAAGCTCCTGTGGCTTTAACAATCATCATTTGGCTCTGCGACTCAAAGGTCACACTGTTACAGATGCCAGTGTACGACACGGCTCTCGGCCAGAATCAGTATCGTCCTTAAAACAAAACAAAATCGTCTTCTAAATCACTACCACAAGCTTCATCTTTAATTTAACATTTCGGGATCACAGAGATTCTTGAGTAGTGTAGTGCGCCAGTGCATGTTGTGTGGTTAATCTGCTTTTAATTAGCACTGACATTTTTTGGTCACAGCAACACATGAGTGATGGTATTTGAAGAGCTTTTTTTTTTTTTTTTTTTTTTGAAATTTCCTGACCAATGAGGTTACAAGTTGGAAAGGGGCAAAAAAAACAAAAAACAAAGATGGAGATCAAAGCGGAGGGTTTATTGGAGGCTTTAATGAGTAATGTTCTTATTTTGGGGAGATTCACATCTATGCAAAGTAGCATCTCATTTATCTGTAGCTGCACACAAACAGCTGCTTCTTAATCTTAAATAAATCTTTAATTCACCTTCATTATTGACTAGTGATAGTCATAGTTTATACACTGCATGAGCCACTCATCATTTTCCCCCCATTCATCTTTCAATGATCACAAAATCTCTTTTCTCTAAAGATTAAAACAAATGAAACCAAGACGGGCAAACACAAAGCACTTTTTAACGAATAAATTTAACATATTTATGCATATTAAATATCTTTCAAACCTTTTTAAGCACTACTCAATAAAATGGACCCATTTATGTTTTTCTACCATTTAACCCACTTGAGTTTGTTTTTCCCCCCTACCTTTGTCTTTAGCCCTGCAATAAGGCGAATAATAAAGCAACAGAGTTCCTCTCACCTCTGCTACGCCCAAGTCGGAGATCTTTAAAGCCCCATCCGTAGTCAGCAGCAAATTCCCTGGTTTAATGTCTTTGTGAACGATTCCCTGGCTGTGCAAATATTCAAGGCCATCCAAAAGTTGGCAAAAGTACCTAAGATGAGAAGAAGAAGAAAAAAAGAAAAAAAAAGAAAAAAGGTCTAACACATGGTCTCTTCATAATTCAAGCTTATGTTAAGACAAGTGTACATACTCTTGTATACACAAGAGGCGTTCAAGTCAACCCGGGACTTTTGATTGTACAGTAATGAGCGTATTTATTTATTTATTCTATTTATTTCTCCATATAATCTCTTGCTACACTTACGCACTTATCCCAGCATGCTTGGATACGAGCAAGGTAGAAAGTTCTCTCAGTACACCGGAGCTGTGATCGGACTACCTGCTAAATGTCTGAAACGCTGGACTCCCAGGCACTCCTGTAACAGCTCAAACATGTTAAAATATCGTGGATCGAGGCCATTACTGTACAGGGGATGTGGCAACAACTCCCAGACAAGTTCCTGTAATGTGCAAGTGGTGTTTTGAATGATTGTGTGTACAGTTCTCACGTACAGATGCGTCTCTTTCGCAAGTTTTAGGCAGTTTAAGAATTAGGCATTAAGTGGGCCCTGAGCCAACTTGGCTGGGATCGTCATTCTCAGACAAACAGCCTTCTTTAAAACGTTCGCACCGTTCAAATGTTTTTTTACTGCAGCTAAGAGACTCATCACTGTACTGTGATTGACGTCTTTTGCAAATCAGTTTTACACCTCCATTCAGGAAAAAATTTCCATCACAAGTCCCGGTTTGATCTGAACGCCCCTCGTGTATGTTACGAACAACACCAAATGACGATAAGCATAATAATCAAAATGACAATCGCATCATGCTGAATATGTTTTCTGAAGCAATGGGCTTGCTGTATTATCTGAAATAAAAACAGAAATCTCACCCGTGAGCTTGAAATACTGGAAACCTTTTCTCAGGAACACTATCCAACATCTCCTGCATGCCACAAACGCAGTACTCCATTACCATATACGTATCAGGACCGTCAAGGAAGACAAAATTACATTACAGTTTAAAAAGAAAAAAAAGTTAACATGCTTTACACCTCACTATACTCAAAATATTTTAAGCCTACACCAAAATGTCAGGACATGAAAGAGTTTTGCAGTAAGAAGTGTGGACAAAACAGTCATGTTAAAAATAAATAAATAAATAAAGATCTGAGTCTCTGCAAAAAGATTACCTTCTCCAAGCTGTAGCCTGGATGATGAAAACCTACTGCAGATCATTTTATAAGGGTAATAAAAGTACAGGCTAGAGCATTTACTCAAATCAACTAATTAGATTTGCGTAAAGGTACATTTCAGTGCTTTAGTCAGCAGTGAAAGGCTATTAAATGCCTGAAACCTCAACGCCTACTGTTTCACTTTTGAAAGTACATCACTTAAAGAAACTGACTGCGAAAAGGTGCTGTCGAAAGGTTAGAGTAATTTATTCATTCTACAGCGTGTAACTATCAAAGAACATGACATCTAATCTACCTGCAGCATAGATATTTAATTCACCGCATGGGCGCTCCCCTTAATTGCTTTTTATGCAGTACACTATTAAAGAACAACGACGGACGTCAGCGAAACTGTAAAGCAAATATGATGTTTAACTAAAGTCACTTTAGATGTTTTTCTTTTTTGCATTTAGGATACACATGGGAAATGACAAAAGATTGATTTATGCTTCTGTGTCAAGTCTATGGAGAAATTGTGTGTACACTTGTGCCTTCGTGGGTCTGTTTCACTCTGCCATTAAACCACTAGTTGGTGGTGGAGTTTTTATGCCGCTCTGCCTCGTCTTTAACACATTCTGGTCAGTTTTTGAGAGACGAGATTGCCACGAATATATTTTGTTAATAATTTGTTAGCGTTACTGAATACATACTGAATGTTTTTTCTTTTTTTTTTTTTAACATTGTATATTAATACTGAAGGCGATCTCATACTGAAGGCGATTAATACTGAAATTATGACAGAACTAATATGGAATTATATAAACAAAAACATGATAAATAACCCAGAATATGTTTTATATTTCTAATTCTTCAAAAAATAGCCACCTTTTGCTTAGATGACAGCGTCTTGGCATTCCCTCAGTCAGCCTCGTGAGCGTGAGGTCGTCACCTGGAATGGGTTTCCTTTATCTTGAAGGAGGTGGTGAGTACTTGTTGGCTACTTTTCCTTTCACCATCCGTTCTAACTCATCTCAAACTGACTCAATTTGACTTAGTTTATCAGGTAATTGTGGAGGCCAGGTCATCTGATGCAGCACTCCATCACTCTGGGTTATGTAAGAGCTATTTGGTCCAAGAAGCAGAGGTGTGTTTGGAAAACAAACGATAGTCCCAGTAAGTGCAATCCAGATGGGATGAGATGACATGTCACTGCAGTGGTAGCCGAGTGTGCTCTCAATTTTGACTAAGTCACCAACGGTGTCTCAGTAAAGCACCGCCTCACTATCGCACCTCCTCCTCCATGCATCACAATGTGAACTACATATTAAGGAACCATCTGTTCACCCTCTCTACAGCTAACAAAGACATGGCAAGTTACAACCAATTTAAAAAAATTAATCTGATGAGTCAAAAGTTTATTTATTTATTTAACTATACCGGTTTTCCACTAATCTAATGTGCATTGCTCGTGTTTCTTGGCCCAAGCAAGTCTCTTCTGCTTGTTCTTCTTCCAAAGTAATAGTTTCTTTGCCACAATTTGAGCACGAAAGCTTGACTCACACAGTCTCCTCTGAACAGTGGATGATGAAATATGTCTGGCACTCTAACTAATCTGAGGTGCTGTAAATCAGCTGTTCCTGAGGCTGGTCATTCTAATAAACCTTACTTCTGCAGCAGAGGTAACTCTTGGTCTTCGGTCCTCATGGGAGCCCCTTTCATCACAGCATTTGTTGGGGTTATTGACTGCACTTGGGCATGCATTCAAAGTTCCTTAAAGTAATCGTGAACAGTCTTTTCTCTTTGACTATCCGAGTGTGTCTTGCCATAGCGTAGAATTGTACAGTAGTTGTAGTAGCACTAATGCGGCTGTTGACTCTGTACCCACCCTTCCTCTGCACAAGACAACTGATGATGGTCTAAAGCAGATTAAAGCATGAAATGTCACGGATTAATTCTTGACGAGGCACAACTGTGAACTGAACACAATTCCAGATGACTACCTTGTGAATCTGATAAGAGAATACAACGAGTATAACGAGCTGTCATCAAAGTTCAATGTAGCTGCTTTAAACCATCCAAAGAATTTTAATAAAAAACAAAAAACACATTCTGGGTTGTTAAACACTTTTTTTTGTTTGTTTACTACATAAATCCATACATGTTTTTTCATAGTTTGAATAGTCTTCAGTACTAAATCTATAATGTTGAAAAATAATTTAAAAAAACACAGGAGAAGGCGTGTCCAAACTTTTGACTGATGAACTTTAGTCTCTGCTAGTGTTTGACATTCCTGGTAAAAATGCACGTCATTGTACAACATAGGGTACGCTATAGGTACGCAGCTATACAATAACTACAGCACAAGCATAAATCAAGCTGGAGGTGGAAATTTAATCCACAAACTCTCAGTGTAAACGCAGAATGAGTAAAGAATGTTATAAATGTACAGTTTAAGAGGTCAGATCATGGTGGAATGGTTGTGTATCTATGGGCTGTAAAATTGCCTTGTATATCCGTCCTAAAACTGTACATGTCGCCATGGATTTCAAACTCTCCAAGTCTTATAATGTTTTATATCAACTAAACATCAGAGCCTGAAACACTTTTACAAACGCCAATATAAGGAGGAATTAGTTCAAACCTAAAACAAAGTACGAAGTCAAGTTTACTTTCTGGCACATTCTACACCACAGTGAAGACCACATACAGTATGTACTTCTCAATAATGGAAACAATGTGTGTGTTTTTACACCATGAAAGAAAAGCCAAGATCCTGTGTGACACTGTGAACAATGTGTGAGAACAGGGATGTGAGATCATTTACAAAAGGAAAAAAAAGAAAGACACATGTAAAAGGATATATTTTCTGCTTCTCCTCATTGTACAACACATCCACCAACTGGATCACATTTTTATGCTGTAGTCTTCTTAGCAGCTGAATTTCCCTAAAAAGAAACACACAACATAAACGTCATCAAAATATTGCTTTGGAAACATGCACTGGAGTTGGACAGACAAATCAAGCTTTCTTCAGTGCACTTGAATCAAGCTTTAAGAGGATTAGTCTAATGTCCAGAAAAGCAGCCGTAAGTATGTACTCATAGAATTAATTCCAATTAGTGTGGTGAGAATTTTAAGCTCATTAATTAATTGATTTGTGAAGCAGGCTGTATAATTCCTCAGCAAGCATACAGCACAAAATAAATCACTGAAATCTCTCCCTCTGGAAAATAAAACGCTTTAGTCGATTAAATAAGTGTGTGTATATGAAAAGCCCATACAGCAGTGCTGCAAGAATGTCAGCTTTAATATATACACATACACAAGTACAAACTGCACTCTTTCTCCTTTAAACTAGGCTTTATATTTCTTAGGCTCTTTGTTTAATAGTAGATCATCATTTTCTTTTACGATGTATTCCAAATTTGAAAACTACAACAACACAATTCAATGCGTTAGTATTTAAAATCTTTGTTGTACACCAAGATTTAAATTCTAAATACAGGTAGTATTCAACTTATGTACATTCGAGTTACGAATTTCCGCAGACGCAAAAAGACCGTGGCTCCACAAACGTTCGTAGATGCGAACAAATCAAGAAGCTTATGTGTATTGTACAAAAAGATAGACACGACAGTGTGTAAGTAAATGTATAAAATGTCTAAAGTCGAGTATATTGTATTTATGTGCGTGAGGAGGTGTGGGAGAAATGAGGCGGTCTCTCCAGGTTCAATAAATGAGTCCGTGAGCACAATGATAGAAAATTGCTCTCCAATAAAGCTGTCCTGATTGTGAATAATCCTCATTTCTTAGAATCCTCAATAAAACGGAGCTCACATTCCAATACAGTGGAAAACAGCTCTCAGACAAAATGGCGTCCGGGATTCCCCTCGCAAGAAACAACACTGAGACAACACAGGCGCGGTTATGGTTTTTGGCCAAATGAAGGCAGTGTGTGGAAAGGGGACAGATTTAGTCAAATTTACATTGTAGATTCGTGTCAAAGGCGTATAAGACATGCTTTGTCGGACTTACGAGCAAATCCTATTTACGAACATGCTCCCGGAACAGAACTTCTTAATAAATCTGGAATCACCTGCACATTACAAACTTACCGCAGACAAAAGCTTGAACTTTTTAAAACATCCGTTCAAGACCCTACTGTTTATGGTTTCTTTAACAAGTTAACACAGGTCTCAGAGCTCCCTTAAAAAGAGAGTGTTTATAAACACTCATCAGATAATGCATGTTCTCATAGCTCAAACGCACTTTATTTCACTCCTCCAAACATGCTACTGCTGAGCCACGCCTGTGCTTGAGAACAGCAGAGTTCAGAAACAAGCTCCCTTATATTTCGTCACATTACCTGAAAAATTGGAATGGAAAAAAAAAACAAAAAACAGGACCCCCCCCCCCCCCTTTTTTTTCACCCCACACCAGTTTGTACACTGGAGACAAATTCTCATGTCTAAAAATAACTAAAAAGTGAACATGTCCCCTTTAAGTACAATAAATTCTATTTACAAGTTTATAATATTGTAAAAATTAATCAACACCTTCTGACTGAAAAAAGAACAGGTTTAAACCATTAGGACGGATGTGTCAAATTCTTTGCTGTGGGATGTGAGAACAGCTTGAGGGCTTAATTACACACACAGACAGGTGAGAAATTAAAGGAAAAGTCAAAATAAAAGCATCTGGTTGACCACCAGAACTCCTTAACACAGGTTAAGATTGCTCAATCTTTAGAAGAGCACTAAAGCAATAAGCACCATTCTCCATTAGTTGGTGTTGGAGAGAAGCGTCACTCCTGAATCTATCAAACAGAGCGCTGCAGTAATGAGAATTGATAAAGAGGAGGAGGATGAACACCACAGCTGGTGTCACAGTTGCACCATCTGAACAAAGACTGCTAAAGGAAATGACTCAACACATCTACATTTCCTCACTGCATCGCCTTCGCAGTGTCACCTTGTCCAGTCGCAGATGAGTCACAGGACAAGGCAATCAAACCAAAAGGAGAGGAAAAAAAAAAAAAAAAAGATATCATTAAACTAATGTTCATTTATATTCCAGTTTCTAGCTTCTTGAAACATGGTTGTAGGTGACAAGAGATCATCCGATGCACCTCATTACTGAATTTGAAGACATTTCTGTGGCATTTAAATTTCAGCCGCACTAAAGAGAAGGCCAGGCTTAACGCCTGAGGTCACTGCGCTGTTCCTGTGTAATCTAATGCAGTGGAACGTGTATACAAATGAAGCTAACGATATTCCAAACACAAGACACGAATTGCTCGCAAAATAAATGAATGAATAAAATCTCACACACTTAAATCTACAAGTTAATGACAGTAATGACACTTGTTCGGTAAAACCAGTTTGTCTCTCTTTTTCTGAAACCGTGATGATAATAAATAACATTAAATGTGAAGCGCCACTACGAGGAAATACGGGTCGTTTGAGCAAAACAAACATATCGCAGCAGTCTGTGGTGAGAACATGTAAAACACAGAGAGCGAACTGAGAGCGCAGCATGACAGAGCAACCTTTAACATTCATGTACAGTCCAGTATGTTTAAGGTAGTTAATGAAAATTGTGATACTTCTGAAATGCCAAGGAAATTGTTAAACAGACAACGACGATATGTAGACAATCTGAATCCTAACACAAACACAAAATCCAGACCTCGCCTTTAAGACTATTTTATTAACTGGGCCTTATTATATTTTAATTCAGTAGCCCTGCTCTACAAGGCTTAATTTGATGTTGCATCACCTGACTTTTCTCTCCTTTAGGCCAACATGCAGGACAGAAACCTGAGGCTGTTTTGTCCAATGTGGTGGAGGGGGACGAACGCCTGGTGCTGTACACCAGCAGGAAACTGTCTGAGAGACAGGGACCAAGTGTAGAGAGTGGCTGGCCACTTTGGCTGTTTCACACCATAACAAATATAAACTTTGTTACCACAACATGAAGTACAATACTTGTGTGCTCCAACTCTTTTGTATTCTTGTTTCAGCAACTTGGCCAAGAATAGTGAGAAACCAAACTTTTGATCACTTAGACAGTTTTACACCTACTATGTGACACATGCTGTTGTAAGACCTCTCAAAACACAACACACATGAACTCAGTCTTTTGAAAGTCACTCTTTCCTCCCTAATGACAAGCCATTTTTCGATACGAGACGAGACAGCACTAATGGAATTCTATCAGAGTCGTAAAGCATCGTAGTTCCAACATAAGAGGGAGTAAGACGGAGCTACTGATACCAATCCTGTAGATAATCTTGCTAGAACAGCACGTCTCAGTGCCGTATTCCTCTAACACATCACAAGTACGGATAATGAATAACGTGTTGTACTTATTAAATTCATTAACAATTGCATTTAACGTTGCGGAAGGTCTGTGAAACAAGCACCTATTATTATTTGTACAAATTCTCCAACAAAGCTGCTACAGGTGTCTGCTGTATGAACCCCTTCCATCAACTTGTTTTTATTAGTTTAGTTTCCTCTACAATCTTCTAGTCCTGATTTTCGTTTTTAGGACCCGTCTCTTGACTGGTACAGCGGTATATGTTTATTAATAAGAGTACTGATTCATGCTTATGTACTGAAGTTATTTCTGAATAAAAGGCTTTCCAGCTACTGACATCGTGCCTGCACCGCTCCACCTCAACGCTCCTTCAAAACCACATTTCAGAGGCTCTGGGATTGCATAACAGCGCCCATTTTCAAACCACGTTCACACGTGCGTGCCAGTCAGGGCACGCTGCCTTTGGAAAGCAGGAATGCTAATTGTTGCTGTGAATGAGGAGACTACTACGGCATCCCAGCAATCCATATAAGGCTAAGCATAGCTCATTTCTGCTTCTCTCACTAAGCCTTACGGTCTGGCTCATCCTTTTATTGGCTACTTGATGTGTTCTATTTAAATGTTAGAAACTTACACGCATTAACAGCTATTCAGCTTTCCACAAAACTGATATTTTTCAATGCTGCTGAAGATTAAAACCATGTAAGCGTCCCGATTCAACATCTACTCTTCTAATCACCAGATATAATCCGTCTCTTGCTGCACTGAGACACTAACGCAAATGTTTTCTGATCTAGGTCTAAACCCTCAACGCTATTTAAAGAAGCACCCGAGGCTCCAAGCTGCAGCATTTTAATTAAGCCTCATACTGTGATTAAACGCAGAAAACTCCACTCTAAAGAAGTTTGGCTAAGAACATTTAGGAAAAAATAAAGTGGTGAGCAAGCCGGGAAAGAATTCACCATGTCATGGTGCAAACAAATAAATTGGGAGAAGAAAAAAAAATCTGTGAAGCCTCTTTTGGTTGCTGCATTGTCAGAAGTTAAAAAGGGAAAGAATGCTTTGTGAGTAAGCTTGAAAGTAAACTCAGGCATATTTCAAATTATTCTAATCTTTATCTCCCGCATCTGTAGCTTGTGTGTGGCGACCACAGACAAGAATTCACATCTTTCTATAACAGGGAACAGAAGATGGATAAACAAGGAAAACTAAAGACAGTTTTTTTTTTTATATTTGGGGGGGGGGGGTTTGCTTGTGTTTCAGCTCAATCTTGTATAAACATTTTAATGACTGAATATTTAGGCACGAAAATCCACCTAAAATGAACATTTACGAAGAAAAAAAAAAACTTTAGCATTCAAAATTCTGACAAATGTTCCCGAAACGCGTAGTTAGTTACGAATAAATTAGGGCTCATTATAATATCCGGGAAAGAAACATGCTCGAGTTGAGAAAATACATGAAAGTAAAGCAGTAACAGATTTTGCAGTGAAGTGACGTGAAGTAGCTCGACACTTTAGAGTTTATATATCACAGCAGTTTGAAAGATGGACATCATGCAATTTTTTATGCACTTTGCATGAATTAACCTTTTCAGCAGGAAATTAGAAAAACCATATTATGAACAAAAACTATTTAATATTTATATTAGGGATGGGAATCATCAGGGACTACCTGATACGATATCACGGTACCTCTGTGTCGATTCTATTCGTATTGTTATTCTGTAAGTATCACTAATTCAATATTAAACTTTTCAGATTTAGTTGCAACTCTCTTACAAAATTAGCAAATAATTGGCTCCTAGCATACAGGATGCTGTGCTGCCTGCCTACTTTAGAGCAGTAGGATTGTAGAGGAACAGCAACATTGCTCCACCTCAAATGCAAACATGTACATGTTAAAATGAATAAATAAAAAAAAATTTATATATCTTGCACCATATATTTTTTTCCTAAATTTAAAGTCACAGAAAAGCCCTTAATGTCCTATTTCATGTTCATATGAAATTCTCAAAAAAATTGACAAGATATGGGAAATACAACTTTAATAAGAACAGGTAGGATTTCATGTAATGTTTATTGTCCAAGAAAATGCAAAACCTGCAGCAAAAACGTTCTTTCATAACAAGACTGTTAAAGTTAGTAAATTAGTTTTATATCTGAACAACATCCAAGTGCCTTTATGGTCTGGTGTTTCCTGTGTGTGTTCCAAAGCATTGACTGATAGCTGTTTTTTTCCCCTAAATACCCTGACCAATCATGTTGCAAATTGGCTAGTAATTACATACAAACTTAAAGTTTGGTAGAGAGTAATAGTGAAAAACATTAATGAATAAAATAAATATATTGTACTCGGGTGAACCGGGTTGCGTCAAAAGTAACTAAAAATACCAGGGTGGTTATTTTTAGGGCCTTCACCCGTATGCAATGTGACATCTCACTTTAACTGCAGATTCACAGAGTTGAGCTGCACATGTGATTCAAATTCACTTCATTCTCAATTTTTGGAGGGAAAAAAAAACAATAATAATCATTATATATAAATCTATCCCAGAAAACTTTGGCTTGTAAGTTAGCCGATATTAACGATTACTTATGGTTACAATGAGGCACTTTTTTTCAGCACAAATAAATAAAAGCAGTGAATGTTTGTTTAAAATAAATAAATAAAATAATGTCCGTCTAATCACAAAGCCGTCTAATCACAAAGCCCTTAGCTGTTATTATGATGTAAACAAAGCCCTTAGCTGTTATTAGATGTAAACTTGCATGTTATGGTCACATTTTATTTATTTATATACACATAATTAATTTCCCCATGCTGAGGTCAAAATTCTCTTCTGGTAATTAATTCTTGTCTTTTATATAATAAAACCATTAATGTATTCCTTTAACTGTCTTTCATACTAATCATTTTATTAGCCATATTCTAATGCTTTATGTATGTTTATTTATCTTCAGGGCCATTATAAATAAATGCCTGTATATCACCACTAGATTTTGTCTAAGCCTCTAAACAGTTTCTAATAAAGTATGCTAAAATCACTAAACCTGCTAAGGATTCTGTTGATAATCCTGGTTAAATTATACGGTGAGCATAAAACCGATCAAGATACTGTTATTGTTTCACCTTCAGCCTGCTGTGTTTCTCCAGTGACCGACAGTTACGACTCTAGTGCTGAAACGTGCTTGTGTTTTTTCTCTACTGTCATCAAGAAGCATACTGCAGCAACATGAGCCACAGAGAGAGAGAGAGAGAGAGAGAGAGAGAGAGAGGGGGGGGGGGGGGTATCAAACACGATCAAC
>JAQMYI010000018.1:18054314-18067151 GCA_030014275.1 Clariallabes melas
CGGCAGCCGGCAGGCCAGAACGACCGTCAGGCCACCGGGAAATGTCCCGGTGCTCCCGATGGCCAGTCCGCCCCTGCATTGAAAGATAGCCTAAAGCATACCTTTAGTTATTGAGGGAAATAAATAAATAAAACAAACAAAAAAAATTTAATCATCACTACACTGGGAGCAGCCGAAAGACCAACAACAACAGGCTTTAAGTTAAAGATGTCTTTTTATACATCTAATAGTTTGGTTGAAGAAACATGTTCAGGTCGTAACAAATGAAAAGAGAACATCTCTACACTATTGGCAACCCTACCCTGTCATTGCTCATTAGCATTAAGACTTTACACTGGAATTATCTTTTTCAAAACTCTTTCCCTTAGGGATATAAACATTTATTTACAGTACACATTTAAGTACAGTATAACAACGTCTAATCCTACGTATTAGACAATTTTATATTTAAAATTTTGGGCTAGTAGGTAAGAGTGCAATATTTCTTAAATTTACTTATAAATATAGAGGGGAGTGTGGATCCGCTTACAGTCATCGAAAAACTCATTAACAAGTCAGTAACGATTTACAAGTTACAAATCAGCAGGCTAGCTGATGCGAGACACAAAGGTGGAGACCAGCTTGACCAGGTGCTGAGCGCACCGCTCTCCTGTCTCCAGGACCTCCTCGTGGTTGGCCTTTGCTTCACTGGTGTAGTCCATCACAGCCTTATTAGTTATGAGAGAGAGGCCGAAGACTCGCATTCCGGAGTGTCGGGCCACTATCACCTCATGGACTGTGCTCATTCCTAAGGAACAGTGATAGACGCATTAGAGAAAGGTATTATAGGAATAATATGATATGAAGTTGCTTAAGTTATGGTGTAATATAAATATAAAAGTATAGCAGAAATGTTTCTTCCTATAAATTATGTTCAGTGGAATCTAATAAATTACAAACTGTATCGTCTTATTATTCACATTTACATTTTTTGTCACAATGTATAAAACATTCCTGTGATACACATCGGATGGTTTTCCCCTCAACTCACCCACTGCATCAGCACCCATACAGTTAAGCATTCTGCATTCAGCGATGGTCTCGAAGGACGGGCCGCAGAGGACAAAGTACACGCCCTCCTTAAGGAAGTTAGAGTAACCAAGCTCAGCACCCACTTCCTGAGCCAGCTGCCTCAGCTGCTTGTCGTAGGCATCCGACATGCACGGGAACCGTGTTCCGAACCTGAGAGAGACAAGCACAGAGAGAGAGATGAAACTTTACATCCATTTAAATATAATATAATGCAACATGATCTGTCAAGATTAAAGCACTTGTTACTAAAAAGCTATCATGGGTACACCCGCTCACCTCTCATCATTTGGTCCACATAAAGGATTGTTTCCAGCGAAACCCGGGAAGTTGATGTGGTCCTTGATTACCATGATGTCTCCAACTTTGTAGTCTTGGTTTAGTCCTCCTGCGGCATTTGTCAAGATGACTACCTGGACACCCAGCAGCTTAAAGATACGCATCGGCATGGTGATCTGTCACACAAAGAAAGAACGCAGCATGATACGACTTCCCTTACAAACCAAAGACACTCATGTGATATTGTGTTCATTTACTATTACCACACATTAAAAAAAGTAGCACACCGAAGCATGACACAACCTGTTTATTCTCCAGTATGTCATGTAAGTTTCATGTTAGTTAAAATATACTGGTATGAAATAAAAACAATCCAAGGTGCTCTCAGTATTAAACTTAAAACATACCATAATGACAATGTTATTATCCTGTTATCGATTGTTTGGAACTACATATAATAAGCATGATGCTATGAATGAGATTTAAGTCTATTTTGAGTTATGGTGGTTTGCATATCAGTAAGAAATTAGTAAAAAATATATAGTATAAATATTCACAAGCTGTCATGATGTACAATATTAATTAGTAATATGATAAGTGAGTTAAAAATATTTTTTTCTGCCTGAAGTTCACCTTGTGGATGGAATATCCTTCATAAAGGTGGAAACGTCCCTGCATGCAAACACATGGCTTTCCGTTAAGAGTACCAAACACCAATCGACCAGCATGACCATGCACTATGGGGGGGCACACAGCAATCAGAGTTAAAGCTGTGATATGGCAAATCAAAATTACTCAAAAATAAGAAAGGTGAGAGTTAATTGTCACACATAACAACCAGAGATGTTTAAGAACATTGTATATGCTGTGGAATCTCACCTGTGCTTTGTGGAAAGTTGGGGATATCGGAGTACATAAAAGCATTCTGATCCTTCAGCATGCCGGCGAGGCAGCCGAGGCCTGAGCCGCACACGATGCCCACCAGGGGGCGCACGGGGGTCTGCTCCAGCAGCCAGTCCGCCGTTGCCTTGCAGGCCTCATAACCATAACTGAAAGGCAGGGGAGGAACATAAAGGTATAAGGTTAACACAATAGGCTATAAAAACTGCGGTCGCACTGCCAGCATACACAAGGTGAATCATGTGAGGGAAAAAGGGTGTGGAAGGATGAGTTTCATTCTGCATTTCCAGAGTAGTTTAGAAAATACAGGAAACAGGATATACTGTAAACAGTCTTCATGCTGAGTCTTATGAGTTTCAAAATGAGTAAAATATGACACAACACTTCACATAAATGATGTTTGCTTTAGACACTGATTAAATACAGTGTGTGCATATAGTCGCAGTATCTAACAGGAAACAAAAAACGTATCTGAAAATACTTATCAAGTGACACAAACAGCTTTAATACAGCTCGGCATTGACTAACAAGTTTTCCGACCTGTGCTAGGGGGTTAAACAACATTCTGCCAAAACCAAATGTAACACCATCAGAGTAGGATTACTTAAAGAATTCATACCAATGTAACAATAGCTTCCTTCACATTAATGTTGAGCTGTCATGAGAATGTGCTACATTTTTATACAGGAAAGTAACACCCAAGTATTAGGAAACATGATGGGTGTGATGTATAAGGGCTGCTGTATTAGAGCAATCGAGCTAATTAAAAACAAAAATATGTGACACAAGAATGCGAAGTAGAGTAAAAAGGCAAGGGAATGCATCTTTATAGGCATACACAGACAGAAGGTATAAAACAAACACGATGGAGGGAATGGGCTTATATACACATACGTATGAGAGGCGTTCAAGTCAAACTGGGATTAAGTGCTTGCTTTATTTTTTTGAGCAGTATATTATGAATCAAATTACAGACCAAGGTGCTGGTGTAGAATAGTCATGTAAACCTTCTGTCTTAAAAACACACGGATTATGCGCCTTATGTTCCTGGAATTTCAAAGCCAATCAGCCTTACTTAAAAAGCCTAAAAAGTGTTAAATTCTTTTCTTCCTTGACCTTGACTTGCTTTGTGTCTCGAACTCTCCGTATGCCTTTTATCCAGGACTTCCACACATTCTATCTTCTCTACTTAATCCCTCTTAGGCCTGCTCTGTACCTTTAGGTGGTGCATTGTAAGTTGCATCATCGCCACCTATAGATCCCAAATTCCTACCTTATACATTATATAAGCCTCGCCGGTGTGTGTTAACAGAAAGGCTTCAGAGATCAAAATGTGTTTGGTTTTTCGGATATGTCTGGTAGCCCTCTTGTATTATTATATTATTATTATTATTACTTTTTGGTCATTAAAAAAACATGACCATGTGTATCTGCACAGCAACAATGGCTAAAATGCTCTGTTTTAAGGGCTTTTGCTGACTTTAAATTCTAGTCTTTCTTAATAAAAAAAAAAACTAAACAAAACATTAAACCCGTATTTCTCTGCTCAGTGACTTTACAATTTAAAAGACATTTAACATTGCCTTTTACTCTTCTTAGTTCTTGGAGCTGTACCATCATGTCATCATTAATGTGTGATATTTTTTAAGGATATGAACCAGAGATAAAGATGCCTAAAATATTAATTATCACTTATTAAAGTTACTGTATATCTTCGACATTACCAATAAGCTAAAACAAACAACCACAACAAAAACAACAGATCCACTGAACTGATTCAGTTTCCCCACAGAAACATATCGGCAGTCACGGCGCGGCGCGGGGGAAAGGGGGTTTCCATGGTTACGTCAATATTTCCATTACATGTCAGAGGAAACTACTCACACAGGTGGGTCCTCCTCACACAGCATCATGTCCAAAGCACATGTTAAAGAATTACAGAATCTGAGTCACATAAATTGCTTATTTATTGTTAATTATATAAACAATAATAATAATATCTTTTTTTTTTTTTTTTTTTTTTTTTTTACAATAAATGACGTATATGTGTGGCGTCTCCAGATTATTACGATAGAACACGTAACAGGTCAAAAGCAGAATGAGATTTTAAGGCAACTCTGATGAAAATAATAGCGGGTAATGTCACAGTATTGAAACTTAACCCGTCTTTTATTTTTTTACACGATGTACATAATATATACACGTTCCATCATGTAAAACTTTTACCATAAAACACACAGCTTCACACACTTCGCTCTTTATTTCTTTTTATTTATTAACAGAAATAAACGAGTCAAATGATGTTTCAACAGAACGATATAGAAAAATCCACAGATTTCATCTTCTTCCGCTTTCTCACAGCGCGTGGCGGGTTAAAGGATGCGCGCGTGCGCCGGGTTAGCCCTTGCTTAATTAAAAAAAATATATATTAAAAAAAAAAAAAAAACAGTACTTACTCTTTGCAAGATTCAGAAAACATTGTAGGCTTTCTTTCTTTTCTCTGAAAAGGATTTAAACTCGAAGAAGACACTTCTTGTATGAAGATGCTGCGCGTTCTGCCGGTTCCCTCTGGCCGCTCCGCCCTCTTCACAGTATTTATGTTCCGCCTCCGCGTCAGACCCTCGCATTGTTATTGGTTCGCGTTAGAGGTATGAGCGGTTACGTCACAGCGTCCGCACGTCACACTCCGCTAAAACGCCTCCCCTGATTGGGGACAGGCGGGCGATATGGCTCATGTGTTTGGAGGGGGAAAAAATCAAACGCCACGTTTACCAAAATCTTTGTGATTTGTTTGCCCAGATATTTAGTTATCACTGTGTTGGCTTGTGTTATATTTTCCTGAAGTGCACGTGCTGATAAGAACTGCATATTAGTGCATTTACCAGGAAGACATTTCTAAGACAAGAAATCACACACAGGACTTTACTGTTTGCTTCTGAAAACAATCACTCACCATTTACAAGTGACACTCACTCATCATCTATACTAATTTATCCCATACAGGGTCGCAGGACCCTTAGGGCATGAGGCAGTGTATGTTCAACTGTAGGGCACATATACACACTCACTACAGGCAATTTGGGAATGCCAGTTAACCCTTATCTTGCATGTCTTTGGACTGTGTGAGGACCTGGAGCACTGGGAGCAAACCCACATAACATGTATAACCCAAAGACCTGAGGCAGGAATTGAACCCAGACCCTGGAGGTGCAAGGCGACAGTGCTAACCACTAACCAGTAAGCAGATGAAAGCGTTCTTTAGTCCAATGTGAGAGGACGCATTCTGCACATGTACACCTGACCGATCACACCTATATGTGAATGTTGAACATCCCATTACAGATTTCCCAGTATAATAAACTCTACTCTTCTAGGAAAGCATTCCACAAAATTTTGAGTATGGCTGTGGGGATTTATGATCATTCAGGCGCAATAACCTAAAGTGAGACTAGAGCACTAATGTTGAGTGAGGCCTGGCGTGCAGTTGGAATTCCAATTCATGCCCGAGGTGGTCATTTGGGTTGAGATGTGCATGTGCATAATAAATAGTTTTGTCAATGCAAGCCATATCCTTTTTTATGGTGCTTTCTTTATGCAAAGGAGCATTGCTGAGCAGGGACACATCAACCTAGATCTCACTACCAGTGAAGAGAAATTGTACAGGCATATAAAGCCATTGTATACAATTGTGTGCTTTCAACTTTTTAGAAATAGTTTGGGAAAGAGCTGAATACAGTATCTTTATGATGGTGAAGTGTCCACTACTATTGGCTTTACAGTGTATTGATTTGGCTTATTGACCTCAAATTCAGAAATCATTAAATGCTTTCTCATTGGAGGCGTCAAAGTCAAGAATTGACTGATTACCATACCTTAGTTTTTCAGTTTTCCTGTAGTTTATGCATAAAATATCATATAATCATAATATACAGTGACAAAATGTTATAGTATATATACTAGTTACTCAACATGCACACATTAAATAAATTATTGGTCTTGGCAACCAAATTGCTTAAAGGCTTAAAAAAATTTAAACAGGCTTGTTTGGTTTAAACTGAAAGTCTCTGAAAACAAATACTTATATAACACCTTTGATTGACAAAATAATAATTAAAGTTCGATGTCTTTTCTACAGCTGTGACTCCTTCTCTGTTAAGGATAATAATAAAACAATAAACTTTTGAATTTAATTAATACTAATTAATTTATGTTATTTATTTTAATTATTATGATTAGAACCCTTTTATGAGATTAAAACAAAGTATTTAAAAGTAACATTTAGTGACAAATAATGGATGCTTACATTTATTTACTCAACCTTTTGGAGGCTTTTTTTTTATTTCATTGGTAATTTTTATGTAATCTAGCTTTATATTAAATGATTCTAACATCTTGAGCAGTTAAATATGTTTATAACTATATAATACCTAAGAACGAGTGGTATTCAAGTCAAACAGGGACTTGTGATTAAATTCCTGGTGAATGATGGCATAAAACTGATTCGCATTTACAGAAGACAACAGTACGATAGGGAGACGCTTAAAACATTTGAATGGCGCAAACTTTTTAAAGAAGCCTGTACATCTGTGAATGATAATCTTGGCTGTAGTCATTCTTGTGAACATTCAGCGTGTGGCGAGTGTAGTGACAGATCTTTAAAAATCAAGTTGATAGCTAGCCGCAAACGTCTGGAAGAGACACATTTGTCTGTAGCAACTGTACACACACTGATTCATGAACACCACTTGCACATTGCAAGAACTCGGCTGGGAGTTATTGCCACATTCCCAGTGCAGCCCTGTCCTCACTCCAAGCTATTTTCACATGTTTGAACCATTCAAAGATTTCCTGGGAGGCCAGCATTTCAGATGTGAATCAGGCAGTCCGATCATGGCCCCAACCTACTGAGAAACCTTCTACTGTGATGGTATGATAACAGGAGTGAAAAGCTGGGATGGGAAGTGCATTAGTGTAGCAGGGGATTATACAGAGAAATAAAGGTAGTTTTTACTCTCATGACTCTGTTCTTTTATTCCGCATAATCAAAAAAAAATCAATATACAAGAGATTGAACATCTCTTGTAATAACTCGGTGACATATAATTCACTTTGAGACCAAATGTTTAGCCAATACAGAATACAGTAACTAGATATATTAATTATAAACATATTGCAAGGACTTGTTTGTGCGAAAATTAATATAGACACCAAAACTAAAATATTCTTAAAATATTAATATTGGTAAATTTAGAACATTATAAATACCAGCAGTGACCTGAAAACAACCCCAGCTTCCCAGAGAGAGTTTTGTTGTAGAAACATGGAGGAAGTCACATTGCAGTGCACATAGAGTTATGAACTCCCGTAATAAGGTACTATTTGAGAACGCCTTTGTGTATCATACCAACACACCGTAGAAAAAAACAGCTTCGTAATATTTTGAGTTTTTCTGCATCGCATGACAGATTAAGGATGCTGGCATACATGTAGTCCTAATCTTTATTTCTCTTCATCTTTTGTGAAAATTGATATAGAAAGTGATATATGAATGATGTCTAAGAAACATTGTAGGCTTTCCTGTAGCTCTCTGAAATTGAGTACAACTTGTGATTAGTTAGGTTAATTAGGTTAAGATAGGAAGACAGGCAAGGTTATGGACCTGGACATCATGAATAAAAACATTAACGATCAATCACACACATTTCGTCCCTTAATACATTCAGCTGATGAATCTGATGACCATTTCATAACTAGTAATCATTGCATACTTGAATAATCAAAGTTCACATACAGCGTGGACAAAGCAACTATAACCGCTGTTCGATTACTCAACATCCTGCTGTCTCACTATACTTGCCTGAACTGTACCAGTATGCCTACAGCAGACACTTTTTATTTGAGACTTTTTATGCAATCACTATTCCTGCAACACAACAGTATAGTTTACAGTATGTTGTGCAATTGCTTTCCCATACAACACTGTTATGTAGCCTTGCATGTACATTGTTATATGTGTTTACTGTTCTGCATATTTATTATCATGTGTTTTTATTGTTCTGCACTCATCTCACACTGTTGTGTTTTTGCATTTTATGTTGCCTGGTGAAACCGAATGTGGTTATAGAGTCCTTGACTGGACTTGTCTGCGAGAAAATAACAAGGGAGGTGTCATTTCAGGTTTCCTAAACTAATTGGCCCAGTGAAAGGAGACTCATAATGACTGCATGTTTGTGGTTAACTGTAATTAACTGTAATTTTAATTATTTTTTTATTTTTATTATTTTAAACAATTATAGGCCTATATCAAAACTCCCGGCTGTCTCTCCCGGCTAAAGTACTCGAATCATTATGAGTGAACAACTGAAACAGCTTTTAGTTATAAACAATATGTTATGGGATTTTAAATAAGAATTTAGGGGAAGCCATTGGTAATTGGTATTATTGAATCTTTTGATAACTAGCAACATTGTGCAGCACTTTTTACTGACTTGTCCAAGGCTTTTCATACTGTGGATCATGCAATAATGAATCCTCATTAAAAGTCTCATTAATATAGGATTGTCAGAACAAACTGTCTTTTGGTTTGACCACTAGTGCATGCACAGGAGTGATATTACCTCTAGTTCCCTCCACGTATCTACTGTAAATGTGTGCCTCAGGGTTCTGTCTCAGGACCAGTTCTTTTTATTCAACTTCAACAGTCTTAACTAGGCTTGATTTACTGACTTCATTTACACAACATGAGGCTCTTTCACAGCTACAAATTGCTTTTGATACTGTACAATGCACACCGTATAACTAAAAACCTGTCTTAAATGCCGAATATGCTCCATTAGCACTCTTCAGGGCCTTGAGATTGAATGTACAAAGATCTTGGGGTTATAATAATATAATTCTTATTTATTTATTTATTTATGTAATATTAAATTGATAATGCACTTTTCTTTGAGCCTCATATTCAGCAACTGATAACAAATTCAAAGGATAGTATTTTTATTTTTAAAGCAAATCTTATGTTTCTTTCAAGGATAAAAAGAAACTTGCTGCTGCCACGTTTATGCCTACTGTATGCTGGACTATTGTGATGATATCGAGTATTGTTCAAAAGGCACGAGGCACCCCTTATTTCTTTATATTTTATACTTCAGAAAAAATATAACTTAAGGTACTGACCCAGTGAGAAACAGGTGCAGGTGATCAGGCTGGTGATTAGTATACTGGTGATGTAGAATTCTGAGTGTCTGGAACAGACAAGTGGGGAAATGAAGTTGCTGCTAAGTTTGTTACACAAACATAACATTTTTAAATTGTATCTCTGCAGACTTTCTTTAATTTAATTTACATAATTTAATTAAACTTAATTTAATATGAAGAAATGGGGGGGGGTGAATCAAGGGGGATCAAGACTTTTGCACGGAACTGTATATATGCATGCTTCATTACAATGCTTAAACATTATGGAATCTGTTTACCTTGGAGGAATGAGATTTATTACACAACACAAAGCTCTCACCCAACCCTGCTTTTTTGTAACATTCCTATTGATAAAGCCATAGCTTTTTCCTTACCTACAGTATATGCTCACAGGACTTAATTATACTAATTGTCCTCCAGTTCTTATTAATCTGATGAAAAGGATGGTTAATTATGCTGCTTCCTCAATCAGTTACAAAATCATCCGAATCTTCATTATCTGGTTTCATTGGAATCAGTGAAAGGACAAAACAATAGGTTCAACTGACTGTTTTGTTTTGAATGTTGAATTGCTCGTTGATGTAATTTTGTTTGTTTTTTGTCAGAAATTCACCAAGACCTGAACACACCCACTGAACCCAGTAAGAGATTATCTGAATCAGCTGAAATAAAACAGAAGAACCACCAAACTTTGCTGGTCACTGGCCCCCCAGGACTCCCCCAGGAGTTGAATAATACTACTTTGTGTAACAATGCTGCCTGTCTTGGCTAGGATACTCTTGGAAAAGAGATTTTTATTATTATTTATTTTTCATTCTTGTTTAAATAAAGGTTTAGTAAGATCCAGTGCTTTGAGCAAAATGTTTGCTGTGACGTGGAGTGCACACGGTGACGCTTAATACATTGGAAATTTACACAAGACCTCCAACAGCATCCCACAGATGTTGCATCATAGTCTTCATACGTATGGTACTCCCCCGACAAACAGTAAATGACCGTATGACAGCAGTAAAAGCTGGATTAACTCTGCCTCATTTTACGTCTGACAGATTCAGGACTGATTGTATAAATTTTAAAGTCATTTTAATTAACTGAAAGAATGAACATGCTTAAAATATATTTCTTATCAGTTCCTATCTATTCTTCTGTTTTTTCAGTGCAACTGTCAGTACAGTTTGGAAGCCAGACCCTATGGTTTATTTGACTTCATTTGACTTACTGTACACTTTTAGCATTGAATTCTATTTTTAAAAAAATGCTTTGGTGGACCATATTGTAAAACTAAATTAATTGCTAGCAAAAAAAATTCAAAATGAAATAAAAAAAAAAAAGCTGTATGACTTATTCCAACACTTCAGGGACTTTCTTGTGACTCAGTGTGAAATTTTGCTCTACACAACCAAATTTGGTTACACAGACAGACATAACGACTCAACCATGTGAGTATAATGTTATTTGAATCCTTCTTTCAGTTTCGCCTTGACTCATTATCAGGGGTGACAGATGCATCAGAGAGACAATGCAACCCGTCCGTACAGGCTGTTCACTCAAGTACAGAGTTCTCATCACATTCTTTCCCTTATCCTATCAAGTGTATTATGACATTCCTCATGGTTGGCAGATAATGATCACTTCGCTCTGTACGTTCTAAAAATGTTAAAAATGCACGAGGGAGGGTATATATTATATATACAAATATGAGCGGCGTTCAAGTCAAATCGGGACTAATGATGAAATTTCTTGGGAGTGACAAAAAATTACATAAAAATGGCATTTTACATTTTAAAGAAAGACGTATGTCTGAGAGTGATGATTGCAGCTTAGGTGGCTCATGGCCTGAGTCGTTCCCATTTGGCGTGTGGAATGTTCTCAGAAAAAACAGCCTGGTTTGCGGCCTGTTTTTTGCAAGACAATGAATAACTTCATATTGCCCACTGTACCACTTGCACAATATGGGAATTGGGAAACAATCCCCAGCAGGCTGATTATGGCTCCAGTGTACTGTTAAAACTTTCTACCTTGATGGTATGCAACCACTTGTAAAACACTGGGATAAGTACTTTAGTGCAGCAGGGGATTATATGGAAAAATATAATGTCCTGTTATTCTGCACAATCAAAAGTCCTGTTTTCACTTGAAAACCCTTTGTACCTACTTATATGCTAAATCTGGGTAAAGAAGGAAGGTGGGGGGGTGGGGTGGATTGTAGATGTCATCTGCTTCACTGGTAGGCCTCTTTGGGTGGTGCAAGCTGAATCAACAGTTGACCATTAGAATGACAGTGGAGATGGTGGTGGCCTTCTGGTGGCTCAAGTCTCCTTCCCCCATATCCTTTTTTCTATTGATGGATTCAGTGAAGGACAAACAGCCTTTCAGTGATTCAGTCATTCCAGTCTATAACAATGAGGCTTTGTATCAAGCCAAAGCTTCTTATACGCCTACTATTTATTTGTGAAGCAAGTCATCTAGCTGTTCCTGCAATTCTGTAATTATTTATATACCTTTAAATTTATAAATTGGCATTGTAGGAATCATGAATGAATTAGAATGAAGATAGGAAATATTTCATATAATTTATTATGTCTTTATCATTGTTGCTTTGCAACCATGGTACTTACAGTAGGTCACAGGGGAGGTCCTTATACACACCTGTTCACCAGCATGATGAAGGACGTTAAATAGTCGGAGAGAGGGTCAGTGGGTGGCCTTATTTTGTCTTGATTTTCTTCCGCTTCCTTAATTAGTTTGTTCTTTTAATTTGATAATTTTTATTTGAGTTTGTGTATGTTACCATTTTTGCTAGGATCTTTGCCTTTTGAGTAAAAGTCATAAAATGTACCATGGATTATTCCACTTATTATCCATATTTATGTAAGTTTTATCATTTTTAACATGTACATTCAACGTCCTTGCTGCAACACTTTTTTCATATCTCTTTAGAATAGAAGGTTACAATCCATCCAGCGTTCAATCTATCCATGCATCCATCCATACATACATCTAAACAATGGGGCTCTCTGACAGTAATGGTAATTCTTTCTGGCTCATAGTATAGAGCCATGATTTGAAACTCACCACAGTTATTACATTTTTTAAATATATTATTATATAAATATTATATAATTGTATATAATAGTATTATTGCATAGATTTGTCTGACTTGGTGAAGATCAGATCTGTAAGGTTTGCTTTGTCATCTATACTGCCACTGTAAGGATTTCTTGTTTTTTGGTAGACCCCCTTTGGTCTCCTCAGTGCTCCGCCTGTATTCTGCTGTCCCACCTGAGCTCAGGGAACCCCTCAATGAAAACACACAAGCCAGTGCTCAGTGAGACGTTCAAAGTTTATTGTGGAAGACAGAAGTATATATATGCACACACACACACAAACACACAC
>JAQMYI010000018.1:18088080-18115827 GCA_030014275.1 Clariallabes melas
AAAGGCACGAAATAGACTGTATGGACTAATTAGTGAAATTTAATAAGACACCATACAGAAATACTCTTATAGGTAAATATTTAGATTTTATTTAGATTTTAGGATAGATTGGCATTTAATTTACTTTGATTTGTGTTTATTTTTTATATGTTAACCTTCACTGATTTGTTCACGGTTAATAAACGCCATGCCCTTTACTGCATGCACAGTACACTTGCTTCTGGAAATCAGTATAAGTGCCCTCTGGCGGTAAGAGACGTAAAGTGCGGAAAGTTTAATGTTTTTGCAACAAGATTTCACGTCTGCAAATCCGTACAAGTGCTCTCCTGGCCTATATAATTTATCAGATGTCTAAGGTTGCGACACTGTCTCACAATTGTAAACTCGTAAGAAAAAAAACGAGATAGTTAGGGTTCGACTGGGGACAAGATTAGAGATTATTCATAGATACACCTACATAATCCAGGCATATCATTATTTACAATTTTTGGGGTTTGTGCAATCGAGCTGTTATCTCGGCAATAAATATTTTTTTTTCTTTTAAATAGATATTTATGTGCTTATATTTTTTATTTCAGTTGTGATTACAAAGTTATTATTGTTGCGGACAGTGTCACTAAAACGCATTAAACCAACTTAAAAATTCAAACTCGAGATCCAACCATGCGGACAGAGAGGAAAAGATAATAATTCAAACATAACTCTATTTCAACACATCAGTAACATTTAATTATTATTATTATTATTATTATTATTATTATTATTATTATTATTATTATTGTAATCAATAAGAAGAAGAAGAAAAAGAAGACGAAGAAGAATATATTCTCTTATGTAATATGGGGGGGGGTAGTTAAGAAGCTCAGAAGCTGCAGTCATATATATAGTAACGAGACATTTTAATACTACCGAGATGGAGGAAAATTATAATATAACAAAACTGAAATTACATTTTATTATGAATGCAAATACTGGCTTTATAGAACACCACCAATGATTTTGTGGGTTAGAAGGGGAATGTTCCGTTGCTTTCAAATATTTGAATTAATGCTGAAATAAATAAAAAAATCTCAATATTTTTCACCGACATGAATAAATGCGTTTATATATTGTCAAATGATGCACACAAAGTTACAAAGTTGCACTGGTCGTCTGGATACAGTGATGTCCCTGTGTCACTCAATCGACTGGGTTAGTTAAAGAACTTAGTTTTTACATTTCTTAAGTAAGCATTTTCTGTGCTTTTGAATAACATGTGATTTAACCCTTTTGAACAGTTTGTTTTAGGAATAGTGAACAATTCCCGGACTTGCAGAAGCCAGTGAGAGAGAAACCTGTATTCCGACCAGGATTTATTGTACTGTAAATAGTGATGACCCTGATTCTTTCATTTCAATTGAGTTGAGGTGAAAGCTGCAGAGTTCAACTATTATATCTATTATAATTCCATGACATGCAGAAAGGAAACACAAGAAAAAACCCGACTCTGCTGAATTTAATATAAATATTAAAAAGGTTTGTTTAAATAAATAAATACAGCATCCAATGTGGATTGTAGCATCAGATTGATTTAATTAGATTTATTTCATTTATTAATTGATTTATTTAGATTGATTTAAATGTATGGCAATTGCTAAAAAAAACGTTACTAAAAATCTAATGGGAAATAACATTAAAGCTGCAATTGCAACATGTTTATTTGGGTTTTGGATTTGGAATGCTCATGAAACACAATATGTAAAAAAAAAAAAGAAAAGAAAAGAAAAGAAAAAAGAAACTACAACTATCAATCAACCAGACATCACTGCAATGGATTTTTTTTTTCTTTCTTTTTTTTTTTTTTTTTTTTTTACAAATAATTAAAATTCAATTCAAAATATTTTTCTTCCGAATTCGTTTACGTTTGCGCACATTTTCTCTTTAGAATTTGTTCCAACATTGTCGGCTGTAAATAAAGCTCCAGAGCTTCACTTAAGATATTGAAGGCTATTGAGGTAGAAGATTAAAAAAAAAGTTTGTTTTGATGCTTTGTTTAAAGAACACTGACAAGTGCCCATGTAAACATTGTACTTTAAGAATAAATGATGAGCAACTACCAAGTGTATGTTAGAAAACCGCACTGACCTCTGACCTGACCTTGAACACAACAAGCACTTAAATTCACTATATGCTAATATATCTAATAAAAAACTGAAATTTACAGTGGAGAACATTTTGACGTCCCCCTTTTTAAATGATTTGACCTCCGCCCTATTTCGACCTAAATATACAGAATCAGCCAAAACAATTTATAGACACTTCAGAAAAAGAAAAACTTATTAAAATATTTTAATACTACATTTATTTCTATCAATTATATGTTGGTATTTATGATTATATTATGATTATATTATGATAATATTATTAATATTATATGCACACCATTCTACTGAAGTGTGTATATATTTTTGGCTCACTTTGTATATGTAGCACAAGAAATGCGCTAAAAAAATAGATTAATAAGCAAAAATAGCTTATTATGCAAAATAAGGGAACCAGTAGTGAACGTTGACGTTGTTATTGAGGGCTGTTGCTATATTAAGTGCCTTGATGTCATTTTCCTTTTAAAAAAAATAAAATAAATAAAATGATTACATTACTAAATGTGATTTTTAAGAGGCTTGGTTAATTGTTGATTATTTTAAAACTAAAACAACATAACTGCAAAATAACAACTGGTCTATGACTGTTAGTTTCTCTACTTCTACTGTGGTCAATAAATGCAAGTCAAAATGCATTTTTATATTTTTCTTACAGCATTATTTATTAATATTTTTATTTCGACGTTTTTTTTATTTAGTTATTCCGTCATGCTAATTTAAAATGTCCCTTTACTTCGACTTAGAAATTACGTTCATCTACAATTCAAGATAGTCCACATTTTCTGCTCAAAATGGTCACTAGTCAATATATTTTCATTAAATTAAATTTTTTATAACGTTATATTATTTTATTTTTATTTTTATTTTGATTGATTATACCCTGAAATATTCCGCATGGGACAAATAAGCTAACGATGTTCCTTTAAAATTTTAATGAACTTACTTTTTGCAGATTTAAATCCCTTCAATCAAAGATTTAAATCAAACAAGCATTTAAATGAAACAGTTTGTGCGATTGATTATTTTCCCCCTTCCAGTCATTTAAGCACAGGTTTGTCCCTAATTCTACTGATATTACTGATACTTCAGTATCAGCTTTATTTATAATTTGTTTACGTCTTTAGCGCGGCGTCCTTCCAGTGTATAGCTACAGTATAACTGCTGCCTGAGTCCAAACCCATATGGAGGCGAATTTCATTTGAAATATTTATTGCACTGGCCATGCAGGACTATTGTGTATTTATCGTTCAATCATATTGACATTCTTTTATATTTAGCCTCAGAAATATACGACTTTTGATTTTGTTTATTTTACAACAACTGACAGCGTGCATCATGTTTAGGTCGTCAAGCTAACCTTAGTCTAAAATAAAAATAAATTCAAATTCGAAATAATTTATCACAGGCTAAAATAAAAGAAAACCTCACTACAGTACAGATACACCGTACAGTACATCGATACAGTACCAACTAACTTACATTTTAAACAGGTTAATATCTTAGATTTATTTCTTTTTAATAAGATTAAAATTATTACAATTTACAAATATTTATAATATGTCTAATATATCAGTTATCCCTACTCAAATGTTTAGCAATACGACTGAAAATGTTTGTGAATCATTAGTTATAGTATTTTTTTTTAAATGATTTCCTGATTTACGGAAAGTAAACAAACTAAATGATTGTCAGCAATCTTCAAACCACTTAAATGGTCTATTTCCTAAACAGTCAGAACGCATTCTCAGTTCAAATACACTTTTTTTAACGAAAAATTTTTTTTTTGTTTGTTGTTGTTTTCTTGGCAGGTTAATATTTCTTACTCAAACAATATACAAGCAATGTGGCCTGGCGACTCATATTCAGAATATTCATCTGCAAAAGAAATATTTCACCAAAATATTTTATTTAAAATAAGTGCCGATTTAACATGGTCCCGACAATGTCAACATTTCAATAGAGTATCAAAAAATATATCAACGAAAAGAGGTCTGGTCTGGTGATTTACGATTTTTTAAAAATACAGATTAATTTTCAATGATCTAAAAGCTAGGATGTCAATATGCTAAAGGTGTAATCTACACTGGATGGGGGTAAACAACAGACTGGGGCTACTTTAGCGCTTACAGTTATCATAAAAACACTCAGCTTCATTTTAAAACACTGAATGAAGTTGCATTTACACAGTCCGAGCTCTTTTTACACAACGTCTCGTCATCTGTAGGTTGATTTTCTTACATTATATATTTGCATTAGCGCTTTAGCAGGCTGCGTGATGAGCCGAAAACGCATCCCAAAAAAAATAATCATCCTAACTGTTTGCGCAGCAAAACCCCCGGGGTTAAATCAAAACCCTCTGTGTTAATACGGACCCATCCGTACACAGACAAGTACTGTGAAAGTTCATTTCACACAAATTCACGATTTTTTTCTAATCTGTTGTTAAAATATTCTATAGGCTAAATGTGCAGGAGATCCTTTTGAGAAAAATCTGCACTCCAGAGCCAAATTTTCAGGGTTGAATTAAGACGCTTTTTGACACATGAACATCTGTACAGTATGCACACATAAACTGTAGATCTACATGGTTTAATCCAACGTTCTTTTTTGCTTTCTTCAGAGCTACCCTGTTTCTATTCCGTGTAAGTCTCGAAGGAAATTATTAAAAAAAATAAAAAGTAAGACCTCCCAGGCGGCCTAGAAAACGTTCACAACACTGAATCGACAAACAGTTCCCAGGTTTGTAGCTCTCGATTTTGCCTAAATGTCAATCCGAGAGTGCAAGGCTGAATGCTTGGCTTCGTGGTCCCAGTACGAGTAGAGGTCGGTGGGCTGACGCGCGGCGCAGGCGAACTGGAGGCCTGCCGCGCTGTTGCCTGGAACGGGTGAAGGTGCGGATGCCGCTCCGCTTAGCTGCTGCGCCTGGTGCTGGTGATGGCTCACGCCGTTATACGAGTTCATGACGCTGGGAAGGCCCATGGCCTGCATGCGGGAGTAAGGATTGTATGGTGCGGAGGAAAGGCCTTTCACGTTGATGGCGCTCACGTCACCGCTGGCCATCTGGCACGACGCGTACGACGACATGGGCGGCGGAGGCGGCGGAGGAGGCGGCTGAGCGAGCGGCCAGGCGTTATTCATGAAGCTCGGTTGGATGTACTTTGGAGGCGACAGGTAACTGTACCCGTCTGCCCCGAACAGAGACTTGCCAGGCTGGAAATGAGCAGTTGGAGGCCTGAACGGCCGCTTCATTCGCCGTCTTCGCCGGTAATTTCCCTTCTCAAACATGTCCTCGCACGCGGGGTCCAGCGTCCAGTAATTCCCCTTGCGCTCGCCACCACCTTCGCGTGGCACTTTGATGAAGCACTCGTTAAGGCTTAGGTTGTGCCTGATGCTGTTTTGCCAGCCCTTCTTGTTCTTCTCGTAGAAGGGGAACTTGTTGATGATATACTGGTAGATACCGGACAGGGTCAGGCGCTTCTCCGAACTCTCGCGTATGGCCATGGCGATGAGCGCCACGTATGAGTACGGCGGCTTCTGGGACGGGTCGGCTTTCTCCGAGCTCGGCTCGGTCCGCACCGGCTCTTCCTTCACGAACTCCTCGGTCTTCACCGCGTTGGTGTCGTGCACCATCAGGGCCATTGCGTCACCCTCTAAGCCGTGGTAAGATGCCATCGCTCCTGAAACATAACAAAAACAAACCAAAACATCAACACAAAACACAAATCGAGACAGGTTACAATGGAGATAAAAGGCACGAGCCACGCGAGACACTTTTCTGTGCGCGCACGTACCTGGTAATTTAGGAATTAAGTCCTCTTCTTTGCATGCCTTATCGACCGCTTGGACTACTGGAGCGCCATGGAAATGATGTTGAGAAGTTCTCCTGGGATGTAGATGCACCTCTCCCGACTCCTGCGTCCTCAGACTCCAAATTGCGCCGCGCACTTCTGCTGCTTGTTTCCTCTAAAAAAAAAAAAAAAACTCACGGCGCTTTCTTCTGCTTCTGGTGCATCCTATTCGCCCACAGACCTGCGCTCTGATCATGCTCTGGGTTCCGCTTTCGTCACTCTCTCTCTCTCTCTCTCTCTCTCTCTAAATCCAAGGCATGAGTATCAGTTACCTCGTTTAAGTGAAAATTGGCCAAAGTTTTGGGTAAACATCTTTTAAACTATGAACACACATTCGTTTCCAAATATTAAGGAACTAAGTTTGTGTGATCTGATTTCTTAATGTGATCAAAAGAATTCAGATACCTTAGTGTTAAGGTTTCCCAATAGTTCTGGGGATTTTGTGTTCGATGTAGCTCAGATAATTACCCGCATAATTTTCTTGCTTCGTGAATCAGCTTTATATTTAAATTCAATAAAGTCAGGTCTTTTTTTTTGGCAGTCATATATGTTGGTTTGGAGAGGGGAAGAGGAAAGCCTTTTCTTTTTTATCATCCATGCAACGGGAGGTTTACTGGCTGGCTTGTGCAGGTGCAACAGCATTTTCCTGTATGTCAACACCTTCCCTCCACTTACCTCCGTCTTCTTTTTACTGACCTGATAAAATGGTAATAGTTACAGACTTAAATATGGGATATAGGTGTCACTCAGTAATACTGCTACTAATAATATTAACAACAATAACAACAACGACGACATCAATAATAATAATAATAATAATAGGCTAAGGCTTTAAAAAAAAAAAAGGTAAAAAAATATTGTGCAGTTCCTTATCACATTCTGGACCGTTAGTGTGTATCTTTTACCTATTAAGGCGCCTTTACAGCTTTTCACTAAAAGCTACTGTTTGAAGCCCATTTATATACTGAAGCCCATTTATATACTGTATCTTTAAAAATCCTCCCTGTTAACCTTCCTGGGAAAATATACACATACCAAGTTGTTTAGTAAGGATAACACCCAATGACAAGGAAAGGTACAGTTTAGTATTAAATAATAATAATAATAATAATAATAATAATAATAATAGTCTCAAGCTTTAAAAATAGACAAATTGTGCAGTTCCTTGCCACATTCTGGAATTTTTGTGTATGACTTTTACCAAGGAAGGTGCATGTAAATAATAATAATGATCATCATCATCATCATCATCTCCTCAGGGTTTTAAAAAGGGTAAAAACTGTACAGTTCCTTTTCACATTCTGGGCTTTTTGTGTGTGTTTTACCTAGGAAAGTGCATGTAATGTACCTTTACAGGTTTTCACAAAAAAATATTTTCAGCCCATTTATCTGCCTTCAATTTTTCATTAAAAAAAAATACATCTATTCAAATTCCGGCGAGAATATACGCATATTAAGTTTATAAGATGTATCCATGAGTGTACCACCCCAGTGACAAGGAAAAGTACAGCTTAGTACTCTAAATTATTAGCATTACATAATAATACTAATACTACTACTACTAATAATAATAATACTAATAATAATGCCCACTGAATAATTCTTGCTTTTGTGACTTATTTTCAAAATAAAACAAAATTAAATTTATAACTGTCCGGTTATAAATTCATCCATTATAAATCATATGACAATTTTATATTACACATGCATATACCAGTTATGATGTCAGAGAGTAGGCTTTAATTATTAGCAAGACCCTGTTTCAGTTTCATAATTCAAAAAGACCCGTACAGTTCAAGACGTCATTTCTGAACCTTTACAAGCAGAGTGTGATATTTTAGGGAGATTTAAAACGGTTTTTAAACTTCCTGCCTGCTGCTTTGAAATGAGGATGTTTACGGTTCAGAGTGCAGGAATGCGGAGGGATATGAGCTCTGCAGGTCAGCGGGACAGCACACATCTCCTTCATTTTTATTTAGCCTGGACTCAACTAAAGCTCACCATTTAGCCCAAAGGCTACTGCTGCAGTGTTCAGAAAGCGAGAGCGTAACATAAAGACAAGTATAATTTCCTGATAGATCACGCTTTGGAGTATCTGAAATCACTTAATGTGATTAATGAGATCATTAGATTATGTTGCTGTGGTCCGTATTATTTGAGGTAAGTACAAGTTGGTTGTAACAATCTGGTCAAGAACTTGGTGACTTTATGATACTGTAAGTTCCCATTTAAAGATGAAATGAACCATCCACAGTGGACTCTTGGGTTCTTTATGGCTTATCCTTCCTATCACAGCTCTAATGAATCGGCGGGCGCTTCCTCACTTTGTAAAGCCCAGGATTGACCTCTGCCTTAAATTACAAAGCTGTACGGAGCACTGGTGCTCTTCCTGAAGGTGCTGCTCGGCGTGTCTGCTTTGAGAGTACAGACCATGTTTACCTTTCTTATCAGTGACAGGAAACTTATGGGAAACTCTGAGCCTTTCTTCCAAACAACTCGCCTGTCAAATTACTATAATGCATTGCACCCTGGGAAAAAAAAATCCATAAATCCTCAGCCCACTTTTTATGTGGGACCTACATTTTGGCTACTTCATTTATTTGATAGATAGTCCATAACGATTCAGTGATTAAAGATAACAGCAGATCTGGGTTTTTAATTTCTTGAATAGGTCCTATATACTATATGTAATTGTTTTTAAAGCTGAAAGGAGGGAGGGTAAAGAAATAGGAGCTGCAGTTAGAGTTCAGCTACTTCTAAAAGATGTGGTTTTGACAGATGCAGTAATTGGTTTGACAGTAATGCAGGTGTTTTATTCTTGTAAATCCTTTCATTCTTGTAACACTGCAATGTGACCCAAACCAGCAAGGCTACTTAGAGAGAACAAGGATAGCATATACAGTATATAATTTATCCACAGCTTCAATGCAGACTACATTGTGAGAAGCCTGAAACCTTCCAACCACAACTTTCACTGCATTAAAACTATAACCCTTGTATTTCTTCTATTTGTTAAACTGAAAGACATTGTTGTCCTTAAAACTAAGAGAATTTACCTGTTATTACCTGCAGTTTTTTTTTTCTATTTTAATAAACATATATAGGGCTCAGTTGTGCAGTATAGAATGACATGACCTTTTTTTCAGCCCAAAATAGGCAATACTATAAACTGACTTTTATTTAATTTCTACCAGCTATACAAACATGAATGAGCAAGAAAAAAAAAAAAGTGAAAGTAAAAATAGATCAGTAGCACAGTTACACATAATCACATGTTTTTATATCTTTTTTATATATATATTTTATTATATATATATTAATCGTCCTTGGATTAATTGTCCATCGTCCTATACTTTGTAGCTGTCACAGATGTGTTTTGCTTGGGTTTAAGGATTTAATAACCACATATAATTTTTGGTAATCACAGCCAGCCTTAAGTATAACCTTTCATTAAAACCTGTCAGTGTTGTAAGACTATTTTCCCCCTATGAACTATATAGCTGACTCATCTGGCCAACTAATACATGACTCAGAATCATCAGAACCTAGACACATGTTCCATCTTGCCTAATGGCATAAAAAGAGCAATATTAGGATCATCAATTGTGCCAGTATTGGCTAGAAGTGTGTGTGCTTGTGCGTGTGTGTGTGTGTGTGTGTGCGTGTGTGTGTGTGTGTGTGTGTGTGTGTGTGTACACTTTGTATAAGTCTCATGCCTCCCCTTATTTCTTCATATTAAATTAAATTATGTAAATTAAATTAAGGAAATGGGAACAAAACAAAGTGTGTAAACATGCAATTTAAAAATTGGTTGTTCATATAAAACTTTAGCAGCAACCTCATTTCCCCTCTCGTCTATTCCAATCGCATCACCAGCACTAGCCTAAGCATCTTTCATCACCTGTACCTGTTTCTCACTGGTTCATGCCATAAGTTAGATGGTTTTTATGCTTGAATTATTCATAGGTCACTGTGTGGCTTAACAAACAAACAAACCAAACAAAAAAAACATTCCTCTGAAACTGCTCAGGTACAGGGACTGGACTGAAAATGAGAGCCAATTCTTGCCAAAATTGAGACCTGACTAAGTCCTTGAGGAAGCCTGGAGAACTATTTCTCAAGAATACATTAAAAATACAAAATGGTCTGTCTCTTTAGAAGCAAAAAATGAAGAAATTAGATAATGAGTTATGAAATCATTTAATTATCATCTCAGGACATTATAAATTATAAATATACATATTATAAGCAATCACAACTAAGAACCACAGTATCTTATGCAATTAGTTCATAATAATCAGTGTTTGTCAATGTATCCAATTATAGAAAAGACTCATAAAAAAACAGTAGGTAATGTAGAAGTACAGCACCAGGTAAAATCAGTCATCATCTTATAATTAATTCTGCCATAATTTGAACACACAGTTATTTAAAGAAATAAAGATTTTTTATTTTTTTTTTTTTTTTTTACCACTGACCACTAACACTCTTCATCATAACGAAATGTTTAATTCAGGAACTCCTGTATAAAAATTTTTGAAAATAATACCTTGAAGAGAAAGTTTAGGGACAGGTTTCTTTTTTCCCCCCATATTTCTACAGGCACATTTCTACAGATAGGATAACAATATTACTTTACACACACACACACACACACACACACACACACACACACTGAAATGATGATGATGATATTCTTTAATGTAATTAGTACCATATTAACTACCATTTAGTTTAGCTTTTTAGATTGTAGAATTTGTATATATAAACACACACACACACACACACACGCACACTTAAAACTCTAGCTAACGTTTAGACATTTTGTACATTTCCATAAACAACTTATTTCCGAATCCAAAGCAAACAGCTTTGAGTAGGATCACATATTATTTTGAAATGATCAGTTACCTTATATAAGCAGAATGTCACAATACATCAGTAATAACACAGTCAGTTGATTCAGGAAGCTGACTTGCTCATTCTTGGTCGCTTGCAGGCACGGTACAAAAAGATTTGTCTAACCACACCTAAAGTGAGGGGCTTAAGCAATAAAGACCTAAGTCTAACTCTCAAACGGGTTTTGTCGTACATAGACAGCTTTTGGGGGTTTGATCCTCATCTGCCACACACAGCAGCCATCACTTGAGGTCTTTGATGGCATATTCTCCGGCCCAAGAGGGAGCTTTCTCACTGCGCTATTTCTGTCCCGCTTACGCTCCTTTGTTTCCCCAGAAGAGCAGGTGAAGGTGCCTGTGCAGCTTTGATCAAGAAGACCTGGGCTCTGTAAACAAGTCCCAACACGGTTTAGTCAGATCGAGACTCTCAGTTCGCCTGCACCTTTTCCTGAGCAGACTGAACACACAGCACAGAACAATAAAAAGATTAAAGTCTTTTTTTTTGTCCTAGAATTGTTGCAGTAAAAAAAAAAAAAACTAAAATAAAGATGTTGTAGGCTTAATGAGATTGTGTGACTGAGATGTCTTAGAGGATGGAATTTACTCTTGGTCAGAAGATGTTGAGGAATTTTCTATAACAACAGTTTTGATTATAGTTCAGCTGGGAGATGAATCACAAATATACAGTATAATATACAGTATTATCCTTTCTATTGTAGCAAGAAATAGGTCTGCAAAAACAAATTATTGTTGATATGGTGAAGTTTTTAAAAAGAAGATGTTTGTTTATTATTGAGGGAAGGAGTCTCCAGTGCCACCCCAGTTTTTTTGCCATCGGATCATCATCAGAACAAAGGACCTACTGTACCAGTTTAGCTTTTCTTCTTTCTTCAAACCAACAATAGCATGATTTAAAAAAAAAAAAAAAGGCTCATAAACATTGTATACCACTACAAATGGTTAAAAAATACAGTGTGTTGGTCATCCAGTAAACTTTTCCAAAATGTTGAGAATTTCTGGAACAGAATGTGCTTTTACTGGAAAATGATCAACTATTAACAAAATACTCACCCCATTCTTGATTATTTTCCAACAACAGCACACCCCAAGTGTTTAATTCCCAGACAGGAATAAAATACCCAGAAGGAAGGAAAGAAGAAGCCACAAACATGGGAAAAAAATTCCCCAAATATTATTAAAAAAAAAAAAAATCCTTTTAATTGTTCATGATGTGTTAATGCATTACATGAAATTCAGTTCTGAGTAACTAATAAGCCTCGGTGTAAATTCACATTAACGTTTCTCGTTAAACTCCCATATTGGAATCGTGATGTTTTGGCGGCTTGCAGACACGGTGTTGACAGCCCACGTTCTGGGTCATTTTGCTGCCATATGTTCACACCCTTTTGGTGAACAGGTGCACTGCCCTCATTTTCTTTCCTCTTTCTTTCTTTTCTCAAGTGCTGCAAATACAGATCATGTTCATGCTTTCTTCATCGATTCCCCAAAAGAGCCTCTAAAATCAATTAATTCACAAATCTTTATTTTATCATCATAAGTGTATAATACAGCTGAAAGCAAAATTTTATTAAGTAAAAGAAATGTCACAGTTGTGTGTTTCTTATTCCTCAAACATTTCCCCCTCATTGTTATGTTGAAAACTTTCAAAAAACTTTTTAGCATTAGAGTTAGCATCGAAATATGTAGCCTCTGTCATCATGAGTCAGCTAGACAGGATGTTTAAAATAATTGGTGATGTTTTTCATATACGTTGGCATGTTTCATACTTAAAATCATAATCCCAGACATGCCCTTCAAGCTGTGGTACGAAAATGTCTTTGATGCGGAAATGCTTCTATGAGTTTTTTTTTTTTCTATTGAAAATACAGGCAATATAAAAAAAAACTCAATATGGACGTGTCAAATCAGTATGGAGTAAAATTTACTAACAGAGACAGGATTTTTAATGTTTTGCCATGTGCGGTAAGGCATATCCACCAAAACCCATCACTGCCAAGCGACGTGAGTTCCTGAAAGGCCGTCTCTGTGTGCGGCTGAGCCGCGGGTGACGGCAGAGGCCGCATGTGCCTGCTTGGGATTCAATGTCCTGTTTATGTTGAACCTCAGTGCAGTCTTCCTGAGGGAAGCAGGACCATACGGATTTGGTGGCCTCGCCATTTGGACTTATCTAAACACACGTGCGTGTATGCTGATGTAAATATGGAACAAAACGCGTTCAACATAAATCTCAGAAACTCCTAAATCTTAACACTGTTTCTGCAAAAGAAAGTGTGTAACTCATATTGGTACTCGGGTAATATGAGAGGATCGGAGTTCTTCCATGGGGGACGGGTGCAGTATCCATGTGCGTGTTTGGGAGTTCGCAGAGGGACCGAAGGGACGACCGGTGGCATGCGGGTCACCCCCTGTTGGGGGCAGTGGAGGGTCATCTCGCAGCAGGCCCTTTCTCTTGGGGGTCAGGCTCTGGCTGCAGTTCTAAGCAGAGGAAGGAGCTGGGGCGACCCCGGAGAGAGGGACTCCAGCAAGGATCGGCCCTGGCCAATGTGTTCTCAATCATAGGAAACGCAAACAAAAAAAAGGAGAGCCTCATATAAGAAAAGGCCATGGAGCTCTCCGGAGTAACCCCCCTTTGATTCCTCCACTAGAGCCACCCAGAGCCCAGCGTTCGGCTCTTGCCTCCTGGAGAGGGGGAGGAAGAAAAAGAAAAGAAGGAAAGGAAAGGTAAAAAAAACAAACACCTTTCTTGTTAACAAGGCACAGAAGCATCAGGTTCCTCCTGTCCCCCTTGTCCTTCTCCCCTATTTTTTTTGCTTTAACCCCTCTGATTCTACCTCCACCTCAAGCTCCTCTGCCTTATGCGTGTGTGTGTGTCTTAGAGTATGATGAGGATTTGCCCCCTGTGAAGCTAAACAAACAAATACAGAGCTTAAGGAGGTGCCGCCACTAATGAATGACAGCTGAAATGAGAAAAAGAAAACAATTACAGTCAGGTAATAGTGGAAAGTTAATACATGGGCTTTAGCAACAGTCAACACACCATCAGAACAAAGGGAAAGACATTAGATGTAGTTGCTTGTGGGGTTTGGATATTTCTTAACGTAGTTGTACAGGGCTTTAGATTCTTTTTACCGCCTCTGTAATTTAGAATTTCAGACTTATGCATTTGTTAAGTGTCAAAGAAATTCAAAAGACTCCTTTGTGGTTATGGCACAGATTGTTCACATGAATGTTATCAAATTATTGAACTATTAATTATTTTACATTACATTACATTATTGGAACCATGAGTGTTCTTTTTGATGTAATATTGCACAATAAAATGTACATTTTAGTGAATAGAATTTACTATATTTGTTGAAATTGCACTTCGCATGATCAGGCTTCATATTTCTCAAATTAGTTTAACTGGTATCATTTTCATTATAATATTTATTGTGTACAGTGTTATCCTGAGAAACATTGTAGAATTTAAGATAATTTCAAATAAGTTCGATGATGTTATCCTAATTGTTCATCAGGACTCTTTGCAATTCTAAAAAACGCCTGGCACCACAATATTGCATAATAAACATTAAACAATGTGAGAGGTTTTAAATATTAGAAGTATTACAATAATAATAGGTTGATTCTGATTCATAACCTTGAAAATCCAGGATGTAAAAGTCACCCTTTAAACTCTTAGATAGCATCATCAATCCCATACAGCACAATCCAAACTCTCATAATCGACACCCTGTTCCTTCTGGATTTGCTGCAAGCTTTAGGATTAATAAGTGAATAATAAGCATGGGCTTTCAGGGCTGTAGCATGAAGGGATAAGATTATTCAAGGCTTGAAGGTTTAAATTTTACTTGTGCTGTGTGAACAAGTCAGGCCACAAATCTGCAAAGGAAATTCAAACCTAAAAAATATTTTTTGACTTGGCTTTTTTTCTTTAAAAAAAATGTAATTTGCGTTCATGTGCTGTAAAGCCTAATTTTGCAAAATTCACATGATGATGCGTTGAGATGGTGTAGATTACGTAATGTACTCACTGGCAGCCAGTTTAATGCCACTGCGACCAAAACATCTGACAACAAGTTTGAAATTTTGTAAATCCTAGATCATGATCCTTACCTAAAAAACCGCCAATAAGAGGACAGAACACACAGAATTACGCTTGAGCTACAAATACAGTACTGGTGATAATGTATAAATGTAAATGAAACATACAGACACAAGGATATTCCTATTACAGTACAGTAACTCAAGCTTATGAGAATGTTTCTGTTTACATCTAGATAAATAAAAAAATTATAGAGATTTTGTCTGTACGTTGTTTATTTATTGGTTTCATTTAGTGATAGAGCTAAGGTTAGTTACTGATTGGAAGGTCCGTGGTTCGAGCCCCTGCTCCACCAGGTTGCCATTGTTGGGCCCTTGGGAAAGGCCTTTAACCCTATCTGCTTCAGGGGCTCTGTATCTTGGCTGAGTCTGTGCTCTGACCCCAGTTACGCTGGGATATGCGAAGAAAGAATTTCACTGTGCAGTAATGTATATTTTACAAATACAGGCTTAACTTTTAAACTTCATATATTGAAGGACCCGAAACCAGTCTCAGTTCTGTCTGTATGTCTGTCCTGCCAGCAAAACTGGTTGGACAGCATTAAACGAATCTTTGCCAGTACTTAGATATCTGCCTGAAGTTTAACCTGCACCATAAGTAAAATCAAAATATTAAGTAAAAGCAATTAATTGGCTTATTAGTAGCTAATTAAATAAAAATTAATTAATTAGCTACTAATAAGCAACTTGCTCAATGTAAACAAACTCCTGCACCAATAGATATTAATTAGAAAAACTAAACTTAATATTTTGAAACTAAAATATGGAATTTGAACGCGTTGCAGTCGTTTTAAGACAAAACTTCATCTTTATCCGATCTACTTTTTCAATCTTTTTCATCTGTGATTAGTTCTCCGATTACCGAACAGGGAGTGTATTTGGCTGATGATGAAAGAAGTACAATTTATGGTTAACAAGGTGTAAAACACTCAACCTTACAAAATTGTATTTCTTTGTATTAATAAGTTCTGCCATACAGAAAGACAGACAGATATGTACGTGGGCTTCAACCTGAAATAATAATATCACTAATTACATTAAAGCTGATCAGATTATTTTTAACTTTAACCTTTTATCCAACATGATGATGATGATGATGATGATGATGATGATGATACAAGCAGATCATAGACATTTCTGTCAATTGTGAGTCTATCATCAAAGAAATGTTATGGCAGAGTATAATCTGACATGTTTCATCACATAGTCTATTATATATTTTAGTCAAGATTTTATTACAAGTACAAGTTTATTACAAGCCATTGTGAAATTAATCTGAAATAGCACAGTGTGTAACCGGTTCTTCTGTAATTCTGGCAAGGAAAATGCTTGCATACAGAGACGAGATGAATAAGCTTTAGATGTTAGAAATGTCTGATCGGGGAATATTCCGCTGCAGTGCTGGTTTCGGCGTCGGGCCGAGCAGCTGTGCCTGTAGGTTGATAAAAACAGAACAGATCTCAGCAGGCCACATTCCCAGAGCCTCTCCCTGTGGATTAGAGCTAACAAACTGCTGCAGTGAAGCTTTACATGAATTCAGTTACAACTGTCAGACATCCTTATGGTCTCTAATACTACACAACAAGCTAGAAGTGAATTAGGTGGGGTGAGACTGGCTGTAGGGTGTAGGTGGAGGGGGAGGGGGGGGGGCATGTGCGGTGAGTGTGCAGCATTAAAACTAAGAGAACTCATCCACATCTCGCACCTTTCAGGGCGATCAGTCATTTTCACACATGCTGCCACGACATCTTTCTCATCCTGCGTTCAAGCGTGACGCGCGGCAGACAAAAGCATGGACACCGACGGCTTGCCTCTGCCATGTGAACGACCCCATGTTTTGTCTCACCCAGCTGATAAAATGCGATTAAGGTAAAGGGGCCTGCCACTGCACTACTCAGCTTCACACTCTTTTGTATGAGTACCAGTTAGCAGGCATATGAACTCTGCATGGTCTAAAAAAAAATAAAAAAAAAACTAACCGGGCTGCGGGATTGACAGCACACCTTCCTTGAATTAATGCAATGGAGTTCAACGGTTCAGGTTAATGCCGCCCATTCACTAAGTCGGGCAAAGAGACCCACATGGATGTTACCTCACATGTAGAACAAAGCATTTTTTTTTTTTAAAAAAGCTTCACACACCCTAATCATTTCTGGTACATATTGTACATTACTTCGTTTATTGTAGTCAGAGTTGGCAGAGAGGCAGAGACTATCCCAGGACGTAATACATTATACAGCACACACATATTCACACATAGAGCAATTCAGCATACAGTACCTAATCCACCTACTAGAAACTGGAGAACTTGGAGGCAACCAGCAAAGATATGGAGAAAACTTGTGGGATGCGACCCAGACAGAATCAATGACCTTGGAGCTGTGAGGCGGCAATGCTACTGAAAATAATCATTTCAACAGATGTGATTCTGTTGGATCTGAATCCAGGTGTGTGTGTGTGTTGGAGGGGGGGGGGGGTTTCCTTGAGGAAATCATCTATATTATAAAGAATAGCTCTTTCAGCTAATAGCCACTCCAACCATCAACTAGTTTACTCAATGGCAATTTAATGCTAGTTACTCTGCTCGAGGTAATGTTTTCACTTTTTCTTAATTTCTTTCCATCAATTCATCTATCTAGGAACCTCCGTAGTCCAACTATGTACCATGGAGGTCAGTGGTGACCACTGGAGGCCAATAGTGACCATGGTATTTATTCCCATTTTACTACCATGGTAGGACCTCTGGTCAACGCATTCACTACCTAAGCACACCAATTAGAACACCTAATCTGCATGTCTTTGGAATCTGGGAGGAAACTGGAGTACCCGGAGGAAACCCACCAAGCACGGGGAGAACATGCAAACTCCATGCACACAGAGACGGGAATCGAGCCTGGCCGGGAATCGAAGCCGGACCCTGGAGGTGCAAGGCGACAGTGCTAACCACTACACCACCGTGCCGCCTACATTGTTTTAATCTTGTATAATTTTTTTTTATATAGGATGGATATTAGTAAGTAGTTAATCTTTTAGCTATTCTATGTTTAGTTTTCTTCAAACTGTTATTTTTAAAGTAATAATTAATAAATCACCCTTACAATTTAGTTTTCTTAAGCCTAGATCACTTGGGTAATTTAGGTTTCTAAGGGATAGCCAGCACTACTTTATGCACTAACCAACATTATTTTTGCAGCATACACCTTACATCCTTATACGCCTGATCCTTGAAAGGAAGATCTGCATCTGTCTGTGGGAACTGTACACACTTTCATTCCCCAACATCACTTGCACATTACAGGAACTTGGCTGAGAGTCCTGATCTCCCTCCAAGCCATTTCCACACGTTTGGGCCATTAAAGGAGTTCCTGGGAGGCTAGTGTTTGAGACATGAAGCATGCAGTCTGATCATGGCTCTGGCGTACTGAGAAAACGTTCTACCTTGACAGTATCCAAGAAATAGTGAAACGCTGGGATAAGTGTATCAGCGAGGCTGCTTTCATGATTGCGTTCTGTTATTCTGCACAATCTAACATCACGGTTTGACGTGTACCTTTCAAAACACATCGAGCTGCATATTAGCTCATGTCTCAGGAACAGAGAGATGGAGTGACTAGCTTAACAAGCAGGGTTCATTTTGATCTACACACCAGCCTCTCGGTAGGTCCCATCCCCAATGCTGAATGCCACCACAATCCCAGCGATAGCGGACGCTCTAGACATAACACTGCTCACTTTGTTTAGAATTCCGATTGTCATTTTATCGCCTTCCTCAGAACAGCGCCTCTACGATAAAAATGGTGCGACTCATAACAACGAAGCAACAAACACTCCTTTCTCATCACCCCGACTTACAGGAAAAAAATTAATTACGTTTCTATTATCGGCTTCACAAAGTTATTTAAGAGCACACCGACACACATTTGGCTAGTTTACTCAGCGGGTTATGTATCTCTACTCTAACACTCAACAACTCGGCTCAGTGAGATTTACCGGTAAGCTCTGGTGAGTCATATGTGACAAAATGTTTACTACAGTCTAATCTCATTCAGATCTCATAACGCATAGTTGGCAAGATAAAAATAAAGGGTGTTTCAGCATAGTTCATTATGTGGACACAATTGTCATAGCAGGGATACTATGCAATAGATAATGACTTAAAAAAAATATACACTTGAAATTGTTATTGCAATTTACACACAAACTTTACATAGACAGAACTGTACTTTTAAATCATTACAAACAATACAATAGTTAAATTATGACCTAATATTATTGCATATGTAATATTCACTCTGGCCACTTTAATAGGAACACTTGTGCAGATATGCGTCAGGAGCTTCGTATCACACCTCACGATATGACAAAACAACAGAACAACACATGACGCTCCATAGACAATTTTAAGACAAGTGGATGTTTTTCCGCTGTACAGTTTTGGTAAACTTCTGCCCACTGTATCCTGAGATTCCTGTTCTTTGTAGGAGTGGAACCACATGTGGTCTTTTTCTCAAGGTTTAGATTTTATATGTTGTATTTCTACCTCTACATACTGTACCTATCAGAGCTGCTGTGTCCAGATGTAGCCTTATTTTCACATCGTTTTTATGTAAATTGGAAGAGACTGTTGTGCATAAAATATGTGTGTATTTAATCAGGTAAATTGCCGGTAGGTATTTCTCAGCAGTTCAGGTTTATAATGCACCTATAATGTCCAGGGACACTGATATTTTTATTTTATTAATAACCCTGGACCTCCAGGGTCCGGGTTCGATTCCCATCTTGGGGTCTGTGTGCATGGAGTTTGCATGTTTTCCACATTCTTGAAGGGTTTTCAACGGATACTGCGGTTTCCTCCCAAAGACATCCAGATTAGGGTAACTGGCGTTCCCAAATTGCTCATAGTGAATGTGAATGTGAGTGTAAATGTGCCATATGATGGATTGTCACCCATTCCAGGGTGTACCCCCCTTGTGCCCTAAGTCTCCTGGGATAGGCTTAAGACCCCCCGCGACCTTGTATGTGAGTAATCTAATCTATCAATGCTACCCACAAAGTTTCTTTTTAGTAAGAACAGTCTTGGTTTTGGCCATTCCTTTGGTTTTCACTGGGTAATATTCCACTACCATGGAGGCAGGCCTTTTTTTCAAAGCTCTCTATCGGACGCTCAGACCCTCATCAGTTCACCGTGTTCTGCCTGTATCTTGGTACACGGCGTCACATAGGCACAGCAATGTGTGTGTGTGTGTGTGTGTGTGTGTGTGTGTTAGCCACTCCAGGCCTCTCCTTCAGGAAAAAGACTCCCACTTGTGCCTTATCGGCTGTTGACATGCAGAAGCTGTTAGACTTGGTCATGTCAGCTCTTCTGATACGATCACGTGTCATAGCTAGCGATAAATACAATACGGAGAAAAATTCTCAAATAAAATACTTCTCACAGCACTTGTCCTCTAAGAGAGTGAATGATAGCTTGTTATGATTTGCTTTCGAGTTGCTCAGTTAGACTGACTAAGTAGCACTTCTGCTTTTTATCTCCATTTATTAGTCACTCGTCATAACCATTACGCAGAGAGCTGTTTTGATCGGAGAGACAGGAATGGCTGGTAATCCTCACGCAGTTGACTAAACAATCACAGTGTCGTTATGTCAAGCGAGTCCATGACACAGCGGCTTCCCCCGAGCTTTCGCTCAGCCCTTTAAAGCGTGCCCCGTGTGACCCTGAGTGCAGGAATGCTAAGCCCCGCACAGGAAGCCGCTCAAGTGCTCGGTCATATCAAAGAGCCCAGGTGAGTGACAGGTAATCCCGAGTCTGAGAAGACATGACCCTGCTGCGCTTAGGCACAATAGCGGCATGCACCTGTGGTTAGAGTGTGTGGAAGAGTGCTGGACCCCCCCATTCCCAAACCATGCTTAGACTTGACCATGTACAGACACACACACATATCACACTCCCCGCAGGTGTTCACAGGTATTGTTAAAAGCAGGTAAGCAAAACCATCGCTCTGACACTGGGGGTCCTCGGCAGGATGGGGGTGAGGGGCGATGACTTGAGGAACTGTGCTGGAAAAACAGACGGGTGAAAAGGGGACAGTTATGTCGATGAAAAATCATCCTGAGGGACTGTCAGCAAACTCTGACCTGGAAGCAAACATATTGTTTTCCTGTTTCTTTGGTCTTGCATTCTCATGCTGCAGAATGGCTTAAATGATTCCGACACATAAAGTAACCAAGAATAAATTACAGGACGTATATGTATTGAAATAATATCCACATTAAATGCAAAGAAATGGATTTCATATTTGAAAATTACTTATGTAATAGTGAAACCTATGATAATAGTATATGCAAACACTAATGCTGTGTAGATATACTCGTAGTCTTTACCGAGCTGTATAAAAGCATGATACATTTTGAACACTTTTTTTTCTCTTTCTAAAGTGATAATGCTCCAGGAATCTCAAGCGGATGTCATGTCAGTTTTTTCTCCCTGAACATTGGCAAGAACTTAGCTTAGCTACACGATTATAGCGGCTTTGCCAGCTAGCATTCAGCTTAGTAGCTGGTTGCACAAAGTAATTTATAAAAAGTGTTTCCCTCTGATCCTCCAGCATCGCCCGACTGGTGACTAGTCCCACCATCCTTTAGGGATCGAGGAAGACATGCATCTAGACTGGTGGAATAAACTTTATCTAGATATCTGTGGCAATCTTTAAGCGATGACAAAAAAAAATCTGTTTCTTGGATATTTTTGTTAATCCCCCCCAAAACCGTGTTGCCTAAATGTAAATGTAAGAGAATACCATGTCTTACATAAGTATTCACCCAACTTTTACTAAGGAAAAAGAATGCTGGCATGTTTTTGCCATTACTCTCTGGGTATAATGCTCGGTTGATTGCAAACATCTAATAACAACAGGTACATTAATACTCTTTATATTTCCTCCTTGACATGTCCAGGCACATGTAAATGCTTGAAATTTCATAACAATGTACTTAACTAAAGATAGAGTACTGCATTCGTAATAAATAATAATTCTTGGGCGTTCAAATTATTATGATTTGCGAATGAGATTATGTTGATTTGGAAGCTCTGGTGTAAAAAGTAACAGACACGCAAAGTTTTATAAGTGAAAGCATGCAGTGAAATTTGTTACATATAAGATTCAGTTTTTAATATGTAGTTAACACATTGTTGACTTTTTTTTTTTAGCAACTTTAATCAACAAGCAAAAAATCACCCGTGCAAATAATGTGAGAGTTGCTCTTAACAAATCTTCAAACAGTCTTTCTTAAGCCCCGGGCCGACCAGATCATGACTCTGCTGATGTTTTATGCTTTTCTTTAAAATGAACCATAATGCTTTTAACAGTTGTAAGTAGAATTTTAAGATTCTTTCCAATCTTGAAAAAACAATTAGTATTCAAAATAATGGCAAAAAAAAAAAGGCGATGGTGGAGTAGTATTAGGTTTCTCAGCTTCCAATGCATAAGGCCTGGGTTCGATTCCCAGCCGAAGCCCAAACCCCAGACACTGGATGCAGTGCCGGTCCCAGGCCTGGATAAAATGGATGGTTGGCATGAGTAAGGGCGTCCAAACTGTTCATGGATTGGATGATCATCGGCTGTGAAGAGTTTTTTATGATGAAATTCAACTTTTAAAACTAATATTTTGTTTATTCATTTTAATCTCAGCCAAAATGTACCCCTGTCTGAAAATAATTAATCCTGTATGGTAATAAAATGTTTAAAGTTGATCAGAAGTGCCCCTAATAATATAATAGAGAAAGCATCAAATACAAGTATCAAAGTGCACTATTCTCGAAAGCAACACCAAATTATTGCAGAGTGACTAAGCACTTGTACTTCGCCCAAGGACAAACAGAGCCACGGAGCATCTGGAAGATTCCACTGAAGCTTGTCTCTATCTGAGACCGAGTATGGGAGTAGACAGGGAGTGTTCGATTCATCACAACATCTGCTTGATATAAGAATCAGTCGAGTTCTCGATAGGTTTTTTTTTTTCTGCAAATAAATTCAAAATTTAAACAATATCAGGCACTTGTTAAACCTTTTTCATCAGTGGCCATGGATGTGCAAATGCTTTAGAGAAAAGTATAAATAACTGTCATAAAACTATTCTATTACTATTAGCACACTGAGTACTTACTGGTGAAGAGAAGTTGTGCATGGACAGGGTCCAACTGACACTTCTGAGTCGCACAAAGTCAAATCAGCACCAAGTTCTTCTTACTCGTCACCTTCATCCTGACATTTTTTATTGATCTTTGCAGTCACAGGGCTACCATGACATCAGTCACAACAGTGGATGGCAGAAGTATTGTTAATCAACACTAGGCTACTATGTATTTTCGTTGATAATGACCTAGTGTTATCTTTAGTTTATTCAATGCTTTTGTTGCAAATGTGCAGGTCGCTTTAACACGTACTGACATCTCAAACTTTCTAGCTAACTAACTGTTCTTGGGTTAAACTCCAAATAGTGTAAAATGGAAAGCAAGTGCACTATGTAGGGTATACAATCACTTCTTTCACACACCAAGCAGTGCCCTTGATCAGGGGTTAGACAGGGACCTTGATTTGGAAGCTAGTTAGCCATGAAACACAATGCTGAAGGTTCAGAGGCATTTTGGAACAACTTGGGAGCAGTTACTAAGGAGGAGAAGAAGTGCTGTTTAAGATGACATAACGTTATCAGATGTGTTTCTTGCTGAAAGTTCTATTGTGACTGGTATTGTAGATGCACTGGCATTCGATAAGCAACATCCCTTTTGAGTGGGACAGACGATGTGACATGAAGCGCAAAAGGTCAATACTTTGTTTTTTCCAAGATGACCCCACCCCCATCCACATATCGCAAGCGCCCACTGGATTGTTTGACAAGGATGAAAATGAATTCATCAAATTCAACCTAATAAGAACAATGGACTTGGAAACCATCATCAAATCATCTTTTGGAACAATAATGCTTCATTCAGTACAGTTCCAGAGACTTATAGACAATGTCAAGGTTCTTGTGACTCATGTCGGCTTAAAATGTTCAAGTTTCCCCTATTCATTAATAATAAACAGAAGGATATAAAAAGTCAAACTAAATATTTTAAATTGTGACATCTTATTGAGTCTCAAATGCCAGTAGTCCTAGAGTAGTTTGTAATTGTGTGTGTACATATATAGTTCTACCACTTTGAAGGAACCCCCAGATTTCAACACATCATTTAAGAGCCCAAGACCTTCCAGGTGTGAGTCTGTCACTAGAAGTGTGCTTCCGTCCCCACCCACAGAAGTCTACCCGGTCTAGCCAGATAGCATTACCAGTGCCTGGGGGATGTTTACATTGAGAGATACGGATTTTCACTGATGATTGCTAATTTAAGACAGGGTGAATATTGCTGCATAACTTCTGCAAGCTGCCCTTTAGGAAGCAGCTATAGTCCACGTCTACTGTAGGTCTGATAATGTAAGAATAAAAATTTCAAGAAATGCAAAAACCAGTGAGGATATTGAATGTTGAAAACATGGATGGTGATGATGATGATGATGATGATGATGATGGATGAGTAATCAACAGGATCAACAGGATATAAGTCTGTTTTTTCCCAATATATACAGTACCATGTCACTGCATACTGTAGGTCCTATGCAGTGACATGGTCACTTTGCTTTGCTCTTTGCTATAGGTCCATGAAGAGCAAAGCAAAGTGAGCAGCCAAAGATGAGGCATTTGAAAGTTGTATTCAAAGACATACAGGACAAAAGCAAGACCCAGCAGGAGATGAACAGAGATAAATATCCTTGTAAGAGTGAGATAAATGGAAGTGGAATGTCCTTGCTCCCTCCTCCCTCATTCACAGAGTGAGCGAAGCCACTAAGCCCCTCTTGGTGAACTTGTCTATACCTGCCTTAAGCCTCCGCAGCCCTGGGTTAGCTTGAACTCCTACGGAAGAAATGGGCTGCACTATCTTGTGGGTCCTATCAGAGCTGATGGTGTCATCGCTGTCTGGAGATTAAAAGCGGCTGAGTCTGCGACGCTGGAGACTTGGAGCTTGGGGCACAACGGTGAACAATAAGATAAAACCACGGTTGATGCAGATGATTCATCAGGCGTTTTGAAACTGGCAGGCTAAGCTACCCGATTGCCCTTCGGACAATAGGATCTCAGAAAGAATTCCTAGAAGTGTAACAAGTGATGGGAATCTATATAAGAAATCCAACGACTTTGCATTCCCATGAAAGGTGAATCATGGCATTCAATTGGTTTTCAGTGTCTACAGTGTCTTTAGACTTTCATAATCAAGACCTGTCAACAAAAAAAGATGCAGCAAAAAAATCATGCACTCATCCACTTGTCCAAACATGACCTGCAGATTCCTATGTTCCAAAATCAAACCTTCCCATGCCACCATTCCAGCTCGACAAAATTTCCCCCAAATGCGGCACAACAGGGTAAAACTCCCACTCTGTCTAAGATGGCATGTGACTCAACGAGGACAAGTGAATGTGAGTGGTCCCATCTTGGGCCTGCCTCCTCCGTTGATGAAAAGAGCAGAACCCCTGTGCAGGAGCCGGTATCATTGGGAGTGTAGTTCAATGGAGGATGTGATGCAGGTGATAAGGGTGCAGGGAGTTGCTTGGTTCAATGCCAGGCTGCTTTTTGCGTATGCTGGTATTCGTGACTACTCTCTCCAATGCCAGGGCTGACTGGCTGTAGGTGGTGGGTGATTGGGTTTTCCTCAACAGGTATGCTGATTAATGGCAGATAAGCATCTATTTCGAGAGGCGAGTGACAAACATGTTCTGGGAAGATGGTTGTTGGGTGGCTCAGCATGCTGTATATAGACAATAGTGCATCACATAATGAAGTACATTATAATGAAGAAGAATATAAATTACAATGACCTAGATGACCGTTCTGGATTGGCACCACACAATTGTAGATGCATACATTCTTTCCTTTAAGACTTCAGGTTAAGGTTCGTCAGTTTCAGATTACAGGTTCATTGGCGACCAAGTGACAAGTTATTAAGATCAGTTATGAATTTGAGTGATGCAGTAGTAGATCTTGTTTAGGCCACACCCAGTTCAGGTGTGAAGCTGATTACAGATACAGTTATTTGGAGCATTACACAGATATACAGTACTGTTATGTACATTACACCGCCACTGTCTAGCATGACCTACGGCATGGTTTACATCACATATTGACAACATTTGCTTAGCGTAAGTGTTCTACAGCTTGCTGTTTTCAAAACAGGGTTTAAGCAGATCAAGTCATAGAAATACAGTCTCAATCTAGGACCTCGACTCTTTAGCGCTGTAAAAAAACCCTGCCTAACAGCTGCCTCTCAAATGCCCACCCAGCGGCGAGTGCTTACTATAGGACATCGTCAGCCAAAACAGCTTCTTTTTCTCATGTCTGCCCCCCTCTTGTCCTTCAGATCCATGTCAGGAGCAGGTGTTAAGAGCTAGAGGAAGGAATTTGACGCTCTGAGGGCAGCAGGGCAGTGGGTGTGAGATGACGGCTCTGTCACTGCTGTCAGCTTCTCTGGCCCGGACTTGGGTATAAGACAAGCTAAAGTGGACTGTACAGATGATTGCAGTATGAAGGAAGGATTCAGGGTTGGTTGCTCAAAGGATTCGTTGAATGGTTTACACAAACAAGGGACAAGTCACTTTTGTTGCTTGTAGCTTGTCTCTTGTGGGCATGATCTTTTGCAGACACATGCTTGTGGACAGCCGCTATTGTTGTCAGTGCACACAGTGTTCAGAATTATTTAACTTCCCAATGCAAAACTGTAGTAGCTGTATACACTGCTTGGCCAAAAATAATAAAAAAGAAAAGAAATAAAGAAATAAAAATAACCACCTTTAGCTTTGATTGCAGCACACAATGTGTCGGCCAATTCACATGTGAAAATGATTCCTCATGCTCCCAGTACCACTGTTTCACAATCTGAGTCATGGAATATGCCTGTACCATTATAGGGAAGAAAAACTCCATAGATGTGATGAACCTGGTCAGTCAGTACATTCAGGTCATCAGCTGATTTCATTTTATTGCAACATAATGTTGCTGAACATGGATATGACCAAATGAAGTAACCCCAGAATATAACCCTCCAGAGGCTTGTCCAGTGGACACTGTGCATGATGGGTGCATCGCTTTATGTGCTTCTCTTCTTACCATGATTTATCGTCTATTGCTCTGGAATAGGGTCAGTCTGATCTCATCAGACTACATGACCCTTTGCCATTGCTCCAAAGTCCAATCTGTATGCTCCCTTGCAAACTGAAGTGTTTTTTCCCCCCTAATGAGTCGCACTAACAAGTGGTTTCCTTACAGCCACACAGCTGTTTAGTCCCAATCCTGTGAGGTCTTGTCACAATGTGTGCATAAAGAAACACTCTTTAATGTTAAACATTCTTCTAATTTCTATTATGCATTTTTATTATGCAACTTCACAAAGCATTTAAGTGATCTCAGTTCATGTTTTGATGTTCTGATCACATTTTTTTTTTTTTTAAAGTTGAAAGTTGAGCACTATACTTGTAGGATTTGCTCGATGCAGATCAATAATTTGACTATTCTGAAACAACAATTTTGTGTATACCATATATATATATATACTCAGCAAAAAAAGAACCGCCCCTTTTTCAGGACTGTGTATTTCAACAATAATGTTGTAAAAATCCAAATAACTTTACAGATCTTCATTGTAAA
>JAQMYI010000018.1:18122724-18138198 GCA_030014275.1 Clariallabes melas
GGTCACTCTGAAACCACCCCCACTCTCCACACACACACACACACACACACACACACACACACACACACACACACACACACACCTCTCTCTTTACAACTGAGCTAATTACTGAACGGCAGCATGAAAAGGAGATCGGGCTAATTGGTGATGAGGGATCCATTTAAGCATCTCTCAGTCCTGGGCCTAATTAGAAGAGAAAAGTTAAAACAGCCGGTCAAACTGTATGGCTCTCTGAAATCTGAGACTCGAAGGAGTGTGTTTGAGCGGCTGTGTGTGTGTGTGTGTGTGAGTGTGTGTGTATGTGTGTGGTGAGGAAGATGTGAGCTTGAAATTGGATTGGTCTTAAAAGTGATAGTGGGATAATAATGGTTTTAAATTAAAATTCCAGCAGTGTATCCTAAACAAAGAAATGTTTACAGTGGAACAATCGTCTGCACCAGGACGACTATTAATTCCATCTTACTGTAGGTAAGATACCTGATAAAGAACAGAGCTCTAATCTAATCTAGAGATTGGATCATATAAGTTGCCTGTGACTAATTTACTGTTCTTAGACACACTCTGCAAAGACTTGCTCATCTCCAAATCGTTTCCCAGAAGTAGGGTAATATCTGTATTTCTAAATATCGCAAGAAACCCAGAGCACCCATTCAAGCTTAATCTAACATCACAATCACGTCACTTCTGTTTCGGGGGGGAGAAAAAAAAAACCCAGATAGCTCAGGCTACTCTCTTAAAAATAAGGGTACGAGAAAAGCTTCTTGTCATAGTATCATAGTAGAGCTTTTTTTGTTGTTGTTGCCACAAAAATGCTTCGATATGACGTAACATTTATGATGCGAGACAATTTTTGATGGGTTCTCCAAGACTGCAAGAAAAATAAAAACCATTCTTGCATGGAATCTCAGCTTTATAAAAGAATATAAAGTAGTAGATGAGCTCGAATATTACCTTATTCATTACTAAGTGATTAAAGCTTGAACATACTATTAATAACTTAACAGCAGAATATAACAGTACTTAATCAAACCAACCAATAATAATAATAATAATAATAATAATGAGATTTTTTACCTGACAAAGCTCTGTATTATTTTGATGGTCTATAAGTGTTTAAACAGGGAAATAAATAGTCGGAGACTTTTGTTTTTGATATTTGATGCTCTTCTGGTACAGTCTTGGTCACAATGTTTAAACCAATTCATAAGCCTAAAAATATTTATTTAGTAAAACTGATTTGGGAGAAATGTGTTATGTTACTATGGAAAATATATACATATATGGGGGAAAAAAGTAAAAGTAAAAAAAAAAAAGAAAAAACGTTATAAAGATGAGGGGCATTCATGTCAAACCAGGACTTTTGATTGTGCAGATTAACACAACACAGTAAAGAGAGTAAGCCTTCCAGGAACTCCTTTAACAGCCTGTACTGTTCGTTTAATAAAAAAGAAAAAGAAAAAATGGCCTAGTTTGATCAACAAAGACCTTCCATTTTTCCACTTGCACAGTCATTCGAAGACATTTCCACATGTTTCTGACCCAATAAAGGAGTTCCTGGGAGGCTAGTGTTTCAGACATAAATCAGGAATTCCGATCATGGCTCCATCGTACTGAGAAAACTTTCTACCTTGAAGGTATTCAAGGACTAGTGAAACACTTGAAAAAGTACATTAGTGTAGCAGGGGATTATATAGAGAAATAAAGGTCGTTTTGACTCTCATAACTGTGTTCTGTACAATCAAAAGTCCCGGTTTGAACACCCCTGTACTTCAGGCTGAAAAAACACAATTAAAATTATTCTAGAATATTTTATGCAAGATTGGATGTGTTTGAGTCTTATGATCAAACTCAGTTTGTTTAAAAACATTCAACGTATTAATTGACCATATGTACTTTATATATCTTATTTACTACATATTAAATTGAATCCAATACAAATCAATAAAAGTATAGTACTTTTGTGGAATGGAATATGTATAAAATGCAAGATCTCCAGTTTCACATTTGAGATAGCTTTAACTTTTTTTTACACATCGTGTTAAGATACATGAAATACAGAAACACATTTCGGTTGTTACAGATTTTAAATGTCCATGCAGTTTTCCCAGGACACCACACACTCGGAGGTAAATATAACAGGAGAAATAAAACAGTCACAGGTTTATGAAACCTCACTAATATTCGGTGCATTCCACTGTAGTTCACTTTGTAATGATGAATATGTCTGAAGAACGGAAAAAGTTTTCTTTAAATGTTTTATATGTTAATATCTCACAACAGGGTTAATGAAAGAAGCAACAAGGCTACGCGCCAGAACAATGCACAATCAGCTAGTTCTGCTCTGTGAACGTTTGTGTGTGAGAGAGAGAGAGACAGACAGAGCGCTATCCAGCTGGAATAACTCCACTGAAGGACCTCCTAACTGATAAGCGTCCACAGCTGCAGGACCGGAGCAGATGGGCAGCTCCAGAGCTGATCCGCAGCTCCACAATTAGCTGTGCTATCCATCAACGGATTGCTAATGAGGGGGGAGGTTACGGAGGCTCAGAGCCCCCCAGGAAATCCCCAACATTCAGGGTCCTGCGGGAGAATCAAGCCTGATAACTGTCACCGACTCACTGAAGAAAGGCTCCCTGAAGTTTGACACTTACAACGCCGTAATGAGTTTATCCGTGGAAAGAACCGACCAGTCCGAAAAGAGGACCGGAAACATTTTCTTAAAAGACCTCAACGTGTGTTCTGTTGCACGTCCATCAACATCATTGTTAAATAATTCATCAATAATCAATCTATTTAATAAAGGATCAATGTAATATTTATTTACATACATTGTACTAAAAGGATTTTACCCAAAACATTGTAACATCAAAAACTACCTTTCGTTGTAGTGTGAGCGTCACAATAATCACTCTGTCTGTCATTTAAGATCAACCTTTAAGCAGGAAAGCAGGCCTGCATCGTGGATCAGCATTGGTTTTTATTAGAAAACATTAACATTGTGACTTAATACATCAAAAATGTGTGTTTTATTCATTCATTCATGTTATTTAATCGATTAATGCAAAAATGTTTGTTAAATCAATCAATGACTCAATTGAACAGGTCAGACTCAATTGAAGTTTTTTTCTTTTTATTACACATTTTAAAGACTGGCAACTGTTTAAGGACAAAAATAGAATAAAAAAAAAAGTTTTTCTTAAACTCTCTTATTTCGTCATTGAACAAACTCAAGTTGAACTCAACTCTAAATGAGTGCTTTGCCATAACTGAGAACCAATACAGTAGAGGATGAAAAACTAGTCATACCACTAACTGTAGTAACATATAGCATCAATAAATGAGTGATCAATGTTGGTCTTTTCCTAATAGATCTTAAAAAGAAAAAAAAAAGAAAAAAAAAAGTCACATTCCTCATTTCTAGATTGTGTGAACTTTCCCCTCCTTAGGTGGAGTTTTGGTGCCAAAACTTTTGACCGTCAGAGTTTGGACTCAAGAATGAAATCTTTCTTTCCTCCACAATCCTACATTCTGCATCATTTAGACAGAAATGAAACGCAATATGGACTATTGTAATATTTTATGATTTATCTTTTTCCCCCTCCCCCTCAGCCTAAAAACATCAAAATAAGAATCAAAGTAATTTAACAAAGCGGTATGTGAGAACTGCTATCTACAATAACAAACCGGCCAGACGAAATCTCGTCTCTAATCTGTCTCGCACCGCTACATAAAACTCTTATAGTTCTTTAATGGACCACACCGACACCATCTCCTGCACCTCTGCGGATGAGTGATGGAAAGGCGCTCTAGACAAAACCACAGCGGCCTTTTAATTTAACTCATTCGCGCGGCGGCTGACGTTAATGGCCGTTAGCGAGAGTTGTTTGACGTTCCCAGGCCCTCATGTGAAGCGTTCTATCGGGATGGTGTTGACTCGGTCAGGGGATCCTCGCAGCTGAATGTCACATCGCCCCTGTGATCAGGCTCGCAGGCTTCTCCCTTCTCTCCCACTCGAGGAAGAGAGATAGAGGGGAAAGAGAAAGTGCAGGAGAAGTCACAGCTGCACTCTGATCGCTCTCTTGCTTTCCTTCCTTCACTGGTTTTTCTAGTTGTGAGTCACTAATCACTCAGGACACCTCCACCGTGAGCAACATAAACGATTGTTACGGGTCAATGGAAAGAAATACTATAGTTAAATAAATCATTCCATCAATGTCAATTTCACTAATGTATAATGTACATAGAAACTCTTTTAACTGTGGGTCTTATGAAATAATAATAATAATAATGCACTAACAAAAGAGAAATATAATTATTACCTAAGTCTCAATACACTTCCATTTATACAAAAATAGTTTATTGATTAATAAAATCTATCCTTAATCAATCAATTGTTTTAACATCAGATTATATCCCTGTTAAATATGGCCCTGTTGCGTTAAACACGTCATGCTGTCATGAAAATTCTTCATGTATCTTGATATTTTAGACGACAGAGCAACTGCAGAGAGTAGAAAAGCGCACGGTTTTATTTGTACACGTCATCGACACAGAAAAAGCTCAAGCGTTAACATCTGACCAAATCAAATACCAGAGGATTAACTGTAACTCTGTCGGAGCGGTGTTAACGGTGTAGGATTTCGGTCCACAGGAGGTGATTTAACACTTGTTTAAGCCCTGAAAAAAAAAAAAAAAGGACCAGTTCAAAGCAGTTACTCCAGAATGTCACTGAACATCTTTCTCTTTTTCGATTCTCCCGTCTGAAGCTCCATCCAGGCACCGCGTCTCTTCTGGAAGTGCGTCAGGCCGAATTTCGCCCAGACGTGACGCGCAAACTGATCCGAGCGCAGTTGAGGCTCGCTGGGGACTGAGAGAAAACACACACATGGATTATTAGTTTATTTGCTTAGCTATAACGCATTATACGTGTAGGTGGTGCTGCTTTTTATCTACTTAAGGACGAGAATTAAGGTGTCGATTAGCTGATCAACCGGAGTGTGAGGGGGAAAAGAATTTCGCCGAAGCAAAGAAAAAACTGCTCTCAGAGCCAGAAAAATTAAGGTTTTTAATCCGTTAAAAATACTGACTGACGATATGCTCAGGAGAGCTGAGTGTGAAAGTTTGCATCCCCTTAGAACAAAATCAAGCAGACCAGGACAGAATGAAACACTTCGGGGGCATGCTGTAATAGGAAAATAAATACATGATTGACTAGTTTGTTACGGTTACAAATAGAGATGGGTTACACCAGGGATCATCCAATGTCATATTATTGCTATTGTTATTATTATTATTATTATTATAATACGATATCTAGGTGCCGATTCGATTTGTATTGAGATTCTATGTATAAGTACTTCACAAATATTTCGCTCGTACCACACACGATGCCGTGCTGCCTGCTAATGTGTGAAAAATGTAGCGTGCAGGATTATGGATGGAGAAGAATGGGACAATTTTACCACCTTGAATACAAACAAATATAAATTACGAAAAATTTATTTCGATGTTATGGGGGGATAAACGAGATAAACAAAAAAAATCTCGATGCGTAACTAAATAGATTTTTTTCAGTTCAAATCTTCAGTTCCAAATTGATTATTGTCCTAATATTCTACAACAGCAAGGCTTTTAAAACAGCAATTTTCCCCAAATCAATCAACATTATATTTTGTTGTTTTTTTGGTTTACAGTTACATTCAATGTCTGTGTCTTATTATCCAACGGTACAAGTCTGTTAATGTCTAATTTGATGTTGTAAGAAAACATGACAGGACCAGTTTGATGCATCACAAAACAAAATATATCAATTTTAGTCCAACAGCAATATTTTATTTCTATTTTATTTGATTTCTCCTGCAACACAGAATTGCAAAATAAATAAACAAATTAATTAAAAGAATCGCATTTTCATGACTTTTAACCATTTAAAGTTACATTTATCGAGGTGGAACCTGCAGTCAGGACGTGTCCTTGTTATCAATTACATTACAGCCGCTATAAACTGTTTGTCATTTATCAGCCTCTTTTTATTTCTCCCTTGAAGTTAATATGAAAAAAAAAAAATGCAGCTTATCTGTAACTAAACACTGCATTTCTAGATATCTGTACAACCTTTAAGGTCACCCTAAATTTTAGTTTTTTGCTATAACATGCTGCTGTCAGGATTATGAGACTGGGCAAAATAGTGAGAGTTAGTGATGATGATAAAGATTAAAAAAAAAAAAAAAAAAAAGATATCATCATGTCATGGTCGCTTAACACTAGTTTACAATTTAATTTGCAAATTCATAGTATTTTATTTGGTTGGGGCTTTTCTGCTTCAAAAATAATAAGACAACAATCAAAACTATAGTAAATCTTAAATATTAATTTTCATAAACTAACCAAGTATATTTACTGCACTTGTAGTAATTCATATACGTTTTCCCCTCGTATGCACATCATTGTAATTTGAACCATCTGGGTTTTGGGCATCATGTACCATCTTGATAACCAGCTGAAAACATGTGCACTTTCTGAAAACTGTTATTTTGACTCTAGATATGAATCTTGCATGTATATATAACATGAAAAGAAACATGAGAGTTTAGTTTAGGTGTATATTTACATTTTTCTGTCTTATTTCTACGTGCATTGAACTTGAACTAAATCTACAGAAAAATGATATGAGCTCACCCAGCTGCTCTGCAATGCTCTGCCTCTGACTGATGGTGGCGCTGCTCCACACGGCCTCCAACAGCCGACTGCCGTATTTGGAGCAGGCCAGCTGAGTATAGAGCCCCTGCATGAGTGAGACAGAAATGAGAGACAGACAGATCAGATTAAAGCAGTTAAAACTTAATTAAGAGCGTCTGCTCTTCGGCTGTCTCACCTCAAGCTTCCTCAGGATCTTTCCTTTGCCTTTGTCGCTGGAGAGCGTGATCAGGGCCTGGAAGGCATGGCTGCCCCTCTGGTCCGTGCCCAGGCTCAGGAGCTCGGCTGTGCTCAGGCTGTGCAGGCTGTTCATTAGGATGAAGCGGTCTTTAAAGCGGGCCAGCGCTTGGACCAGGAGCGAGCCGTGGTAGCAGATCGAGAGGGGGCGCTGCGGAGGAGGAAAAAAAAAAAAAACGTCCCATCACACCATCCTAATCTCAAGGCCAGCTGCTGAAAAACAGGTGCGTGTCTGCAAACAGACTGTTCCAGCAACATGATGCTTCAACAAAACACCGGCGACAATTACGCTCTACAGAAAACGGAGATGAGGAGAGTCTGGACACCAAAAGGAATCATGCACTTTATTATTCGCTTTTAGTTATAATTTAATGCTGCTCCCTCCCTTTTTTCTCTCTCATTAATGCAGATGTTCATGTTATGGGAGAAAAAGTGTCACAAAGAGCTGTCACTGGAGACTCTATTAAATCTATTTAATCTATTAAATATAAAATAAAAGTCTCCTCTGGGAAACCTTCGCCAGACCAACAATTACACGTTTGGTTAAACGTGGAGCGTAACAGCGCTGGAATTAAAAAAAAAAAAAAAAAAAAAAATTAAAAAACTCCTTCCTGGAAATGAATAGACATGGTCTTTTAAAAAATTTTTTGGGATGAAAGCCTTTTGAGGTGCAGGAGGTGTGTGTACCTGAGGAACAGCGTCGCCCTCTGCTGCCTCCGTGTTGTAGTACACCTCGTGTGTGAGTAAGGACAGGAAGAGGGGGAGACAGGAGAGGTGGCGGGTGAACGTCTCGGTGCAGTGAAACGCCTGTGAGGAAACCCGGTTAATGTTGTTTAATGCAGGAAAATATATATATTTTTATTTACTACAAAAGCACGGACACTGCGTGGTTCATGATTGAGTTTTATGGTTTCATAATATTATATTCAAATTTGCTTTGTTCATTAAGCCAGTGCATTAAAACAAACAAAAACAATAAATAAATAAATAAATAAATATAAGGTCACTTATTTTACAAATAATTAAAAAATATAAACATGTAAAAATAATATTCATATACACAATAGTATTAGTAATAAAAAGTAGAAAATATAAAACATCCTATTTCATAATAATATTATTATTATTATTATTAACAACAACATTATTTAAAATGTTTCTTTATAAACCAAAACAAAAAATTAATCAAACAATATAATTTACACACAACTTTTGTAAATAAATTAATTAACTAACTAACTATGTATTTATTTATAACCTGAAGTTGCACTTTTACAAAATAATAACAACAAACAAAAAACAGTATAATAATAGAGGAACTCCTGCAAATGTAATGAGAATGCAAATTCCGAACGCCACCGACCTTTAACAAGCCCCGCCCCTTTCACTGTGCTAAATCTCATAATAAAAGCTGCTATAAAATACTACAAAATGCATACAGGCATGTGTAAGACAAGATCACCTTCTTCACTAACACTTCTTAAATTAATTTCACTGGAATAATTTAATTCTATAACCAAGTTTTTGGTAAAAGTTAAATAGATGCACATATATAAAGTGTGTACGCCATGAAGGCTTTATACAGAAAAAACAGTAAGAGTTTTACCTCTAGGAGGAGCTTTAGCATGTCAGGCTGCTTCTCTTCTCTGTCTACGCAGCTCTCCACCAGCTGCACTATGACCCCCATGTGCCCCGCCGCCAGGATCGCCTCGAACCCGGCTGCCAGCTCATCAAACACCTTCAGGAACTGAGAAACAGGCAGATGTTTACTGAAGAGCAGATGTTTACTGTTTACTAAAAGAGAATAAATGCTAAAGATAATGTGGCTTTGAGTAACAACACACCACTTTATATTTGACCGAGGCCGCGATTAAGGACTGGATGGTGTAGTTTGCAAACGGATGAAGAGCGAGAGGCATGAGCTGGTTCTTCAGGTGGTTCTTGTAGGTGTCTCGAAGCAAAGCTTTATGGGAGAACTGGAACACTGTCTGGATGAGCCGACTGCACGACTGGTCCTTCAGGAACACCATAAGGGGGCTGGAGAGAGAGAGAGAGAGTATTACATGGCAATGACGACATTCTGTATCTTATATACATCTATTCATTCATGTCACATCCACCTGTCTATCCATTACCTCATCTACAGTGTCTCTTTTAATCTTTAAACCCATCTTTCCATAAATACTGTTCCACCACCTATCCCATCATGCTCTTAACATCCATCCATCTGTCAATCATGTTGCTGTGCTCATTCACTAATTTATCCATTTGTCACCATCCATTCACATAATCATCTGTCCATCTATTTACCCATACTGCACCCATTCATCTCTTATCCGACAAGTACCATCTATCCATAACTTCAGTTCTCCAACTCGTCCCATCCTCACATATATATTTTGCATCCATCGATCCAATCAATCTCCTTCTTTCATTCATGTCCAACATGTCACATCTATCATTCCATCCATCCATGGCATCAATCCATGTTTTCCATTTATTTACTTCATCCATCCACCCACATGTCCCTCATCCATCCATCATCCTGACCTGACTCCAGGAGCTGAGCTACGTGATGTCAAGTATTCCATGATGCCCTTGTTGAGTTTTTTGCCTAGAATGGGTCTCTTCCTGTGGCAGACGGTCAGTAGGGTCTGCAGCACAGCGCTGGCAGTGGGATTGGTGGCACAGACTGGAACGGAGAAATAAACAAGGAAAACAAAATGTAAATAAAACATAAGCGGGAGCTCTCTTCCACATTTCGTTTACTTTATTATATCATGCGGCACTCACCGCTAACGTTTTCCGTCAGAGACTCTGAAAGGTACTTGAGCTCCCACCAGAATGACGTCGGTGCTTCAAAGTCGGTCAGCTCTGGTTCAGCTTTCTTCTGCTTTTTAACTATAAGAAACGAACACAAAAACAAACTTGTGGCTGCAAAAATGTTGCAGTTCCACTATAATCCTACAGGTGGTGCACTCTTAGCTTTACAGACTTTAAACTGCAGTACAAATAAATTCGTAATACACAATAATGAATATTGTTCTTAAATGTTAGACCCCGGGTTCTCCCACCTGGACGTGCGTCCGGCTGCTCTTGGGTCGAACATCCCGCGAGCACGTGTATAAGCCTCCGGAGCACATGAGACCCGTGAGCGTCTTTCATCAGGTCTACCATGTTCTCTCTCATGACTCGGCTCAGACTTAGCACCTGATCCTCCAGCGTCCCGCGTCTCTCTCCTTCTGGTTCTTCTTGATCATTTTCGGACTTGCTGTCCTCTTCAGAGGGGCCGTCTTACACAGGGGAAGACGAAGTCCATTAGGAATCAGGGTAATATAGAGAAAAACGTCACTCATTGTTATTGCCCATACAGACATGCGTTATTCCTACCTGTCCACTTAGCCATCTGCTTGATACCACTTTCGATCACATGACCGCCACATCTGTCACAAGAAACAGATTTAAACTCGGACCCCGTTTCTCCGCCTAGTTCGACCATAACCTCTGCCACCTGACTAGGGCTGGCCAGTGACAGGAGCTTCTGGAGGGCCAGACTGCCCGTCATGTCTGTGGAGACCAGGCCAGCTTTTCCCTTCACCTCTGAGAGAACGTTTTCAACAAACAGAGCTAAGGGAAAGAAAAAGGCTTTTTTGTTACATCTGTTTGTACAGTGAAACTAGATTTTTATTTTATTATAAGACTAGAAGCAAGAATCAAATATGACATGAAAAAAGAGGATTTCTCACTACACCAATGCCTGTAGATTAAGACATGACTTTGTCTCTTACCTCGCTCCTCATCATCAGCAAACCCTTCGCTCAATCTCTCACTCACTCTACGAAAATAGCCCACGGTCATCGCATCCAGACGCTTCCTCCTTCCTCCTTCCTCACCACGGCAGCTGCTTCCTCGTCCTCGTTCTCCTCCTTTACTCTGATCAGGGTTCTTTTTCATCTTCTTCTGCCCTTGTTCTCCAAAATGCCTTTGACCCTTCGCTCCCATCTTTTCCACCATCTCTCTCTTATTAGTGTATTACAGAATTCAAACAGCTTCTGGAAGGCATTCAGTCACAATTTCTCTAGTTCTCGGTAAACTGAAAGGTAAATGCAAAGCAGTATTAACACGAGCGACAGCATTAGCTATTACATTATTATATTAACATGTGATGTTCAGATTGATTTGCTGACTTTTTGATTTAAACCTCATTAGTCGTCATGGGAATGTTTCACTGATGCTTGTTTCACCTCGTCTCTATAGTCCAAACAGATCAACTTTTTATGATCAGATTTTATGCCAACTCTTCGTTCGACACAACTGCGCCTTCTAGCTCTCGAACCTCAGTCATAACTTGGTGCACCTGCATTGCATTCTGGACTTTTGCTCTAAAGTTTCCACATTAGATTTCTTATTAACATACATCAGAAAAAGGCCTTCACTTTGATATAAAGCATAAAGATTGGACTTTGAAGCAATGGATAAAGGTCACATGGTCTGATGACTTCAGACTGACCCTATTCCAGATGGGCGTGTCAGGGTAAGAAGGAAACGTATCAAGTGATGTACCTGTCATGCATAGTGGCCTTCGTACAAGCCTCTGGAGACAGTGTTATAATCTGGTGTGGCTTCAGTTGGTCAGGTCTAGACTCAGCAACCTTATGGGGCAATAAAATCAAGTCAGCTGACGACCTGAACGTACTGAATGACCAGGGGATCTATATCTCTATCTATGGTGTTTTTTCCCCCCTGATGGTACGGATATTTTCCAGCACTCAGATTGTGGTCAGAGTGGTTGTAGGAACAGGACGAATCATTTTCACATGAACTGGATACCACAGTGTGTAATTTTTTTTTTTTTTTAGGCCAGACAGTGTATAATGATTAAAATGGGTATTGGAAAAACAAGTGCTTGCTCTATCTCTAGTATTTGAGATGACAGATTTGTTTTTCTCTGTTAATAAACACCACTGGCACTGTGCCAGCAATAACAATGTCCTCTTGTGACGTCATAAAGGTACAAACAAGGTACAGAACCAATCATAGAGAATTATAACACACATTAATGAACTCTTCAGAAATAATCAGAGATAAAACATTTCAGCCTTAAGTCTTGGAGTTTTCTTTAACCTGTAACACTTTGGTGCTGTTAAGTAGCAAATGATAAGAGTTGGTTTATTTAGTTCAAAACAATAACTAGGTGTCATAAACTTCCTGTCATCCATCAAATTAATGAAATAGTTGAATATCTGTAGTGTTTTATAGCATTAAAACTCTACACTATGTACACACAGCTATTAGAATAACACCGAATTCTCACCTGGACGTTTTATATTCCTGCAATGCTCATCTCACATGGCCAGTGGAGAAAGCGTTGTCGCAGCGTGATGACGACACTCAGCAGGCGTCGCCGAACGCCTACGTCATGCCCGTTCAGACTTTTCTCGTTTTTTTTGATTATTTGAAACATATCTTGCAATAAATAACTAAATACACTATCATTATTATTTCCCTTTTCTTAATAAACACAACTTAAAATCCAAAGTTGAAAGTTAAAATGACATAAACATACCAAAAACGCACACAACGGTTTATTGAAATATAATTGTCATTGTAAAATGCATTAAATTAATCTATTTCAATTTATAGGTATTTATTGTGTAAATATAACGACATCGTGAGTATAAAATTATAAAAATAAAAATAAAAAAGTATAAAAATTCATTCAATCCAAAAACCGTGAACAGACTGTAAAATTGCTACAACAGTACCACGAGTGCACACCTAGAGTTCGACCACTAGAGGGAGCCCTCGTCTCTTCTTCATACCTATTGATCTTATTTTAGATCTACATTAGTATACATTACACTGTCTGGTCAGCACTCTTAATATTTCATACAGTCACACAATGTGTGAACCAGCTCATGTGTGAAAATGATTCCTCATGCTCCCAGAACCACTCTTCCACAATCTGAGTCCTGGAATATGCCCGTGTCATGAGGGAAGGAAAACCCCATAGATGTGATAACCTGGTCATTCAGTACATTCAGGTCATCAGCTGACTTTATTTTATTGCCACATGACGTTGCTGAGTTTAGACCAAACCAACCTCAGATCATAACACATGGCCACTATACATGATATGCCCAATATTTTATGTGCTTCCCTTCTTACCCTGATGAGTCCATCGCTCTGGAATAGGGTCAGTCTGGACACATCAGGCCACATGACCCTTTTCCATTGCTCCAAAGCCCAATCTTTTTCCTCCCTAGCAAGTTCAAGCCTTTTTCGTGATTAGTCTCACTAACAAGTGGTTTTCTTATGGACACAGTTATTTAGTCCCAATCCTTGAAGGTTTTATCATATTCTGTGCATATGGAATTGCTCTTACTTTCACTAATAAACATAGCTATGGTTTGTACTGTTGATTTTTTTTTGTTAGTTTGTTTTACCATGCAGCTTCACTAAGTGTTTAAGTGATCTTCATTCAGCATTTTTTCCAATCACATTTTTTCCACAAAGTTGACAGTTTGGCACCATCCTTAAGCACTTCAATAATGTGTTGAGAGGTTCTTAACCCAATTCCAGTAATCTCCTCAATTGTTTCCTTTGCTTGATGCAGCCCAATAATTTGACCTTTCTGAAATGTTCATTTTTAAAATTATTATTATTTTACATTTTTCCCAATCAGTGTATAATACATGTTTTGTAGATCATAGCAGGCAATTAAAGTATATCTTTGCCTACTGGACATAATCTCAGACTAATTGGCCTACCATAATACACACTTTCTTCCCAGTAAGGACCAACCCTAATAGAAAATCCAGCTTGGTCTGTCCATCTATCAGTTGCCATGACAAGACTGAGCTGGTCAAACAAGTAGACCATAGGAGTTATTTTCCAGCATTCTCATCAGTTTGGTAAATTTCTCAATGAATAAGGACAAAGGATTTTCAGTTTCCATAACACTGACAAGTAATAACTACATCTACAATGTAGCAATGGTTTGTAATTCATTAATTCTGAAATAATTTCCTTTATATCAACCCTAACCCCATAACCTGCAGCCAACACATTTAAATACATGTTCTTACCATTAATGATCAACGAAGTTTAAAATTTGTATATCCCTATATAAAATACTGCCTGGACAATTTTTTTGCACAATCACACAATCTAATATCAATTTTTACATATACTTACTTTATTACATTTAATATATGCTTTATGCAGGAAACAATTTGATCCACAGGAAATAACAATTTCAGTCATCAGACTCTCAAGCACGTGTGTTCTGTTAACCTTTGAGATGTCTAGGGTGTGACAAGCCATTAGTCATAAGCATGCTTCCCCTTTTTGACCTAAAACTCAAGTCATACTTATGATACCTGACATAAAAAGATAACACATTTCATAATTTTTTAGGATATGTTTGGACATATCACATAGATCTTATTAAAAATAAAATACAAAAAATAATAAAAAAAAACAAAGATTTAAAGATCTGCAATAACACTTCTACTTTTGTTATAGTTTTCTTGCAACCTCAGAGTGTACTTATATACATTTCCTTTTCTCTTTTTCATGTGTTCTTGGCCTCTTTGGGTCATCCTGTTGTTTTTTTACTGTATCATCGGAAAAATGTTAAATTCTTTAGATTGCTTTCCTAATCTTTGCATGTGGGGTGCCCTTAATAAAATCACACTCGAGTGACAGTTGTAAGTACATTATAAGTATTATATTGTATAGTACCCATTTCAGTACCCTTGATTAAGGCTGTTAATTCATGCATAAAAAAGCCTCCAGGTGAACTGTGGTAAGTTCTCTCGTACCCTCAGTAAAACTTTCTTTATAAAGCTGCACATACTGTATTGTTCGTGATTTTTTAAGCAAAGCAGAGGGCTGCCACACTAAATTTTGACTCTGCTTGAACAGCATTACTTTGCATGTGCCTAAGTTTTTTACACAGTATTAGAATACGTGAAAGCTGACACACACACACAACCAACATTGCACCTTCTGGATAAATTAAGCACGTCACTGTGAACTGATATGTGGTTATTAATCAGTGATGACAACATTTGTCTTTTGTATTACAAGTGGCAGGATGTGAAAAGTTGCTGGAAATTTGTCATGGCATGACCCCGAAGTAGCCAGAAATGCTTGATCTTGTGCAATAGAACTGCCTAAAGTTCAGGGCTGACGTTCAGTTAGAATGTGGAAATTCCAGTGAAATGACTATTTTATTCATCTGACCCAAGCACAGATAGTCACCTTTATAATAAAAAATACAGCACAGGAAGAGCACAATATAAAACCTTTTAAAAATATAAAAAGCATTGTCGCCTTGGACCTCAAGGGTCCGGGTTCGAGTCCCGGCCAGGTTCGATTCCCGCCTACTGTATGTATGCATAGAGAACATGGGGTTTGCATGTTCTCCCCGTGCTTGGTGGGTTTCCTCCGTGTACTCCAGTTTCCTCCCACAGTCCAAAGACATGCAGATTAAGCTAACTGGCGTTCCCAATTTGCCCATAATATATGAGTGTG
>JAQMYI010000018.1:18140665-18155538 GCA_030014275.1 Clariallabes melas
GGAGTACCCGGAGGAAACCCACCAAGCACGGGGAGAACATGCAAACTTCATGCACACAGAGACGGGAATCGAGCCTGTGGGGAAAAAAGGAAAAAGTTAAATGAAAAAGAAATGAAAGAAAACCAATCAAGTAAATGTTATCATTCTTCTCAATTTTTATTAGATTTTTTCCCACCACGTGGCACCCATGGCAAGATGCCGCCCTGGATGGCTGCCCATATCTAAATTTGCCACCGCTCACTAGAGGCCCTTCCCAATACCTAATCTCTCGGTGCTGAATTACCACTTAATTATACCATTAATATAATCCTTATATGAAAAAATAACACCAAACTGCAACTTTTTCTATTGCTGCAGCAGCACCCTTAGGGGTAGAAAATTTTTCACGAGTACCTGTAATACTACTACAAATTGGCTCTCGTTGTTTTGCCATCTGTGTCAGGTTGCACGCTAAGGCTGGGGCCGGTCTAAAAGCTCAGGGTCACAGATAACCCACTTCAGTTATGCGTGATTGTTTAAAAAGTTCCCCACACCTCTGTTTGGCAAATTATGTTTAAAAGATATTTACAAGGAGAAAGCTCTCAGTAGTTAGATTAAGTTTGCATGATTGCTTAGGTTGAATTTATGAGCCCATTTAACTATTTTGACAAATTACTAGGTGTTGTTCACACTTTTGCATTTGCCTTTTTTAAATTCTTGGTGCTGTTTTTTTTTTTTTTTAAGTCTTCATGACAAACAGGACATAGTGTGGCCTAGAGTCATATGCTGAAGGGTAAATTACAGCAAATACTCAAATTAGGTGTGGTTAGGGGTTGGAATACCTGGTTTTCTCACACAGTCTAAAGACATGCAGGATTGTTTGTGTTTCCAAATAGCCTGTAGTGTGTGAGTGTGATGCATCGGCACCCTATCCAGGGTCCACCCCATGTTGTGCCCTGAGCTCTGTGTTATAGACTCCAGGCCCCCTCCATGACCATACACAGGACCAATGATGTGGGATAATGGATTGATGGATGAATGGATGGATGCTTAAATTGTCAGCATCTGACTTTGCTGCACTTGTGTGTATGATGAATGCAAGAACGTCTAACATTTCTTAATTTTTCATATTTATCAGACCTGATTTTACATGCAGAGTTGATTTTCTCCTTTAGTGCAGCGATTGTTCTGGGGAGATTCTGATAGACTATTGACTTCAGATCAGCTCAAATAAAGAAGTCGAGTGGTGTTGGGTCTGGTTCTATTTCATCTTTTATTGTGTAGGTTTGATAACATCTTGGATGTGAAATAAAATAGCAATATCTAATTAAATGTAAGAAAAAATACCCATGTATCCAGATTTACCTCAAATGAGCAGTCTGGTTCATGAGGTAATTTGATTGTTCCTATCTTTGTCAACTGTCTAGGCAAGACATTTACAACTTTTCCATGTGCCTAGACATCTGTCATTGCTCCAACCACGACTGATAAGAGAATCCAGATGTTTACTGCCTGTGACAAACATTCAATTCTGTAGTCAAATCGTATTGCAATATAAATTCTCCAAAAGCTTTGCCTTAACATTCACGGCTATACAAAGCACAGGAGGTGAGTGGGTTTGAGAAGTGAGGTGTTTTTATAGGGTGGTTTCTTGTCTGGAATATGTCAGACTTATCTGTACACCCAGCCCATGCCCTTTCACATTCCAATAAGAGAAGAAAAGCTCGGCCAACAGCAACATACAGTACAAAGAATAGGAAAAGAGGCAAAAAAAGTCAGAGAAGCAAAGGAGGAAGGATGAGGAGGCGACGGAGGGGAGGAAAGTGCAGTACATGAACAAATAGAATGAAGATACAGATAGTGAAGTCAAGGGCAAGAACTGATTGTTTGAAGCATGATGTTTAGGGCTTTAGTGATTATGGATCAGTGTTTATGGTCAGATGAGTTCAAGTATCATGAAATTAATATCAAGATTTTTTTGTGACCGTTATACATATGAAGACATTATTGTAACAAAATACCTTTTTTTCTTGGAAAACAAGAGGAAGTTTGTTTTACATTTTATTCAGATGGTGGAAAAAACTTTTGCAAAAGGTAAATGTTTGTTCTGTGTATTATGAATAGTTTTTTTTTTTTTAAAAATTGTACTGTGTAGTTTATACTATAAAACACAGAGGCGTCTACTTGATAAAAGATGGCATGATTGGCCATGACTGGTGATCAGCTGTTCAGCTTTAGTTTTAACTGGTTCTTTAGGTAAACTGGTTCTGGTGGTGTAAGCAAAATACATTAGCTCTATTATCTGGAGGTGATGGTATGGTGGCTTAGTGGTTAGCACTGTCGCCTTGCACCTCCTGGGTCTGAGTTCGATTCCTGCCTGGGTTTGATTCCCACCTCTGTGCATGGAGTTTGCAGGTTCTCCCCATGCAATTAAAAATGCTTTGGATAAAATGTGAACACTCAAAACTTCCAAACTTGCGTAAAATCAAAAATATTTCTTTTCTTTTTGTGTAACCCATCACACATCCGTAATGAATGTAAGGTTAAGTCTTACGGTGTCTGAGTGATGAAATCTTCTTTCTGTGACTTTCCCAGACGAGAGTTACAGCCTGATTCATCAAATTAATCACTGGACTTATGGGAATAAAATTGCAGGAACAGACAATAGCTACTGTTTAACAAAACCTAAGGTTTATTCACATCATATGTTGCATCATAAAATTAAGGGTGAGGCTTCAGAGGTGGTAAAATCTGGGAGTGATTACAATAAACCATTCATGACATGCACATACACTACCCATGGATGGAAAAAAAAAAATGACAACATTGCATGGAAGCATACACTGATCAGGCATAACATTACAACCCAAAACATTATGCCCATTATTGTGTAAGTTCCGTTTGTTCTGTCTGGGCATGACTCCACAAGACCTCTGCGAGTGTGCTGTGGTGTCTGGCACCAGGACATTGGCAATGGATTATTTGGGTGCTGTGGGTAATGGGGTGGGGACTTTTTTGTCTGGTACATCCCATGGGTGATCGATTGGCTTGAGATCTAGGGAATTTGGGTCCCAGGTCAGTGGGTTTGAATCTTTGCTTGGTGAGCCCTGTGCATGGTGGGCTGTGGTGCACTGGGTGTTCTGGTGCTTTTCTATCATGGCCAGCATTGTGGTTTTTTGTAATCTGTGCTGCATTAGGTTTTCTGTGGGATCAGACTGGTTGCCGTTGGTCCTGTGGGCATAGGTTATACTTATGGCATTATATTCCTGCCACAATTCTGAGCGCGCGGTTTGACATTTTGGGAGCAGACAAAGCACTCTATGCGCGTGCAGTGTCTCTACTGCGCGCTCAACAGCTCCATTCTGCGCGTGCAGTGTCTCCCCCGCGCGCTTAACATAATCTCCACGTACGCGCGACCTCTCGATTCTCGCGTGCAACAAAACTAGCCAATCACAGACTTCCATACACTACTTCTGATTGGCTGTATCTTCGAGCGCACACAGAATTGAGATGTCGCGCGCTTAGAATTGTGGCAGGAATATAACGCCATAGATAGATACTAACCATACTCAATACCCTAAAAATTATCAGCATTGTCTATAAAGCCCTTAATGAAACTTGGGCACTCGTTGACAAAATAAAGGCCAGAAATCTGTATTGCTGTCCCTAGCACATTGACATTTGTTGTGTTATTTAACATGTTGAATGGGGTTTTATTTCTGTTTTCCACAACACCATCTGATCTGGCCTGGATAAGTCCAGTAAGTTAGGTCTTGTCCTGGTGGTTGTCCTGGGACCTTCGTCTCACGCTCCAGCAGCTGCAGGCAGCTTTCCCAATGGCTTCAGTCCAACAGCTGGCCCTCCTTTAGACCTGTGACAGTCGAGAACCAGGCACAGATATTTAACCCCTAAAGCCACTGGATTATGGATCACAGAGATCATGGATATTGTTTGTGCCATTAATGGGTTGTAAGTGTTTTACTACCAGCTGGCGACAGAAAAGCACAAATAGACTGAAAGGGACTTGGAGTCTGCAAAAAGACATAGCAGTTTAGAACTTTACCAGGATTGATTAATGGACTTGGTCTGGTTCAAAGAACAGTAAGAATAGGTTCTGTGTAGTCTTTCTTTCTTTTTTTACCCCATACACATATTTTTTCACTGCATTTTAGCTCTGGGCAACTGTTTAGCCATGGCTTTCCCTGACACTTAGTCTGAATACAGAATAGGCATGTAAAAACTCACCAGTTCAAACTGCTCCAGCTGTGTGGTGATTGCACTTCTCTCTCATGCGGCGCATGAGGAACATTTTGCTGAAGCCAATGATCAATTAAATTAAATAAGAATTAAATAAGATATCTAGTCATTGGGGTGGCTCAATCTAAACATTTGGCAGTATTCGCAAGTGTTTCACTAAGCTGTGGTCATTTGATTAGCTAAATATAAATAGCTAGCCAGTTTAAGAGGTTTTTATTCACACTATTAAATAAATAAAAAAGGGGGGACTAGAAAATGTTAAGTACTTTTGAGGTGAAGTTATGAGAAATTATGCAAACCGCAAGTTTTGACAGTGTACTGCACACTGCAACTGTGGGCACGTCTTAAATCGATAGCTGGACAGAATTTAATGAAACTGTGGCAGTACTTAGGTATTCATCTGGTGTTAAGCCTGTGCCATACATAAATAAAAATGTTTAGGAGAAGTGAAATTATGAGCAATTATGTGCCAGATCACAAACCGGAAGTTTTAATTAGAACTTACTGGGTCAAGTAAGTAAGTCGAGTGATACTCAACATTATAATATTTTATTTATTTGTATTAATAAGTTAGGCAGAGAGTTCTGCCGTACAGAAAGTCAGGCAGATGTGTACGTGCATGGGCTTCAAGCTGAAACCTTCATCCAAAAATAATAATGTCACTGATTACATTAAAGCTGATCAGCTTAATTTTAGCGCTAACCTTTTAGCTATTTCTACAAACTTCCTTTCCATTTGCATGTATGAGTTAAACTGGGAATTAAGAAATAAAATAGAAGTAGAATAAAGAAATATATATAATTACATACAGTAGGAACAGTGTAAAGTATAAAGTATAAAAATATAAAGGGATAAAAATGTACAAATATAGTGTGCATATGTCAGCAGCAGTGTGATTGTTCATGGCCTAATGTGCAAGATGGTTTTCTTATGTGCAAATGGGCAGTGAGCAAACAAGAAATGTGCAACAGACGAGAAATGTGCAACAGACGAGAACTGTGCTACATCATGATTCTGGCATGTTAGCAGGAGTGTATTATCTGAAGAAAAGGAAAGTCAGTCAATTTACTACTACTTACAGTATGTTCTGGTTGAGGGTCAAATGGCCTCTGGGAAGAAGCTCCTCCTCATTGTTTTTGTTTTGGTCTCTATGGAGTGGAAGCACTTCCCTGACAACAGCAGAGAAAAGAGTCCTTTGTTGGGGTGACTGAGGTTCTTCGCTATGTTACCGGCCTTGGTCCATCATTGCTTGCTGTAGATAGAGTGCAGGTCAGGGAGCTCAGCCGATTGAGCCCATCCGTACTGCTTGGTGCTGTTCTCAAACCAGGCTCAATGCTCCCTGTCAGTATGCTCCCTACGGTGCAGGTATAAAAGTTCCTTATCACCTTGCAGGGCAACCTTAAGCCTTTCAATCTGAGCTTGTAAAGAGAGTGAAAGACCTTCTTCATCATAGTGTTGAACACCAAGGTGCCATAAACTGTCCACTTTATCGACTCGATAATGAAAGTGCTTTGTGTTGAAGTGAAAGTGCTTCTCTCATGAAAGTGCTTCGTGTTGAAGTGATCTATCAGGTTCTTTGTCTTGCTGCTGTTCAGGAGGAGGTTGTTCTCCTGGTACCAGTTTTTCAGATTTTTAATCTACTTCAGGTATGCCTTCTCATTGTTGTCATTGTTGAGATCAAGCCGACCACGGCAGTGTCTTCAGCTTAATGAGTTGTATATTCTCATTAAGAGTTGTACATGGGTTGTACTTAATAAGAGGAGGCTCAGGACACAGCCCTGTGGGACTCCAGTGCTAGGGGTGATGGAGGGTGAGACATGTTTGCTCGTAAATACTGCTTGTAGTTCCAGGTTATTTAGAATGGTGGTGAGTATGAAGGGGATAATAGTGTTTTAGTTAAATAGTGTATTTTAACATAATCTTTCCCGTTTGTTGTCTAGATTGTTCGGTGATGTGTAGGATGTGTGTGTGATGGAATCGCTGGTCGATTGATTTGGACAGTATGTAAACTGTGATGGGTCCAGTCTATATGGTCCAGTGTATGTTCAGAGACTTCATCATCTCATCATTACCCCATACACTGGATCCAATACGGTATGTAAACTGTAATGGGTCCAGTGTATGGGGTAATGATGAGATGATAAAGTCTCTGACCAGCTTGAAACTAGTGTGACCAAAAGCTTAAAGAACAACTTAAACTTGTTAGTAGGAAATATATTAAATAAGCTTGTATTTCATCAAGAGGTTATGAGTGCAGTAGCAAAGCGTTACTGACTCAGGATACAAATGTTGACACTTTTTTGTTCTTTTTTTAAATGTGTTAATGATTTTAAAAGTAAAAACGTTAACCATTGATAACTAATTAATTACTATGGTAACAAAAACTTTTTTTTCTCTGAATTTGTGGCACAATTCTAATTAATTAATTGTGTGAGAAATTAATGAAGCACAAATAGTTTAAACAAACAATAATAATAATAATAATAATAATAATAATAATAATATAAAAAACAACCCATACAGCTCTTGCTTTTTGGACCCTTTTACAAACAAGACCCATAAAATATAAGTTGCGGAGAAATATCATGCAAAACAAATTTATCAGTCACTACATTTTCAATTGGTTAAATTCTTAACTGAAATCAACCAGTTTGTATATTAAAAATTTTCCACACATTACAAGGCACTTCACTTAATCTTAATCGTCTGTACTGCTTTATCCTGGGTCAGGTTCAGGGGCCTAAAGCCTATCCCAGGAAACCTAGGGCACAAGGCGCGGTACACCTTGGACAGAGTGCCAATCCAGGGCACACAGACATAAACACACTCACACACACATTCATACACTATGGGCAATTTGGGAATGACAATTAGCCTAATCTGCCTGTCTTCAGACTGTTGGAGGAAACCCGGAGTACCCGGAGGAAACCCACCAAGCACATGCATAGAACATGCAAACTCCATGCACGGGAACAGAAATCGGACCCGGACCCTGGAGGTCCAAGGCGACAGTGCTAACCACTAAGTCACCATGCCACCCAAGCCATTTCAATATACTGTATATATTTTTTATTTCTATACAGTTGTATACTATATCATTAAATAGTACTAAGTGTGTAGAGGTTCAGGAGCAGAAAAGCATAGAGCAGATTTGTGAACAGTTGTTATGATGAAAACTTCTTACATTCAAATCTATAATATTCAGCTGAGATACAGTAAGTAAGAATTAGTCTTGAACGTAAACCATTTAAAGGAAGTGCACATCATGTAACTGGAATATTTTAAAACTCAACTTGGAAGAGGTATAATGGATTCAGTGAGCATTTGAAGCCATTTCTCACAGTTGTGCATTTTTACAACAGAGTGCAGATGTCTGAAAGAGGAATGCTGCATCAAAAGAAAGCAGGGGATAGGAATTCTAGGTTAAAGCTGCCAAGAAATCTGTTAAGAAGAAAGTGCATAGAGTTCCTAAAACTCATTCTCATACACCCTCCCTCGACCCTTTTCCCCATAATGCAGTGCATGTTTGCGTGAGTGCGGTCATGGTCACAGGAGGGGCAGCATAGGGAGTCAAAGGCATTTTGATCTGGATTCCACAGTCCACATGGAGCACACACACACACACACACACACACACACACACACACACACACACACAAACAAAAGTAAGAATTTGTACTTATAAAAAAAGGAAATATGGATGTGTGCCATACATGTGTGAACCTTGTGATATCAAGGCAGGTTTAAACATTACCGACTGAAGCATGTGTACTTTAGGAGATTGTTTATATTTCAAAGTGCGTTGTGTGTTGGGAGGGCTGTGTTGAGGAACACTATGCAGCATGACGAATGTTGCAGGGGGAAAAAAGCACCCAGGAACACTGATAAAGCTGTCCAGATGATGGGATGCGGCGGAGAGGGAAAAAAAATTTAACTAGAGGAAAGGCGATTTGGGTGGGAGCTTGGAGTCCCACACATGTTTCACATTAACACACAGTTAACCCTTTGTGATTCCTTTGTGGTTGTGTGTCTGTAGGGTCGGGCTTCCACTTTTACTGTGAAATGCCGCCCCATGTGGGAATCAGATACCCGCTGATCATTTGGAGACAAACCCAGAGGCAATTTGAGGCTGCACAAGGTGCATTAAGTTAATTTAGTACAAAAACAATGACACGCTGATAGGAGTCGGTGCATGAAATCAGTTGTGTTAATAATAGTGCAGGCATTGTGATTTGGTGAAGCTGAAACCCTAAAGGGTTTGTTTTGCCATTTCACACATTTACATGCACCCACATGCATTCTCCTAAGCTCATTTGGTTTGATGTAATGAACTTTTTATCCTTTGGATTTCCTTCTTTGGGAATAAGTTTATGCATCAACATTACTGTCTTTGGAAAGTTTCTGCCTGAGTCATTGGTCTCCTTGAGGTTCTCTTGTGTCCTCACAACACCCAAAAGGTCTATAAGACCACCCACAGTCTATAAATTACCCTTAGATGTGAATGCTTTTGCAGATTTGTTTGTTATGAAGCCTTGTAATGAACCAGCATGTAGTTTAACACTGACCATACAGTGGTTGGTAGAGATGAGTGAGTGAATACAGTAGATGAATAAATAGTGTGAAATCCCTTTGTTTGAATTTAGATAAGGTACAATGGTTAGCATTGGGGCCTCGCATCTCCAGGGTCAAGGGTTTGGTCTGCGTGTAAGCAGGTTGCATGTTTCTCCCATTGCTTGTTTGGTTTCCTCAGGGAACTTTGGCTTCCTTCCACACTCTCAGACTAACTGGATTTTCCAAATTCCCTATAGCGCGCGCTTGTGAGGTCTGCGATAGACCAGCACCCCATCCAGGGTGTACCCTGATTCGTGCTCCGGGTCTCCTTGAGTAGGCTATAGGCTTCCCATGTCCCTGTATAGGATAAGTGATATTGATAATGAGTAAGAGATGATTAACTTTAGATAAACCAGTATCACACATATTCCTTTCATCCTGAATCTTTTGATCTTCTCCATTAAAAAGAATAATGTGATTAATAATAGGTTAGTTTACATGAAAAAACACGAAAAACACTAAGTAGTCTCTATATTCTCTTTCAGAACATCAGGATCCAGGATGTCAGTCAGAAACAGTTCAGCCGTCGGCCGCTTCCATGGTGCCGTCACCAGCAATGGACAAGCAATCCCTGAGAAGGAGGTGGAAACCAGGCAGGAGGGATTCGGTCAACGATGGTTACGGAAAGTTAGCCCTTGTTGTCTCCGCAGAACGAGCACTTCTTATGATGTTGCAAATGAAATGGACACAATGGTGAAGGAAGAACAGATAGTTCCATGCCCTGAACCTCCCGAACCTCACACAGAAGACAACGAGCTAGACGGTGAGATATTTTCTAAAAAGCATAAGTGAATACAACATGATCAAATACTTTGATTCCACTCTTTAATTTCTTTTGTGTCCTATCTTTCCTTTTCAGATCAGTCTCTGGTCGTACGCTCCGTAGACCTGCTCAGCTCAAAGACCAGCCAGAATCGTAAGGAGCACCACACCGAGCAATATCACGGCAGTGAGCTCATCATCCGGCGAGGCCAGACCTTTCACATCATGCTCGACCTCTCCCGCCCTTTCCATATCAACACGGACAAGCTGTATCTGGAGCTGAAGACCGGTCAGTACGAGGTGTTAGATGCTTTCATGACGGATATGGTTGTCACACTACCTTGCCGATTGTCTGACTTCATACTGGGAGTGGTTACATGACCAGAAGCCAATATATGACCCAACAGGAAGTTCACTTACAGGTTATGTGTATGCATAACAAGGCTCATTTTGCAGATGTTACCGCCACATTAAATGCATAAAAAATTAAAACTGAGCCTTTCTCAGTGGGTTGATTTGACCATGCTACATCCGAGTACAGTTTGGGATATCACAGAATAATAATAATCGTAATAATAATGCATTTTATTTATATAGGCGCCTTTCTGGTTACCTAAGGTCGCCTTCCAGATCAAACAAGAATAAAGTAAACAGTAAAACAAGATAACATTGATAACAGAGATAACTCTGAGTAATAAAAGATTAAAAACAAAAAATTAAATATAGAGGATTAATAAGACATTTAAAAACAAATGACAATTCAGAATGGAGACTTATGATTTGAGAATATGAGATTCTGTTCACATGATTATTAGAGTAAACTGAAGAAAAAAAAAACCTGTGTAAAGATCAGTTAGCTAATGGAGAAAATGATTGAAAAACAAAATTATTTTATTATAGTTTAGTATAGGATAGATTGCACACCCCCAGGGACTTTACACAGGATAAGAGATAAGGAAAATGAATGAATGAATGACCTCTGGCTCTAATCTCAAGACAGTAGACACATTCCAGAAGTGCAGAGGTTCAGAAGTTATTGTTCTATGTCACCACATAGAGAGTTTCCTTCCACTTATGTGATTTGCCACAGATTTTATTTACTGATGCAACCTCCTTATTTAATCCCGGTGCACCGGCTTGTGCAACCCCAGTGTCTGTGGTGTGGTGCGTTGGCTGGGAACTGAACCTGGGTCTACTATGTGGCAGGCGAGAATTCTACCCCTGAAAAGGGCTCATTGTCTATTCCGCTTTATCCTGTATACAGTGTCGTGGGAACCTTGCAGCCTATCCCAGGAGACTCAGGGTACGAGGATCCAGGGATACGTCCTGGACAGGGTGCCAAGCAATTGCAGGGCACATACTGTCATTCGCACATTACGGGCAATTAGGGAACACTGATTAGACTGCATGTCTTTGGACTGTGGGAGAAACCGGAGTGAAAATGGTCTGGAGATTTACAGTAAAAATGAAGCAGAAATGAAAGGAAGTGAACTAATATGTCAGAATTTAAAGTTTAGGTGGGAACCTAAGAATAGTTTTCCTGCGTGAGGGTAGATAAAGAGAGGAAGGGTGGAGAACCTGTGACAACAACCCACTGTTATGGTGTGAAATAATGACACAGAATAAACACATAAATTCTTACTGTTTAAAGGCACAGGCACACACTACTATGTCTCACTGGCATTTGGAAGTGTTGCAACAACTCAAATATTCGGGCTATTACTATCTCCCACATGATTTTCAACACCAGGTTGAAAACCAAGACAAGCTTGAGAAAAACTTGGCATTAAACTTATCTATGCTTCAGGTTCATGAACAGGCAGGCTGTGTTTTTGCTCTATAATAAACCCTAAAGTCATAGAGTTGTTGTAGCCCAAGTAACCCTCTGTAACCCCAAAACAAGTTAATAAAACACACAATGTTCATCTTTTCTCTGGATTTTTTTTTCCTTTAAAAGGTCCACAGCCACTGGTGTCCAAGGGCACGCACATCATCATTCCGCTCGTGGAGGAGCTGAAGGACCTGTGCTGGGAAGCCAAGGTTGTGGAACAGAATGCCAATAGCATCAAGCTGTCCATCAACTCACCCTCTAATGCCGTCATTGGAAAATACAAGCTCACAGTCAGCACCCAGAGTACAGGAAGCGAGTCTGTTCACACGCATGACCCCGAGAAAGACGTCTACATGCTCTTCAACCCCTGGTGTGAAGGTGAGACGTGCAAACATATACTGTAGTGTGGCCCATCACATAAAGTCGCACAGGTTAGTTTTGTGCTATAGCCAGTAGAGTGCAGTAGGTAAAAGAAAATTTAAAAAAATTGTCAATAAATACCTTATCTTCCTGATCCTTTGATGAACAAGGAGAAAGGAAATCAAAGCTCAAAACTATGTCATGGAATCCTCATTTACATATTCCACAAAAAGGATTTTGACTTTATTTTTGAGGCCCTGCTTGTAGACAAACTTGCATTGGCCATATCTCAGGAACCAGATACAGAAATAAACCTATTAGCTTATTGAACAGGAATCTGAAAATATGCATAACTCACCTGTTAATCACCTGATTTGATGTGATTTTTCACTTTTTTCCCCCCAAAAACCATCATTTCACCCAAAAACGTATGTGAGCAAGAATAAATAAAAGCATTAAAAATGATGTGAAAACAAAGGTATACGATGTATTAACAGGAAAACAGTCAATGAAATGCATTTTTTAACAATAACGAGTGACAAAATTTGTAAAAACAAAAAGCAGTAAAAAAAAAAAAAAAATTGACCAATTATCAGAATTTATTAGCATAATAAGAAATCATCCATCATTTCATTCATTGTTTTTTATTTGTTTTATTGCTATATAGATATTAGTAGTTAATAAGACAAAAAACTTACAGCTTGTCATGTTACATATTACATGTTTGACCTGAAGACCTTCACATGGTGGACAATCTGCTGCCTGTTACAAAGTGCTGAACCCAGACACTCCTTCTGTAAATGTTAAATAGATGTCTAATCTTCTGATTATTAGATTATTAGATTTTATATATCAGCATATACACACACTATATGGACAAAAGTATTTGGCTAAACCTGTTAATTACTGAATTCGGATGTTTCAATCAATCAGGCTCCTTATTCACAGTGAAAGGCCAATCTTAATGCTTCAACATATAAAGACATCTTGGACAACGCTATGCGTCCAACTTTGTAGCAACAGTTTTGGGCCCTCGTTCTATTCTATTTCGATGGAACAAAGCATGGACTATAAAGACATGGTTTGATGAGTTCAGTGTGGAAGAACTTGAATGGCCCGAACACAGAACCCTGACCTCAACCCCATCGAGCACCTTTGGGATAAACTGGAATGGAGATTGCGAGTCACGCCTTCTCATCCAACATCAGTGTCTGACCTCATAAATGCTCTACAGAAGAAATGAATTCCTACAGAAACACTCCAAAATCTTGTGGAAGAAGAGTGGAAGCTGTTATAGCTGCAAAAGGGGGAACAGCCCCATATTGAAGTATATTTATTTGGCAGGTTTGGTCAAATACTTTTGTCCATATAATGGATTTTAAATCAGCTTATATGGTTCACATGGAGCATCCGTGATTTAGCCGTTACTGTAGAAACTATTCATTCCAAGGAGTACATTCATAACATTAGCAGTAATAAACTCAGGATTTTGCTTTACAGCCATAACTGCTGTTAGAGCTGTATAGAAAATCAGAAATCACAACTTTAACAGATTCATCTTACAGTCTTACATGTCAGAAACTTTGAATTTGCATATTTAGGGAATTTCAGGTGGCTTTTGCAATTTGTTTTGCTTCTTTACCTTTTTATTAAAATCCTCTTTGCTTGGCTGAGGTAAAGTGTGGTTTATCAGGTTTTAATACTTTCCCTCCCTCCATCCGTCCATCTGTCCCTCCCCCCCCCCTCTTTAACTTTCATGCCGAATGCCAGAGATGTTAAATAAGGAAGCAAACATGTTTTTTTCCTCTACCGTTTTCTCCTCTCCTTTTCACAACTTTCTCTTTATATAACTTTCTCTCTCGCTTCCACCTTTTCCTGTCGTGTCATTCCCCAAGATATCACTTTCTTATTCCTGTTCTGTCACTAAAATAGGATTTCCTTCATGAGTTGCTTTATGTTTCATTCTTTCCCTTCCTTATTGTAGTCATAATTTTCATTCATTCATTCTTTTTTTTTATATATATATCTGCTATAGCCTCATACACACTCGCTTATCTTAGTTTTGTTCTGTTTTCCGTTTCTCCACTGGCCTCATCTTGCATTCCTCATGCCCATGTGTCATTAAAGAAAGAAAGCAGTCAGCGTCCTGCTCAGTGTAGTCTCTGTGTGTGTGTGTGTGTGTGTGTGTGTGAGAGTGTGTGTGTGTGTGTGAACCAAGAAACGCCGGAAAGTACAGCACCCCTCCTCGCTCTGATAATGCCACACAATGAGAGTGTTTCTTATTATCCAGGGATTATGTGTCCTCAGAACAGTGTAAAAAATAACTTCTCTGTGTGGTCTCTGTTCTTCAGATGATACAGTGTATATGGATAACGATGCTGAGAAAAAGGAGTATGTTTTGAATGACACTGGGAAAATCTACTACGGGACCGAGAAGCAGATCGGCGCTCGCACCTGGAACTTTGGACAGGTGCAGTGAGGAGAGAGAAAAAAACTCACTTTTAAGTTCTTTTAAGTCATTCAAACACCAACGAAATCAAATTAAAAATACTTTCCGAAATTCTCCTTTTTATTGACCTATTTAATCAGATTAGTTCATGTTAAGTAAAACAGCAGGGAGCTACTTCCAACTTTTTGTTCCTCACAATCGTAACTAATGTTGTCTTATTTATTTATTTATTTATTTATTTATTTATTTATTTATTTTTTAACCATGTTTCCTAAATAATATGAAGAAATTAATAACAAGATAGAACATCAAAGAATTGATAAACTTATAGTTGTTGCTGTAGCTCCTTAGCTAACTAGCTAAGTTTAGCGATGACATTTATAAAAATAAATGTAAGTTTGGCTCTTCAAGTCAACCCAGGACTTATTATTACATTTATCCTAAACGACGTTTACAGAACTCCAAGCACAGTACGGTGATAAGACACTTTTGAACAGTGCAAAGTTTTTAAAGAAGACCGTCTGTCCATCAATGTCGATCCCTTAGGCCAGTGTTTTTCAACCACTGTGCCGCGGTACACTAGTGTGCCGTGAGAGATCGTCAGGTGTGCCGTGGGAAATTATT
>JAQMYI010000018.1:18173907-18186308 GCA_030014275.1 Clariallabes melas
GAAGCCAATCCAAAAGAACACTGGGTGGAGTCAGACATGATCCAATCCCTCCTTTCTGTGCGAAGCCAATCCAAAAGTGTGAAGCCATTGCATTGTGTTGGATTTTAGTGGGGAAATCTTGGTCCGTATAACCGAAAATGTGTTGTTTTATGGGTGAAGAGAGAGGGGTTCTCCCTTTAGGGAGATTTCACTCATCCCCGTGGACTATTAGGTCTTGTTCAGACTGCCAAACTACATGAAAGCAATTTGACTTATTCAGATTGTAATGAGATTTGATTTCATGTAGTTTAAACAGTAAACAAACAAACAAAAAATAACTAACCACATCCAGAGCGGGTTTGAAATTATATTCAAATCGGATTTTTAAAGATGTTTCTCAGTCGGATTTCAAACAGTCCATTACATTTATGGCATTTGGCAGACACCTCTTTATCCATAGCTTCATTCATCTGAGGCAATGACAATTGCTAAAAGCGCTATACAAATAAAATTTAATTCATCTTCTTACACATATGAACTAAGTGCCCAAGTGGCAGTTTAGTGGTGCTGGAGTTTGAACCTGGGACTTTCCAATCAGTCGTCCAACACCTTAACCACTGAGCTACCCCTGCCCCATTATGTCACTTGCAACATAACATGGAAGTCCACATGATCACCTGGTACGGAGCATGATCCATGGTGAAAACAGGGTGAAACAGAAACGGGGTGATATATTAATATAATGCTGCATGCAAGCCTTGTTACCTCAGCAACCAATGCAGATAGGTCATCAATGTGTCAGATTTGAGTTGCCAGTATGAACAGAGCGAAATTCGATCTGATCGATCTCAAACAACAGCGTGAACAGTCAGTCCTAAAGATCAGATTTGTGCAACAAACCGAATTTGCCTGCAGTATAAAAAAAAGTTCTGCAGTTTATGCTTTCTCTATTGATGACTAATATTTTCAAACAAATATATTACTAGATCCATATTATTAGGTCCATATTACAATTTAGATTTTTGTGCAATTAATTGTGTAGCCTTACAAAAAACATTAATAAAAACAAATAAGTGAGCCTTATAATAAATACAGGTGTGAATCCACTTTCCTGAAAAGCCCAGTGATCATTAATTGATGATGATTTTGTGCAGTGGTACTAAACCCATTAAAAATAAAATCTGTGCTCATACAATAAAAAAAAAAGAAAAGAAAAAAAGCTATAAGTTTTGCAGGGAAATACCTCCTTCAGTGCAGTATATGTGCAGAAAAAAGCAAAAGCCTGGAAGCCAGTAATTTGTAATGCTAATAACATATAAAGGACAAGATGTTCTGCTGGCTGTCTCTAAACAGGAGTTCTATAAAACAAGAATCAATCCATTTATTAGTATTTCTCCCTGTTCTCCTCACCTTGTATTTTCTTCTTTTTACATTTTTCCTGCTCTTGTACGTGATCATTTATTGCTCACGTACAAAATATGTGTTAGTACTTAACATACATATTTACAAAGCAAATATCTATGTAAATATGTATGTTAAGTAATCTAGCTAACTCTGTTTATCTGTTCCAGGTGTGGAGATGAAATATGGAGGCCTCACTGACCAACAGCTGCCTTTGATCACAGCTCATGCCATGAAAATGCACATTTTGATATTTAATGTTTTTACTGTTTTGTGCTTGTATGTCTCAGGTATAAAGTTTTCTACCTTTTTGAAACCTGTTACAGTGATGAAATGAGGAATAAAGAGATTATAAAAACCGTGACTCATGGTTTGCATTGAGGTGTTAAATTCATTATTCAGAAGGCTGTGTGCTAAATCCTCTGTATTTACTCTGATGAGTTTTTCACTTAATTGGTAACTTTGCCACATATACACCTATCTCCTGAAGGGTGTTTTGATCCTCTGTTGTGAATGATTTTTTTCTACACAAGGAAAAGTATTGGCCGATCAACTGGTTCATCTCTATTATACATTTAAAAATAGGTTTTTAATAAATCGATTTTGGAGTCAGTGTGGCAATATGTGAATTGCCAAACAAAACAATCACGATTCATAGCTATATCTCTAGTCATTTCCTAAAAATTGTTTATATATTTCTATGCACCTAAATTTAGATTTTATATAGACTTATATATATAGAATAATTCTAGCTATCCCTTTAACCATCAATATTTCAATGCAAATAATGTCCAGATGTTTTATCTGCTTATCTGTACAGTAAGTGAAATAAATAAAGCAATAACACACGTCACCATGGAATAGCTGGGCAGTCAACTGTCCATTTACTTTTGATTCCTCAAAACAGGGAACTACATTCTACAGTCTATACTATTTGCATGATTAAAGTGATTAAAGCTGAAGATCCTATTTATTATTTAATTTCAACTACTGATGACCTTTGGTAGACAGCTGTACAAATATTTACTGACCTGACTGCATATACGTACTGTGTATATACAATCATTTGGAAAGGCCACAAAAAGTACTGTAGTGTAAAAGGAGGTAAGATTGTGACCTAGAACACAAACAGTTAAAGAGTCCCGGCAATCTGGCACAGGATTCAGGCAGAAGGGAAACGAAACTGAGTGTGTGCTTCTCATAACAGCTGTCCATGGGAGAGGAGGCCTCGTTCAAAGTGGACGTCCAGTAACTAACTTCAGGATGTCTCGTCTGCTTTTTCTTGTTGCTCTACTTTCTCAACTTCAAGGTAGGAGTTTGGTTTTGGTAAACACTTGGAGGAGATGTTTTGTTGGAATTTAGGAAGCTGAGCTGATGTGTGCTAATGGTGAAATCTTCAAGCTGGGAGGAAAAAAAAGGAGGCAGAGCTTCAGGAAAAAAATGAACTTTGGTGTCGTTCAGCAAAATGATTCATTTCCCAGGAATCTTGCATTTTTTCAGTTTTTTTTTATCAATCATTCTTCTTATTGTTATTTTTAGCAGCAGCCTTTAACTATTAAACCTATTTAAGCATTTATTTGTAAAAAGAAGCAAAATCGATAGATAAACCAATGATAGAATAAACCAATTTAAAACTTGAGCTGGAGTAAGGTGCAATGATCTTAGATTTGATTTATAATAATCTCATAATACGAAATACTAAATTATTTTGCATATACTGAAGATATTTTCATGTTTTTGCAGTGTGTGTCTTTTTTATTTTATTTTATATCACCGTATATATGACAACCTTGACCTTTCATCAGATCATTTCTCCTGGAAATGGATTAAAAACAACAGATGAAACATTGAGTTGAGCAACTTGAGTACAATCATCTATTTTTCCCCGTAGAGCAAAATACACAGTTTCAAAAGATTTATTTCAGGAAGGGTGTTTGAGATAAGCGCAGTGAGGCTATTTCCAAGGAAATGAAAGATAACCTTCTAACTCACTGTTCACATGAGCCTTTTCAGACAGGAGAGGATCTGTTGACCTTGGAGGATCACATGAGGAACTTACCAACTTGACTCAACTTCCAAATTATAAAAATAACACTAACATGAATTACTCTTAATGATTAAATCATCTCTTTAAGCAAATCACCATGGAAATATAGGGAAACAAGAAATACATTCCACCCCATAAATTGCTTGCTAAAAGGCACAAATGCCATAAGCTGCTCTGATTCTCACTTACTCACTGTCTATACCGCTTTATCCTGTATTCAGGGTCGCATGGGGGCCGGGAATCGAACCCGGAACCTGAAGGTGCAAGGCGACATAAATGCAAATACTGTCTTAGCATTTATTCCAACAAGGATACTGAATATCTATCCAGCAGCCAAATTCTAGGTTTGTCGAGAATTGAATAAACATTAAAAAATGGATAAAACATTACAATTTTTGATTGTATACTATTGAATACTGGAGTTTGTTTTAATAAAGAATCTTTCACTCTGACTTTTCCCAACTCTGTCATGCATGTGCCAAAAGCATTGAATAAATACAACTCCCAGAATGCACTGCAGGGCAGTCCATAGGCATGGTCTTCAAGGACTTCCAGCAGACATATCCAACTCACCTGATTCCTGATCACACACAGTATTTAAGGAGTTTCAGTTCTCACACTCATTGTGACGTACAGTATTAGCTCTGTGTTGTTTATCTTCCCTGCTATATCAAGCTTTATTATATTCTGTACTTTTTACTGGGTTTAAATCCTGTTTTTTTTTTATTATTAAAATTTGCTCAACCTGCAGTTGCATCCTCCTCTTCATCTGTGACACACTTAATGCTTTTACCTTTAACCAAGGGAGATTTTGACACTCGCTCATACTTTTCAATACCTTTCCCTTTGTGCCTTTGGTTCTAGGTGTCCTGTGCACTATGACCACAGATGGAGACCAGAAAGTGTTCGAGGGTCAATCGCTAACTATCCCCTGCCATTATGACCCTGAGTACACTTCTCATGTGAAGTACTGGTGCCAAGGCTCCATAAAGGACTTCTGCAGCACTCTGGCTCGCACTGACAAGCCGGAATATGCTCCAACCTCAAAAGCGAGAATAACGATCGCCGATGACCCGACACAGAACATGTTCACTGTGACCATGCGTGAACTGAAGGAGGAAGACTCGGGCCGGTACTGGTGCGGGGTGGAAATAGAAGGGATATGGAGCAAGGACAGCACCGCGTCACTTTATATCAGTGTTATACAAGGTTAGTGGGGACAGCTGATATACATTCATATCACAGGGTGTTCAAGGCAAACCTTCAAGGACTTTTTATTGTGCAGAACCCATTATAAGAGTAAAAACTCCATTTATTTCTCTACAGTATATACAGTAAACCCCTGCTACACTAATGCACTTATCGCAGAGTTTCACTAGAGCCTGCATACTGTACCATCAAGGGAGAAAGTTTTCTCAGTAAACTGCAGCCTTGATCAGACTGCCAGCATCATGTCTGAAACGCAGGCCTCCCAGGAACTCCTTTAATGGCCCAAATATGTGGAAATGGCTTGGATTGAGGTCAGGACTGTATTTGGCAATAACTCCAAGCTGAGTTCCTGTAACATGCAAATCGTGTTAGTGAATTCAGACAAACAAGGTAATCTCTTCCACAAGTTGGAAACAAGCTATCTATTGATTTTTAAGGAGGCGTTCCACTCACAGGAACGACTGCAGTGGTCTCCAAGCCACCTCGGCTGGGATCATCTTCACAGACGTACGGCCTTCTTTAAAACATTTGTGATGAAATTTCTCGTTGAAAAAAGGTATAAAACTGACATTTACAGAAGACTTCAAGCACAGCGCAGTGAAAAGATTCTTAGCCATAGGAAAAAATTTGCATTGTGCAAATCCCGGTTTGACTTGAGCGGGCCTTGGTTGGAAAGCGGTTAAATAGCTTTCTATAACAGCAGCTCTGACTTTACTTCTGTCTGTATTACAAAGTACAGATTTAAATTATGGCGCTCCATGTAATATATTTCTATAGGAACTGGATAGGATTGCTAAATGGTACATTTGGTATTGTGTAAATTCAGTTGTGTAAAACATTTCTATACTCTTATGCATGTAATATACTGTCATGTTTAAAATACCCTTTTAAAAAATAATGGTTACTGCATTGAGCGAATGCCCTTGTAGAAGAGTTTTGGAGTCCCTATCAAAACCACTTAGTCACTAAGTCGGGACTAACATCAAGAACATTTTGTAATAAACAGAACGTAAGCCAAGACAAAAACTGTATTTCAGTTTGTCTTGCACAAACATTTGCACACAAATTTAGAGGTTGATAAATAAGGCCCATATGTGGCAGAACAACCACACAAATTCATTAAAACAGATGTAGCTCTTGGGAAAGTTTTCTATGTGGAGGCTGTAAGACTTGTTTTTTCTCTCCAAGAGAACGTAGACAGTCATTTAGCGACTTACAAACTCTGCCTGTCATAATCTTTTTTAATTACCCAGTTAAAATATATGACTTTTACCAATAGTGATAGTGAAAACGGTACCATTTTTGGTGACAACATTCTGGTTTCAACAATAACTGAAATAACAGTTATAAGCTGCTCTTTCACAGTTTAAAATTATTTTTTTAACACCTTAAAACGACAATATAGCATTCTTGTTATTTTTTTGTTGTTGTTTACTTGTATTTTAGGTATTTCAGTAGAAAACAAAGAAGTGAGCGGTGAGGAGGGTGGCAGTGTGACGGTACAGTTCCTCTACAGTGGGAAACACAGGTACGACAGTAAAGTTGCTATTTCAGACGCATTATGCTACAGTGTTTTAGTCCTTCAACCAGACCTTTGTTTTGTTCTATTTCAATTTTAACCCAAACAAATGAACATAAGGTACATTAACACACCACAGTTATCACACAGAACAGCAATACTGTAAATTTTCAAAGAGTCCTTGTTGTTGTTGTCTTCCTTTAGAGAGAACGAGAAGAGGTGGTGCAGGAGTGGCCATTTTCGTTCCTGCAAGGTCACAAACAATGGGACGTTCAGCAGCGAATCTCTGCTCATCAGCGACGACAAGAAGGACACAGTTACCGTGACGATGAGGCAGCTGGAGATGCGGGACGCAGGATGGTACTTGTGCGGAGCGGGCGCACACCAGGAATCTGTTAATGTGTTAGTTACGCCAAGACCAACCACAAGTATGTAATTTCTGTATGGAAAATAAAAAAAGTTTTTTTCTATGAGTTAATAAATAACTGCATTTCTGATATAAAAAACAGTTCTTGGAAATTATACAGTATATACTAAATAGAGAAACATTCCCTTTCAATTTTTTTAAAGAGATATAAAGAAATTATTGCCTAGGACATTAAAACCCTTTATTTGATGATTTAAAAACAAACAAAAAATAAACACATACAGTAAGACGGCCAGAGTATAAAAACACAAACTAATTGGAATGAAACACAGAAGAGGTGAACAAAATAGGACAACATACTGTATCTATAACAGGAAAGGGGATCAGAGACACGACAATATTAAAAACAAAAAACTGTGTTATTATTATTATTTAAATAATAATTATAATAATAATAATAATTATTATTATTATTATTATTATTAACAACACATTTAACAATGGATTTTGTCACAAAGCAGCTTCACAGAAATTATATATGCAGTATCCAGTATATACTGTATACACACAGTGCTGTACATACAGTATATACGTATATCTCCCTAAACGCTTTTTTCTGTGTTATCTTTTCCCCTACAGCTGCAACATATGAAAAAACAACACAACAGCATCTGTCTGAGGTTAAAACTCAGTACTCCAACAGGTGAGTAGATCAGCTGACTTCTTTTTCTATATAGCACAATAAGAAATCCTGGTTTATCATTGCTTTATTCATTTATACCAGACTGCTGTATTCGTGACTCTGATTGTTCAGACAGTGATGATTAACATTAAAATGCATGCTCATGTTTTTTTCAATATTCACGGCATTGCCCATTGAGAATTCGTCCCCAGTGGCCAGACCGTCAATAGCGAATTCTACTGCCAGGTTTTAACGTGTCTGAGGGAGGATGTATGGTAAAAAAAAAACTCATTGTAAACCGAGCTAATTTTGAAACTTTTTAATAACCCTCGCAATACCTTTGTAAGATTACTACTGATTCTACTGATTTGTGATGAACCACTACATCATGAATATACTTTTAGCCCCTCACCCCAATCTGTGACTAAACAATCCTCATGATTGGCAAACTATATTTTAATAAAATAGAAATAAAATTGTGTTCCCAAGTTAAGCTGTAAAAGGATAAAATAAAAATCATTGCAGGTATTTGTTTTGCTGAATTTATTTACTTATATTTATACCTGTTTGTGTTATTTCAGCATCATTTGGCAGGCGGTTCTGTTTACATGTACAGCGCTGGTGTGTTTGCTGGTTGCAGGCTTGGCAACATGGATAAAATGTAGTAAGTTTCTAAAAAAAAATTGTTTAAATCTAGGGTTATGTTCTTGGAATTTACCCATCATGCATCACCTGGGATACATTTTTATATTTACATTGACAAGACATTGCCTTGAATTTCTTCCCATTGCAAGGTGTCTGTATGGTCAACCTGTCTGTTTTATCTACAGCAGACTTGCAAAAGAGCTAACTCATCTATTGGCATACTGTATTTCTCACCAACCATTGGCATGTATATCAAATAGACTATTTTTATTTTCAAATTAATCTTAAGTTCCTTTATCACTTGTGTTACAGCAGCTACAGTATAAAGAGTTGTTCACTTATCAGTGTAAATTTTCTCTGCTTTTCTTGAAATTAATAAAACAAACAAAAAAACATTTGTTAAACTAATGAGAAACTACAAAAGTATTTTTTTTCCCTGAAGTAAAATTACAAAAAAAAAAAAACTTTAGAAAGAGTTTTGTATTTTACTGTTATCAGAACCTACAAAATCTACAGTATATATAATAGTTTTTTTTTTTCTTTTTGGCAGCACTTTGGCTTAACGGTTAGCACTATCGCCCTGCACCTCCAGTGTCTGGGTTCGACTCGGGTCTGCGTGCATGGTGTTTGCATGTTCTCTCCGTGCTTCCTCTGGGGTACTCTGGTTTTGTCTCCCACAGTCCAAAGACATGCAGATTAGGCTAATTGGCGTTCCCAAATTGCCTGTAGTGTGTGAATAAGTGCGTGTATGTGTGTTTTCCCTGCGATGGCACTCCTTTCAGGATGTACCCCACCTCATGCCCTAAGTTTCCTGGGATCGGCTCCAGGGCCGCCATGACCCTGTATACAGGATAAAGTGGTATCGATGAGGAGTGAGTGAGTGTATATTCTCCTTACACAATTATTACAGCTATGTCTCGAGCGTAAGATCACATTAATATCAAGTTTCACTTGAAAAATCTGATCTTCACTTAAATCAGTTAAGGAAATTACCCTAAACCATTTGAGTTTTGAAAACTGACTTCCTCAAGTACTGTTTACTAAACTATAAATTTACACCTGGAGTCTCTATTGCTGGCATTTTGTAACACCTATCTTTAAGCTTAAAGTTCATGTCAGGAGACAAGGCTGGACAGGAGGCAATGCAGCTAAAATGTTTACTGATTATTATTATAGCCAAGCAATCAAATATAGAGTGTGTTAACAAGACAAAGGATATTAGAAGGCAAATACATCATTTTGAAGTTTAGTGCACAAGTCTGAGCTTTTACTCTGCACTTTGAGCGCTTACATATGGGGAGTAATGATTGGGAACAGGTGTGTCTCATCAAAACTCTAACAAGCTGGACATGTTTGTAGTTTCCTGAGAAATCGGGGAATTGCAGTTGAGAAGTCAGGAGACTACTTAGTATCTGCTATAACATAAGAAATAATAGGAACGACAATGTTAAATGTGACTATATACTGTACAGGTAAACTAAAAACAAGCTGTCTAAAACATTATCACTGGTAGCTGTTATGGTATAAAGGAATAAAAGAATTTTATCATACCAAAAAAAAAAACATCAGGGATGTAAGTCTACTTCTTGTTTTGAAGACACTTCACCCTCATTAACCATACTTATTCAAAGCATACTGACCAAACAAAATTGGGAAATTAATCACATTGTGGCTTTAACAATGACATACAGTAATCTGGTATCATATTCTTCTTGTCACAGAGAAGATACCTAATCATAGGATGCTGGATGAAACCGCAACAGAACTCACGGTGTGTCCCAGATAATGCCACATTTTCCTATATTAAACAGCCAAAAGTTGGTAGACATCTGACCATCACACCCAATATGACTTTGCATGCTGTTGCGATGTTAAGATGTCTCTTTAAAAGCACTAAAAGGACCAGATGTGTTCCAGCATAACACTGCCCCGTGCACAAAACGAGCTCCTTGAAGACATTTACCAAGGAACTCTGACTTCAACCCAACTGAACATCTTTGAGATGAACTGTAAATTCCACTGTGAGTTACGCCTTCTTGCTAGACACCAGCAATCCACACAAAAGCGGGAAGCAGACCGACTCTAGATCAGTGGTTCAACTTGCATACACTGTATGGGTGTGATGGGCATTCGTCCGCATACTTTTGGCTGTATTTTAAGAAGCCATTTTTGAAGTGACTGTACTGTATGTGAGCACTAAAGCTACTGACATTCTGTCCTCAGGTGCGTCTAAGAAAAAGTGGAAACTGGAAAACTCTTCTGTCATCTTCCTGAACAAATTAGCCCATCAGGTGCATGTGTTGTAAGACCTGTTACAACATGTTGCAATGTGTTGTAAAACAACCTTCTCAGTTGTAACTGAGAAAGTTGTCTTAAAATTACATGAAATTCTTCTGTGTATATCAGAAGTTATCAGTTGTTATCAAAATTGCTTGATGTCTATTTGTCCAAAAACATGGAAAGGAGGTGTTTTGTAAAACCAGTAAAACCAGTAAAATGACATAATTAACCATTTTTGGTGCTTTCTCAGTCTCATCTCATGATTAAATAAATGATGTAATTTAATTTCTGATTGTGAGTTTAGCAGTTGTATCTCCTCATGACATCCTTTGTATGAAATCCAACATAATCACTATAATTCTCTGTAATCACTATACAGTAAATGTATAATTCTGGTTTTTAAATAATGAAAAAAAGCAGAATGAATTTATATGAAAATAATCAACAGTGGGATTATGTTCTGTCTTTATGAATTATTATGACCTCACAAAGTTTATTATTTTCCAAATAACAGCACATCGCTTAACATTTTATTCTTTTATACTACAGATATGTGTCACCATTGTTTTTTTTGTTTTTTTTACTTTAAAAACAAAACTTTGTTCATTTATGGTTTCATTTATGTTAAATGTGCCCAAAACAAGTTCCTGTTATCACTATGTAGCTCTAACCAGCCTAAGTAATATTTCTCCCTCTCCTGAAGATGAAGGTAATAATGATAATAATAATGCATAGCTTGTCTGTGTATAAGAAAACCGTACATTTGTCCTAAATATCAAAAAAATTTTCAGCTTTAAAGCACCGACACTGGAGACTCATTTCAAAAATGTTAAACATCTTGCATCTGAAGAGTCACACAGGTCTCACCAAATATTGCCCTGTTAATTAGATATTACTCTTGAAATAATAACGTTATAGGATTAATCCCTCCATACTGTATAAACCTCACAGCCAGAATCTGCAGTGAAATTATGTGTTTATAATTAATGTAAAAATTGATTGTGTATTGTGCTGGAAATTTTCAATAAAGTCTATCAATACAAAGGGATGTAATCTTTCTTTCCTCAAACCACTGTGAATTCCCTTTCAAATATTTGTCAGTCCCGCATTTTAGGCAAAATTGCAAGCAGTAAAGGCAAAAATCAATACAATTAATAAACGATCAGATAGAAAGTGGTTTGCTAGAATCTACATTACGTAAGAACAATTTACTTGTACAACTTTAGTTTAACATTAAGCTTAAATACAGTACTATATAGATGTAAAGAAGTTGTTGAGTTTCAAAAATAAAAAAGGTGCATTAAGGGGACATCTAGCCAAGTAGTGAGCAAAGTCTTTACCCCCCATTTCTTCGTATTTTGCTTCCAAAGAGCCAGACACTCTTGTATTTGTAATGTATTCATGAGGAATAGTTAAGAAGAGTTTTTTTTGGCTCGCATTCTTGGCAAGTTCTCGGCTCACATTTTCAGTTGATTCCTGTACATGCACAATTTCATTTCACATATGAATCATTCAAGCATAAACGTCTAAATTAAGACATGAATCAGTAAGAAACAGGTTCAGATGATGACAGTATACTGCTAATGCTGAATGCTGAGTGGCTGGGACAGATGAGAGGGGAAATGAGGTTGCTGCTGAGGTTGCTACATAAAGAATTTAGAAATTGTATCTTTATGCATCCTTTTATGCATCTTTGCAGCCCGTCACAATAAAACAAATTGTTTTCATTTTTTAATTTAATCTTTAAGTTAATGTAAAGAAATGTGAGGGGCTCAAAACCTTGGCAGTACTATAATATATGTGAAACGAAATCCCCCTCTCAGTGCACCACACAGTTCTGAGTTCAAGTTTTGTCCAGTAAACTGAGTTTATGTAATTTATTTGTATACATTTCTATGTGCTTTAATTTTTAAAATGTATTATTTTTTCCCTAAGTCTGGGTTGAAGTTACAGTTAGTAACTCTACACTAAACTGTATATGGCAGCATTGTTAGAGTACTGGGAATAGATAGAAGATTTTTACTTGAAGCATGCACAAACTACTCAAACGTTTCTTTTAAAGTGCAGAACATGTCCTGTCCTCATGTGAGCCAGCAGTGCTACATTATACACTGTGCCATGGTTCATCATTTCTATCAAGTTTGATTAATTACTCAATAAAGTAATGACTTTTTTAGTCAGCTTGGAACTTAAAACTCTCTCTCTCTCTCTCTCTCTCTCTCTCTCTCTCTCTCTCTCTCACACACACACACACACACACACACACACACAC
>JAQMYI010000018.1:18200572-18212134 GCA_030014275.1 Clariallabes melas
AAAAGGTAAAGTGCAGGTTAATTTGTTTTATTTTCACTTTATATTTTGTATTAATTATTTTTATGTATTTATTTTTTTGGGCTGTGGAACAAATAATTAGAGTTTCCATTATTTGTTATGGGAAAATTCGGTTTGGTTTACGATTGTTTTGGAATATGAACCCGCATCCGGAACGAATTATGCTCGTAATCCGAGGTTCAACTGTATTCCAGTCACTGAATGTTCATGGGAACGTTTGCAGTGGGCTCCGAGCCTCATCGGCTGGGAACGTCATTCATGTACAGCCTTCTTTAAAACATTTGCAATGTTCACGTGCTTTATTGCAGCTAAAAATCTCATTGCCGTACTGTGTTTGAAATCTTCTGCAAATGTCAAGCGGTTTTAAGTTTCAAACTTTATTTGTCACATATACATTAGGTGCACAGTAAAATTCTTTATGCTTCTCCTATCCCAGCTATTGTTAGTAGGCTGTGGTCAGAGCACTTTACACCTTCATCACAAGTGTTGTAAATAAAAATAATAAAATCCTCTGGATCTGACCAGAGCATTAGATGACAAAGGAATCAGGAAACTCAGAGCCAGGGTTCATCTGAAAGAGGTTTTATTTTTGCGTGCGCACGTCAGTCAGTAAGCCTGAGCAATGAAATCCAAATATAAATGGCAAAACATCCATTTTATACTAAGATGTAAACATCAACCCAAGGCCAAGAAAGAAACAGTGTTTGACTGATGGTACTTAGTTAGCAACCTAGTAACCAGTGTAATGATCTATCCAATGATGGAGATCACTTTAATGTTCTTAGGTACTGCATAAACAATCCACTCCAGCAAATGTAAAAACTTGTAAAAGTTTGTAAAAACCGCACGTCTGTATACATAAGGTTTGGTAAGAAACAGGAAATTACAGAAAGTCTTTCAACAGTCCTGCAAAGGGATTCTCTGAATATGAAGGTGACAGCAGTTAAAATAAACATCATTTTTTCATTCCATTGGGTTTTGAATGTTTTCATGACTATTTCTTTTCCTGCAGGTGTTTTTGACTGTAGTCCTTTTAAAATTGTAGCTTATAAATATTAATATAATACATTTATTTACTGCAGTGTCATGGAATTGTACTGTAACACCCTGCTTCAATAATTGTGAAGAAAATAAATTTGACACGTCACATTTTCCACTTACATTACATTTCAACCAGGCGGTAAGTAAGACACACACACACATTTATGCACATGTGCACGTGCATGTAAACATACAAACAAGTACGCATGCACACACGCACACCCACAGTGGTGTTGTTTAAGGTAACAGGAAGTTTATGACATTCTACAAATACAGAACCAACTACACAGAGAAGAGGACGTCAAATTTTAACACTGAAAAAAAATTGCCATGCACTGCCTTTTTATTTTCATTCTTTTTACTTCAAGTAAGTAGATATTTTATGGATTCATCAATCATATTTAAAATGTTACCAAAATGTAAATTGCATAATGTGTGCCAACTATCAGTAATTTGTTATATGAGTAGCAGAACTAAGAAATTATTTTCTTTGAATTAAGTAACAATGGCATTTTTTTCTGTTTCGTGTGCAGGTGTTTCCAGTCAGGCATATAGACATTTTAATGTTAAAACTGGAGCATCTGTCACTATCCCATGTGGTTATTATAAGAAATATATACAGCATAAGAAATACTGGTGCTCTGGTACATTCTTCACTTCCTGCAAAATTCAGGCGTATACCAGTGAAACAAAGGGAAAAGTGACAGTGACTGATAAACCAACTGAGAGTCTCTTTACTGTAACTATGAAGAATCTGAAGACAGAAGACACTGGATGGTACTGGTGTGCTGTGGAGATTAATGGAGATACTGATATTAGTGAATACATTTATATTACAGTGAAACAAGGTATGTATTAAATTACAAACTACAAATACTAATCAGTGTCTTTAGGACTGCTTTTATTGACCATTGACTATATATTTGTGCTCAGATCCTGATCTATCTGTGAATAAGAGAAGCGTGATCGGTAAAGAAGGAGCCAACATCACAGTCCAGTGTCTCTACAGCACTGCATATCAGAATAAACAGAAGCAGTGGTGCAGATTCAAAGGCATGAACTGCATCACATTTAAAACAGAAACATCCCGGGACTCAAGAATGCAGCTCAGTGATGATGGGAGACGATTCCTCAGTGTGAATATGAGTAGACTGAATAAGAGTGATGCTGGCTGGTACTGGTGCAGTGCAGGAGATCTGCAGGTTCCTGTTCACATTGAAGTTAATAATTCAGCAGGTAAACAAATCTGACCTTATTTTATGAGTGCAACTTTTAACGTCTTTAGTGTCTTAGCAACAGATTCTAATTATAGTTTTGCTCAATGAATATTAACACTAAACCAGTGGTTGACTTATTGGTGAGCCTGGCTGATTTAGTACTGTAGGTCATCATTGGCGTGTCAATCCTGCAAGCACGGCTGGATAATAAATGCTTAATCTCACCTTTTTATGTGCCCTGAATCACATGCTGACATGAGATGCAACAAAACACCAAAGTGAAAGTACTATTTGATAAATATTTAACTTTTTTAATTAACATTGTTATTATAACTCACTCTCTCACTAGTTAGGTGACTTTATTTTACTGTATTAATTACTTTGTGTAAGAAAGCAGCATAGTAGAACAGTGGTTAAGACACCATCCCCTTGCAGCTCCAGGTTTGGGGTTTCAATCTTGCCTCACGTCTGTGTGTGTGGAGTTTAAATGTTCTCCCCATGCCTGGTGGGTTTCCTCAGGGTACTCTAAAGACAAATGTAATATGCTGATTCCAAATTACCTGTAGTTAATGATTGCCTGTGTTGGCTTGTGCCCTGTGATGGTTTCTATCCATGGGCGATGGGTGTACCCTGAGTTCTCTGGGATAGGCTCTAAGGTTCCTATACAGAAAAAGCAATATACTGTAGATGGATGGACTGTTTGTAAGGCATTACATCAGGACTGAGTTTAGTCAAGTAGTGTGGTCTCACACCTCCAGGGTCAAGGGTTTGAGTCCCTTCTTTGGTCTGTGCATAAACTTGCATGTTATCCTAGTGCTTGGCAGGTTTCCTTCAGGTGGTTCCCTCCAGTCAAATGACATGCAGAGTAGGATAGCTGGCTTTTCTAAATTACCAGTAGTTTGTGAGTGACTGTGTGAGTGTGTGCTGGTGTGTCCTGCTATGGACTGACACCTCATCCAGGGTGCACCCTGCCTCTTGCCCTGAGTCCCCTAAAATAGACTCCTGGTTTCTGGTGACTCTATACAGGATAAGTGGAATGAATAAGATCGTGTTTGATTTAAGTCTTTAAAATCCTGCAGTTTTGACGACTACAACAAACTTTTCAGAGTATGACATTTTTTTTCACATATTTTGAATGAGCATTTATTGAGTTTGCATAAAAAAAATAAAAAAAAATTAATCACATTTTTCTGTTGTTCCAGCTTCAACAAATAAGACAAACAATGGTTCAGCTGAACCGGAAGACAATTTAGAGTAAGTTCTGTCAGTTCAATAGTATATCACTTTCACAGAGCCCAAAATAAAGCTGTACATTTGCTTTAAAAGACATAACCCTGAAAGAGGGTATTATTCTAAAATTCTAAATTGTTGAGATGATTCAACATGAATCAACATGGTTACAGACACTACAGATTTTTTTGCACAGCAATCTTTAATTCAAGTAACAATTTTACAGGTCATATGCTTCTAGAAGCTTACACCAATTTTAGTACCAATACGCATGAGGAAATATGAATCATTTGCATTTTAAATGATTATTGTTTAAAGCCAGACAGCATAACGGTGAAAAATGTCAATTTTTGAGGCACATATAAAATCGTCTCTCCAAAACGGCTGAAATTAGCACCTTGACATTTTTAGGGAAGCAAGATTTATCACTTCCATGTTGCATAAACTTCAGAAGCAGCTTGTTTGGCACACACACTTCCTGTATCATATGTATAACATAAAAAAATGTTTTATTGACACAAGAAGCATGCAATTAAATCAAACAAATTATTGATGTTCAATATAAACTTATAAGGAATCATAGCTTAAGCTGACATTAATTTATAACACTAGAAATGCCATGTTGTACATAATGTGTCTCTGCATTGCAGCGATGGAATGATACTGCTCTGGATTCTGGTGGCTTTAGGACTGGGGCTGCTGTTCATTCTGGTCAGCTCTGTAACTTACATGTTGAGAAAGACATACAGTAAGTGTTTACTACTATTTTTTATTTAAATCTTTTGCACTGAGAGACAAATGAAATTAAACATACTGCAATTTGGTACTGCCGTCCATTGCTGTGAAAACTAGTAAAAACAACATAAAAATTTTGTGTAAACAGGATTTGAACTTGAAATGACTTGCAAACAAACAAGCTGTTCAGTACGTGCATAAAGGTATAAACATGACTTATCAGTCACATAAGAAACACTTGATTGAGAGATGTGACAAGGACAGAGCTAGTAAAGAAAAAGAGGAAGGAAACAACATTTCAAAACAGCGGTTTAGTAAGATATAAAGCACAATGGGATGCCCATTAAAAGAAGTAAATTAAACAAAAAAGTGGCCAAAATTGTCTATTAAATAGACATTAATTAAATGCTTCCTTACAGAAAACCTGAGTGCATCAATGATTAGACAATTTACTTTGTTTTACTATATGACTATAGTATTGAGCTTAAATTATGTACAAATCCCTGACCAGTAGATCTTAAACCTGAATATTATAACAAGTGCATAAATATAAACTTGTGATCAGAGGTTGAACATAACTAAATACACATTTCATGTATCTGTACTGTACTTGAGTAGTTTTATTAGTGGGTCCTTTTTACTTTTACTCTGCTTCAACAAATACCTATATTTTCTACTTTTCTGCAATGGCGTTGTGTTACATAACCAGAGTGGTGTGTAATATTTCAAGTCAGCCACCTGCTGACTATCAAGCATAACTGCATGATTTGTCTTCCCTCCATGAAATGTGTACAGTATGAATCTCCTGATTACTGACTGCCACCACCTGAACATCATTACTTGACTCACATAGTAGATCATTAAGAAATATTCTATTCAATCACCATTGGCCAACAGTTAGTGTAGTGTAATTAACTTTTTGTACAATTGTAGAACACCTGGGATGTGGAGTGAGGCATATAGTTAACCATCCTAGTGCTGTTACAATCCATTTTCACCACCCATGGAATGCCTCTCATCTAGCAGGGTACTTGGTTGAAGCCAATTGCAAATCAGTGGTCTGTGGTTCTATCTGCCCGTCATTGCAAAGCTGTTTGTATAGATATTTTGGTTATTAATACTGTCTCTGTCCCTGGATTATGATTCTGTCGTAGTCCAGGTACTGTACGTGCTTTGCTGATCAAACAATCTTTCCTTGTTTCTTGATGATAATTAATGATGCTTGCGTTATAATTCTGGCTTTGTTTGCCCAAGTCAAAACTTCGATTAAGTTTGTTAGACCTGCACTTGCATCTGTCACTCACCGCATGACAGTGTTGATGAATGTTCTAATTTTCTTATTTAATTATCTCACTTTCAGAGAAGGAAAATCAATCAAGTACTAGAGAGAAGAACGTCTCTGCCGCTCAGACAGTTAGTATTGTGCTCATATGTGCTGTAGCATTTAGTGCCTTTCCAGTTGCGTACAGTATTTGCAGTTTTAAAACCAAAGCCTCATAATAAAAATAATAATTCACCTTGAAATCCACATGCTTTACAGTAAAATGCATATTTCATAGATACTAAATGTTAAACTATTCAAGGATCACAGAATAACCATGATTTAATATTCACATCCACAGCCACCATCAGCACTCGGTCATGAAGGAGATGTGACCTACACCGCTGTGAGCCATTCAACCAAAAATCAAACTGTAAGTAAACCTGTAAAGGACAGCCATTGCATAGAGTATGGGTTTACATATATGACTGATGGAGGTACATTCAATAAAAAAAAAATAGAATCTTAGATAGAAATTTGTATTTAATCACCTGTATGAAGAGTTCTATAATGAATATAATGGAATGATTAATAATAATAATCAGAAATTCATGCAAATTCAGTGCAAATGACCCATTTTTCAGCATTCTCAGTTGGACAACGATGATGAAGTGACCTACGGGAATATGGTATGTAAAATGAATTAAAATAATAATAATAATAATAATAATAATAATAATAATAATAATCAGTACAAATGAGCCAAATATCATTATATGACAAATAATAATCATTTTTCAGCATTCTCAGTTGGTCAAAGATGATGAAGTGACCTACGGGAATATGGTACGTAAAATATATTAAAATAATAATAATAACAATAATAATAATAAGAAAATCTTATTTACATACTAGTACTATATACAACCTAACTGGGTGGTAGGTTCCATTTGGCTTACCTAGTGATAGGTTTGTTACAAAATATGCCAAATTTAGAAAATACCAAAAAAGTTACCAAATTTGTTTCTAATCGTTGTAACTGATCCATTTTACAGAATTATCCAACAGATGAAGATAATGAAGTGACCTACAGCAGTGTGGTAGGATAATTTTTCTGACTTATAAGCAGGTTTCAGATTAGATACTAGATTTTACTTAGTAGTAGGTTTTTATAAGTGATAAACATGACTTTGTAATAAAGAGATACTTTTCCTGTGCTATATCTGCTTAATTTCCAGTGTACTTCATGAAGCAGAGATTATGGGGCACTTTAGAGAAGCCAATCTACTTAGACGCTTCTTTTTTGGAGCAGCAAACCCAGAGAAAACACATACCAGTAGAACAACCTTCAACACTGCAAAAAGTTATTAACCAGAAAAAAAAGTTTAAGGAACAGAAATACAGTTTATGTTGTTTACACAGTATGGCCTTGTTCCTAAGCAAAAAGCTGTTTTTTTTTAATGCACACAAAGTATTTTTGTTCCTCACACTAACATGCATTTGATTCATCAAACAAGCAACTATAGTTTGAGTATAAAAAAAAAAGTGACACTCTTGTGCACATTTAAAAAATTTTTTTTTTTTTTTGGATCACTCAAATGATCTTCCTGACATTCTCTGTATACTCTGCCCTGACAATCAGAGACTGGAAGAAAATTAAATCTGATTGGCTGGTTTTCTGGCAGATAATTGTTTAAGCAACGGCTTAGATGTATGGAGGGATAAAAAGCTTGACATTTAAAATGTCAAGCTTTTTTAAAAAGCTATTTAAAAAGCTACAGATTTTGAGCAAAGTGTTAAAGCACCAGACAGGAAGAGGAACTGATACGATGCGCCAGACATAGACATAGTAACAAAGGGTTAAGAAACCTCCAAAGATTGTAAGATGGAATGTCCAGCTCAGTGAGAGGCTCTGAAACATCTATTGAAAACCATAAACTTTACACAACTTATAATAATATGTCTATTTTTTGTCCCTGTATTTCTAGTTACATACAAAGAATCTGGAACAACGATATGATAATAAACATATTTCATGTAAGACCAAAGTTTATGAAATGTGTAGTTCCTTACTTCACTATAATAATATTCCATCCTAACATGATTATGTATTTTATCATAAAATAATATGAAGGATAATTAAAGATTAAGGCATGGATTATTTTTATATAACAGCATGGTCGGTCTCTTTCAAAAAGTTGGTCTTCCTCCTCAGTGCATGTGGTGCTCAGTTAGAGGAAGTTAGACAAGTTATTTGTGTAAATTGAAAAATAGCAATGAAGTTATGAATGTACGTATGTCCAGTGTGGTGCAAACCTTAGCTCAGTTTGCCATGAAAGCTCTATTATATACTGTATACTTCATGTGTCTGATCTCAATTAGTGAAAGAACTTATAGGTCTAGAAATTTACCTTTACATGCCAAATTTTCACAGATAGTGAAATTAATAGTAGTAGTAGTGTTTAACACTGTGGCCTCGCACCTCCAGGGTCGAGGGGTCAATTTCAGCCTCAGTTCCATGTGCATGGAGTTTGCATGTTCTCCCCATGCTCAGTGGGTTTACTCTGGGTACTCCAGTTTCCTCCCACAGTCCAAAGACATGCAGATTAGGTTAGCTGGAATTCTCAAATTTCCTAGTGTGTGTGTGTGGTGTGTGTGTGCCCTGTCCAGGGTGTATCCTGCCTCGTGCCCTACTGTACATCTCCTGGGACAGACAGTCCACTCTAAATTAATTAGAGATTTTAACGAGAACATTTTAATTTACTGTCGTCAAACCAGGCTTTTTGGTGCAAACCACCACCACCTGGTGACAGTACAGTATATCAGGTATTAAATCAGTTTATTCAGTCACTAAATTAATCACTAGGTGTGGTTTAAGAATACATAGTAGGCTTAGTATTAAGAGGAACTGTTTGAGCTGCTACAGATACTGTACAGTGAAGAAGGACGCAAGAAAACCTCACATTTTATTCATCATCAGGATAAATCTAACATGAGCTGCTTTTTCATTTTTATTCTCATCTTGAATAAGTAAGTAAGTACATTTCTCATACAGTCTTCTATCATAATTTTCATTCATGTACAAAGTAAATCACTGATACATCAAAAACCTGGAGTACTGAACAAATTTATCAACCATCAGTAATATCTTGAAATATTATCAAAATATTTGAGTAATCATAGTGTTTTTCTGTTCTCTGTGCAGGTGCTGCCAGTCAGGCATACAGGCAGTTTAATGTTAAAAATGGAGCATCTGTTACTATTCCATGTGCTTACGACAAGAAATATATACATCATAAGAAGTACTGGTGCTATGGTAGATACTTCAGTTTATGCACAATTCAGGCTTATATCCGTCAAACAGAGGGAAGAGTGACAGTGACTGATAACCCAGCTGAGAGTCTCTTTACTGTGACTATGAATAATCTCCAGGGAGGAAACTATGGACGGTACTGGTGTGCTGTAGAGATAGATGGAGGGACTGATATTAGTGAATACCTTTATGTCTCAGTGACAGAAGTTACTATATTACAAACCGGAAATAATTACCTGGGTTAACAGTGTTTTCAACTGCAAAAGATTAATCATACATAAGTGACTGGATATTTGTGCTCAGATCCTGATGTGTCTGTGAAGGAGAGCAAAGTAAGAGGTGAGGAAGGAGGCAGCGTCACAGTCCAGTGTCTCTACAGCGCTGAGTATCAGAATAAACAGAAGCAGTGGTGTAGATTCAAAGACAAGTACTGGAACACATTTCAGAGGTCTGAAACATCCCAGAATTCAGCAGTAGTGCAGCTCAGTGATGATAGGAGAGGATCCTTCAGTGTGGAGATGAGTAGACTGAAGAAGAGTGATGCTGGATGGTACTGGTGCAGTGTAGGAGATCTACAGGTTCCTGTTCACATCAGTATCAGTGATCCACCTCCAGGTATTATCACATACACTTAGGAGTGCAAAAAAAGTAGAAGGATTTATAACATTTTATTGGACACTGATTAAAATTACTATTTGCAAAATGATTGATTAATTTCATGTACAGTATATATCTAATATTAAACTAATTATATTGTTAGTAAAGTTTGCTAGTCCACTTGTTGATCATGTAATAAATGTGGTTGCGGGTGTATTGCTATTCCCTCATAAAAAGAGTTACTAATTTGATGCCTTATTCAATATTTGTCTTTCTATTGTCATTATGTCCGATTTATTGCAGCTTCTGTGAGTCTGACATCACTCTCTCCCCAAACCCAGCTTCTAGCTGAAGAAGGTAAATAGATGAAGTTGGCAATAGTTTTAGCTTTACACAACCCATTTAAGCTAACTGAAGGACCAACAGTATACAGATCCTGCAGACCTGCTGGTATTACAACTCTGGTATTACAACTTTATTACAGTTAATTATCTACTGTACATAACTGCACAATTCTGACATGTTTTGAAAGCAATAAACATATTTTTTAGCTCCCTGTCTGTGGATAGGGTATTAAGCCTACACCTGAGCTGACAGCCTACAAGATACAGTAGTAGTATAATATTAATAAGTTATTTAATGCTGTAAAAGCATTTTATGTGTTACTGGATATACTGTACATTTGGGGCTTGACCTGTTTGGCTATGCCAATTAAAAAGAGTACAGTATATAATTTAACAAATGATGAGATGAAAATCACACTGATTGTTTTTCTTCTTAGTCTTAGTTTTACCAACAGTGGCTACAGCAGTGACTACAGAAATAACCACAAAAGTGACTACATTAGTGACTACAACCACTCACCAAACCACTACCCACACGTAAGTAGGAAAGCTCAATTTTATTTAGAGGTGTATATGACGTACTGTATATGAATGAATGAAACATTTTAAGTGGTCACACTTCACTTTTCTTTCTTAATTTTCTTTTATGCTTTATAAAGATATGTCTCAAAGCACAATTCAGGTAGTGTCAGATACAATATGTCTTGTGTATTTGAAAAAATAGTCCCACTGTTCATCTCAACCCTTTTCTAATTTTACTTATTTCACACCTACACCCACATCCTCACAAGATTTAATTATACACTTCTTTCTTGAAGAACATGTCGAACACTTTTAGCTATCATGATGGTCTCTGCAGGTTCACACATTTGTAAATGTGTTGTCTTTTTAAAATTGGAAAATGTGTTTAGGGTTCAGGGTTGAATTATGTTTGAATTAAGTGAACATGTAAATAAATGTATTATTCAACTACACTATAGTTATTTTGATCACCATTGTTGTATTGCTAAGGATGACTTTTTAGATAAAAGGGCTCTTTTAACATTGGTGGCCAAGCAACATCCTCAGGCAGGCAACTGGCAAACACTGATGACGCATGGTCGCGCTCCTTTATAAAACTTTATTTGACTTGTTCAGTACGCCGACATATTTTCAGTTCCACTTGTTACTCGAGCTTCTAGAGATTGTGTATTCAGGCAAAGTCTTATCTGAATATTCTACGATTAGATTTTTTGTCTGAATATTATGTTATTTGCAGAGGCATTGTGCTCATTAAAGTTGAGGGGACACATGCCAATGCAAATTTTTTCAGATTTTCACAGTAAGTGATTTAGTTACCCTTAATAATAAAATTTTTCAGCAAATGGTGCTTTTCTGTATGTGTATATTCTTATTTGAAGTCTGAATGGTGCACATAGGCGTTTCTCTCTCTTTAGAGCATTTGGTTCATTTCAACTGGAGAGAGCTGTATAGTATCAGCTAGTATACCACTCAGTATTAAGTTATTGCTTTGTCATTACAACACTGAAATATTATCCAGAAAATTAATAGATTTCTATACTGAAATCAGAACACAATATGTAAACTCCTCTGTTGTAGATTTAATATTTTTTGCTTATATATTAGTAGCTGGTAGTTAAAGTATGCTTTATTTAGAAGGCTTATTGTAGTTATTTTCTCACTCACTCATCTTCTATACCGCTTAATCCTGTATTCAGGGTCGCAGGGACCTGGAGCCTATCCCAGGAGACTTAGGGCACAAGGCAGGGTGCCAATCCATCGCAGGGCACACACACATACACACAC
>JAQMYI010000018.1:18354379-18367825 GCA_030014275.1 Clariallabes melas
GGTACTGGTGCAGTGCAGGAGATCTGCAGGTTCCTGTTCACATCAGTGTCAGTGATCCACCTGCAGGTATTATCACATACACTCATCCCTGATTTAACAAATGATAGGATGAAAATCACACATTATTATTATTTTTTTTTTCGTTTTGAATGCAGTGACTAAAGCATCGACTACAACAGAACCTATAACCACTCACCATGTCAGTACTTACACGTAAGTAAGAAGCTCCATTGTACAGTATCTTGTTGTCCTCTGCAGTTTTTACAGATTTCCTATAATTATTAAAAAACAATTAATGTTCGCTGAAGTATGCGAAACAAACCCTGCTATTTTTTTCTTCTCACCAGAACATGATATATTATCCTGCTATTTATATTTTTTGTCATAAGAACTTAAACTCACTGACTACTTTATTAGGAACACCTGAACACCTGCTTATTTATACAAATCAGTTAAAGACTCAATGAGCAAGTGTTCTGTGCATTTTATGCATCTGTGATGGGGAAGGATTCAATTTAATTGTGTATTTCATTGTACACAATTAAAGCTTAAAATAGCAAATGAAGCATGAATAATGGAGCTAAACCTTACCCCTTAATTTTGATCCTGTACTTATGTTATAATAAATTAAGCAACATTTTGTACAGTATACGCATAAAAGAAAACATTTTAAATGGTCAAACTTTACTAACTGTCTTTTTCTTTTGATTTAAACAGATCTGTCTCAAAGCACAATTCAGGTAGCATTAGATGTACACATATGAGAGGAAATATTTAACATATTTGCGCCTGTTTTTATTTCCATATTTCTAATTTTAATTATTTCTCACCCACAGAAGCACGTCTGACTGCAGCGTCTAGCAGTGAGAAAACCATGTAAGTGTAAACACACACTTATTCTTTCTGCAATAACATGTTTAACACTATGATCTTGTACTCTGTTTTACAGATCTGTACATTGGCTGTTTTATTTAAAGATGAATATGTGCAAACACTGCATTATTTAAGCAATACGTGAACATGTGACTGTAACATTAGATGCTATTTTCTATTTCTATTTTACATTTTTTGCTCTTGTCATGAGTTCCTATTTAATGAGTACTGACTATATCTATAGGAAAGAGAGATTTATCATTAATATCATTGATGTCATCAGTTATTGATGGACAGTTAGCGGCGGACATTTAGTGTAATTCACAGCGGTGAAAGTAGCTTTAAATTCTACTGGTACTATGTAGGCAAAAGGTGAGGAAAATAAATCATGGAGGTGGTGGACAGTCCTGACAGACTTACGAGATTTACTTTATATTTCAACTTATTTCACTTCAGAATATTGGCTCTGTCAATTTACGGGTTCCAGGGTTCAATTACTAATAGCGTTAAATGGAAAGCTAGTGCACTATGTAGGTACAGTACAATAACTTGTGACATACACCAAGTAGGGCCCTTGATCAGGGTTGGATTGTGAATTGGCTTTCAGCTTTGTGTTAAGAGCTAGTCGGCTTTGTAGACGTATGTGTAGACAAATGGTTCAGAATCACTCAGGACTGTACAGACCTACTTTCATCCTCACTGCGATCGATAGTTAGTATAATTAATAACTGTTAGAAGACCCGTGATGCAAAGTGAGACATATAGTTAAATGACTAAGTGGTGTTACCAGCTATTATTACCACTCACGGAATGACTCATGTCCAATCAGATTGCTGAGTCAGAACAAACTGATGTTTAATTCATGCATAATTTGTCTGAGTTGTTCTGTTTATGGCACATAAAGCTACAAAGCTAACTAGCTTTTAACACAAGGCTGAATCGCAAATCTGTCTTTAACCCGTTATCAAGGACAGAATTTGGTGCATGGAACAAGTGATTCTAAATTACACCATACATAATGCACTAGCTTTCCATTTTATGCCATTTGGGATTTAACCACAGAACTAGGAGGTTAGATGATATTATAAAGTGGTAGAAGTGGAAAAGGAAAAAAAAATCTTGCAAGTTTCTCAAATCTGTCCACTACCTCCACAACTGCCTTTTAAGGGTAGCATTTAGATTATAATAAAATTTAACAATTTTTGCTCTGTTGTGTATAAACAAATATAATATTCAGCTCCTTAATATTTATCATCACATTGCAAAGTAAAAATCCACACCCATCACAGGCCAGTTCATCACTGGGCATAATAAAACTATATTAAAAGAAAAAGGACTGCATTCAGTATTACACTGTGTAATGTACTGTATATATGTACTTTGAATCTTGAATCTTGAATATATTAATGAAGAAAACATTTTAAGTGGTCAAACATTCGTTTCTGTCTTTCTATGTTATGTTCTAAACAGATCTGTCCCGAAGCATGTTTCAGGTAGCATCAGCTTTACATATTTGGAAGTAAATTAATGCAATAGTTTTTTTCCCCCCAAGTTTCTAATTATAATTATTTTTCACTCAGCCTCTGTAACTAAAAATCCCAGCAGTGAGAAAACCACGTGAGTTCAAACACACTTACTCTTTCTAGAATAATAGGTTGAACACTATGATGATGTTCTCTGTTTAACAGATTTGTAAATTTGCTGTTTTATATAAAAATTAATGTCTTTATGTGCAAGTAAGTAAGTGAATATGTGAGCTTTACATGAGATATTATTTGTTAGTAGAAACGTTCTCATGTCATGAATTCTTATTTAAATACACATTTAAATGTGTATACAGTAATATAGTAGTAATAGAGTTCACACAGTAATAGAGTTCTAACAGTCATAAGTACAGATGTTAATAAACAAACAAAAGAACCAAAAGAACCCATGCAATGATACACAACCAACTTACACAAATAGATCAATGAACTGAGAACAAGACAACACAGATGTGCAAACACGAAGTCCGCAAACCCAGGAGGAGGGGCAGACACACAATTCTCAAACTCTTCAAACCTGCCTGCATAAATGGCTTGTATCCTTGGCACCAGAGAACACTGATATTCTAGGCAGAAAGGGTGCAATTTATGGCTAAGACAGGGATGGGCACAGGGACTCAGAAGGCTCAGGTGTACAGGACATGGCTCAGGTATTGCAGGGCATGATTTGGGTATTGCAGAAGGCACCTCATGACACAGAACAGTGCTCTCAGAGCTAGCAAAACTGGAAAGATTTCTCAGAGCAACCATGTCCTTCAGAGAAGACAGGACCTTTGATCTGGCAAACAGTGCAAACAGCACCTTCAACAGCCAAATGGTTCAAATATGTGTACCATTACACCCATAACTGATATCACTATATATTTAAGCCACTGATCTCCAGTCCCCAAAGCACTTTCATCAAGAAAACATATTTGCTAACATTATGTCATGTTAAACAACACTTTTCTTTTATTCATAATTGCTTCTTGGTCGTAGAGCACTAGCTTTCCACTTAATGCTATTGGAGATTTCACAATGGAACCTGAACTTAATGGAGCTGATATTCTAAAGGGGAATAAGTGGAAATATAAAGAAAAACCTACGATATTTATAGTATAGGACTCCCGTTAATTACACTAACCAGCAAAATAACTGGCTCAATAATTAAACAAATGTGGCATTGCTAAATTATGTGTATGCATGTCTATAGTTGGAGTAAATACCTGATCTACCTAATAGCCCTTCTTTTGCTACTGGTGATACTGGTCATCATTTTCATCTGCATATTAAAAAAGAAACACAGTAAGTGTCTCTGGTCATTTATTTTCCACATCTTGCATTTCTTTCATAGGGGCATGGTCATGGTAGTTGATGTTCTGTTATATTATTTAAAATGAACAGGACATAGGACTTGTGAGAATCCATTTGTTGAAGATTTATTAACAAGAAATTCCATAGTCAGAGTTTCTACAGGCCAGGGATAATGCATTACAGTGTTTCAAAACCAGAGGACAGATCTAAAGTGTAGTCAGATAAATCATTGAGGAGCCAAACACAGTAATCAAGAGTATATCCAGAATAACAAAACAAAACAGAAAAACAGAAAAACAAGGCCAGGGTCACACATGATAGGCAGATACAGTATAACACTTGTGAGTGATAACGATTGGCAAGACAGTCAATGTGTATGACCATGTGGTTTATGTAGCCTGTAAACAGGAAACGAATGTAACTAACAGTACATTATTATTACTATTAATAGTAGTAGTAGAAGTAGGAGTAGGAGTAGAAGTAAATGTAGTAGTAGTTGTAGTAGTATCTGTTCTCTTAATTAAATAAAATTAAGAGAAATTTAAAAGAGTAAATTTACTTTATTTGTCTCTTTCTAACTTCCAGAAGCAAAGAATCAAATCAGGACCAGAGTAAGAAACAATGACATGACCGTTCTCACAGTTAGTACTGCATTTAGTGTGTGGTGTAATGCAATCCATTATCATGTTACATAATGTATGTGTGTCTGTCTGTCTGTCTGTCTGTCTCTGTCTGTAAACAGCCCACTTTATCAGCTGAGGACTCCATTATATACAGCACTGTTTCTAAGCCAAAGGTATGTTTGCAATGCATTTGTCCATTTAAAAATGAATTTTTAATTATTAGTAGTAGTAGCAGCAGGAACAGTAAAAGACGTAGTTGTAGTTGTAGAAGGACTCATATTTTTTAACATTTATTAATTATTATTAAAGATTTAAAATCTGTTGTTGCATCAACAGTCTTGAAAATCAAAAGCGCCAAAAGTGAATGAGGAGGACGTGACCTACAGCTCTGTAAAATTTGCTTCCAAAAAGAAAACTGTAAGTTAATTTTATTAAAACAAAGTCTAATCCCATGTAACCCAAGCTAATAAGTAAAGTGGTTAAATAAATAATCCTCAGTTTACTCACTAATCTGGCAGAATCAGGTTTGATATTGAGACTCTTATTAGTTTTTATTCATATCCTGTTCCAGGTGTCTCCAAATGATGTTGATGATAAGACCATCTACAGCTCTGTAGTTTGTAAAAGGTGTGTGATACAATCAAAAACATATGCATTTACCCTGCTCATATATGTAGGATAAAATTACAAGCACACTGATTATATTTATTCTATTTAGAGACTGATGTGCTGTTTGGCTGAAAGGAAACTGCGGCTGGTGCCTCAGGGATCTCTACTGGGTCTCATGTTCATCTTCAGCATTATGAACAAACCTGATTAGGACAAGGACAACATGCCTCACACTTGTACCACAGACTTACATCATAGTCACATGACCATCAGTCATTCAGAAAAGACCAGTTTCCTGAATGTATTGTAGCTGCCACATAACTGCTAAAGCTAACTCAATAAAATTCCTTCTACACCAGCTGTCATTATTTCCCTCCACACAGTACACACCAGTCCAGCTCTTAAATACATGTGTATATACTGTAACACAATGCAGTTAAAACTCACTGCATTGTGTTACAGTTTTATAAATCCAGTTATTACACAACTGGATGGAAATGTATGAAACAGAAAGAACAATTCCAAGATCTAGCATAAATATTCTTCTATATTTTATAAACGCAAGGACCAAGAAAGTGCTGCAATTACATGTCTAATGAATATTCAAATCATTTTATTTTTGTCGCCCATTGAAGTATTGCTTAAAATAGTAATTCAGCCCTTTTTATTGTGACAATGCTTGTCTGTGTATTTATATTTATTATTTTAACTGTAGGGTTAAATTCATAACTCAATTAATCATCACCAAATTATCATATATCACTAATAATAATAAAAAAAGAATGCTTTTCATGAAATTGGATGCTAAATGTTGCATAAATAAAGATTATAGCAAACCAGGATTGAATTGTACTGATTGAATTTTGCTGAGCTAGCATGCCTCATGGATGGTTCACAACATTAAGAGCAAAAGAATAAGTACTGTAATTACATAGTCATTCATCAATGTCATGAATCAGAATAATTCTAATTTTAATTCTGTTTCCTAATGTAGCTTTCCAGTGTGTAATGTGATGAAAACTCAAAGAATTGAGACCAAACAGCTGTGTGTGAATCAGAAAACCAAATCTCAGCCAAAAAAAAGGGCTTCAATTTGCTAAAGATTGGACTTTGGGTCAATGCAAAAAGGTCATATTAATTGAGTCCCGATTGAGCCGATTCCAGAGTGACAGGAGTGTCAGGGTAAGAAGGGAAGCACATGAAGAGTTGCTATTATGCATAGTGCTCACTGTAGTCAGTGAAGCCTCTGGAGTCAGTGTAATGATCTGCGTTTGCTCCCGTTAGTCATGTCTAGGCTCAGCAACATTATGTGGCCCATATATAAAGTCAGACGATGACCTGAATGTACTGAATGACCAGGTTATCACATCAGTGGGTCCTGCTGCTACAGCTGGCCTATATTTCAGGAATATTAAAACCCTGTAATACCTTAGGGCATGCAACAGGTGGAGACACCACCATGTGCTTAAATGTTTCCTGCCACCTGTGCCTGCAAGAAGTCTGAGATTTAGATGGTTCTACCTCTAAGCCGGCATCAAAAAAGTCACACAAAGTTTGCACTGGGTCCACTACATTAGGATAGTAGGATAGACTTTTTGTCACCATGAACATAGCAGATGGGAACTGTTTTAGTGACGCATATGAAATGAGGGGAAACACACTGTTAGTGACAAGGTGTGTGTGCTTCCAGTGGATATCAATATTTTCCGTTACAGAAGGTCCACCCACAACCAAGGATTGTTTTGTGTCATGATACATTAAACTAAGCCTCAACTCCTTAGATGGCTTCCAGGATTTGTGGACCCAGGAACGATTCTTGGAGCAAACAGCAAAAAATATATCAGCAAGGGCTACAGCCTTAGCTGCAGTCTGGAGGTCATGTGGAGGTCCTTGATTCTGACCTGGAGCTCAGGAGACAACATTCTGAGATATTGATCAAGAACAATAATTTCACTTATTCCATTAAATACTGTTTTATCTTTTGGCTGCACTCACTTGCCAAAAAGCTGTTTACTGTATGTCTCACATAAGCTTTATTTGAAATCTCTTTAGATTCCACAGGCAGAGATCTAAATCTGTTAATACTTTTTTTCAAAATTGCCAACTTCATTTCATCATAATCAATGGCATCATCAACATCTGAAAGCCGGAGTTGAGGGAGAAACGGACTGTGCAGATGAATCAGCAGAGCTGGTCCACTTGATTATTTTGTCATCAAAGCAGGTTCTGATCTAGGATCAGTTTGAGCTTGAATATACTGTATACAATATACTGAATATACATACTATGTATGTATGTATGTATGTATGTATGTATGTATGTATGTATGTATGTACGTATGTTGTCTATATATACTGTAAATATATACAAAGGCTAACCTTATTAAATAGACAAGGGATGGGAAATGCATAAACTAACACTTACTAATACATACTAACTAAATATAAATAAAGAGTTAAATGAGGAAATTATTTACAAACAAAATTCAACTAACAAATCAACTAAATGAATCCAAAGAAGACTCAAAATAATTTTTAAGTTTAATACGTCCTGGTAGACTCCCCTCATGGACATACCAGTTGACCTCTTCCACTTCCTGCTGCTTGTCCATAAGAAGACTCACCAGGACACACCAGGATACATAAAACAGAAGGCATTTAAAATGCATGCACACAAATCAGATAAACTGTGAAAATAAAATATATAGTGTATAAAACCAAAAGACTATATGTCATTACTTGGAATATAAAAAGTAAAAGTAGAAAAAGTAGGGAAAAAATTGGAATATACTAACAGTGTGATAATATGGTCGTCACAGTGTAGAATCCCTAGTCACATACAGAGGAAGCCACAAAGAAAGGCCTTGGCCAGCTGAATGCCTTTCAGTTCCCAGCTAAATGCCGTGCACTCATCGAGCAGTCATCGTGAGCCCCTCCTTGTCCTATTCCCAGAAACGCATGTCTAGATTTTACAGTAAAAAGCCCATTTATTCAAAGTCCCCATTTATTCATTTGCAGGGTGCCACCAATAGATGGCGTTTTTTTCTCAGGAACACTAACACATAAATCAACTAGTGACGATACTTACAATATTAAAGTAAACAGAGGACTTTTGACAGATTTAAAACGTATGAAATAATACAAGGAATGAGGATTGTGACTAGGAATATTGTATTTTTTTTTTTTTTTTATGCCGCTCTAAAATTTAAGATTGTAAGATAATTTTTTATCCACCATTTTTTTGATCAGCTAAAAAACTGTATAGGCCAATTAAATAAATTTTGCAGACAGTTGATTTATATGGGGTAATAAAAGGGAATCCTATAAAATAAGTTTGTAATAAGTACAAATAGTATTAGTGACAACACCAGGAGGCAAACCCAGCACGCTGTAACCGCAACATCACAGATTTGGTTTTGGATTTTAATGACAAGTTAGAGAAATACAGAGATTTGCTTGTGAACTTAACTTTATTTTTTCACTCTTGAAAGTGTGTAGCTCAACAACATATGTGATGAATACAAGCTGCGCGAATCGAATGCTTTGTTTGGTTGTGCGAAGTTGTTTGTGTATGTGTGTGTGTGTGAGTGTGTGTGAGAGAGAGAGACAGAGAGAGAGAGAGAGAGAGAGAGAGAGAGAAAGCGAGACAGAGATCCCCTATGACCATAGTAGCCTACAATATGAATACATGTGTGTTATGTGATATAAAATTTATATAGTTGACCAGTGTTTTTAACATGCAGTGTGGATGTATTACTACATGACATACAGTAAGTGTGATATATTTAATTTATATAATGTGCTTGCATTCTTAAGACACAAACCAGGGATGATCTGCTTTCTATGTAACTGCCACCATTGTGTGAATGTGTGAGAATGTATGCAAGAATGGGTTTTGAATTTCATCTACAACGCTTCAACAAAAGGCATTGGAACATTGAAAGTTCCAATAGCAAAAGTTTCAGTTCCTCCAATAAAGTGTCAAATGTTAATTTTATCTCAGGCACTCTATAGGTCAGGGCCGTGGGAATTGTTCTTAAATAGACAGATAGATAAAGTACCAACCAGTTCACAGATTATACAAACAACCATACAAGGTGTGGACGAATATTATAAGGCTAAGATTAAAATCACAAAATAAAATACAGTATGGTGAAAAAAAGTCAGGTGAATAATCTAAGAACTGTAGATTATGCTTAAATTTTTTGAATTTTACTAATTTTGGTAAATTATTATCCTCTGACACACATAGTTGTTTATAACAATATAAATATAAAATATTTATTTTTTATTATTATTTTTTTATATTTACATTTACCTTTTTTTTTTTTTTTTAAGAGTTCATATTTAAACTGCTATATAACCTTATTTTAGTAGCTTTAAACTTCCATGTGTTGTGTACTGACATAACCAAATAATGTTTTAACTTTTTAACTGCCTCAAAGTCACTGCCAGTTTGCAATACTTTTTTTTTCTTTGATCAAAGCTGCGAAAATGGAGTTATCTCATTTCATCTCTGTTTATATGGACTTCTGGACGGCAGCTTTCTAACAAATCTCAAACAACAAAAGATGCACACTGACTGTAAATGTAATAAAAATCTGTCTCAACTTGTTTGTTTTCAACACTGCTTGAGGACCATGAAAATCATACGTGCACATCAGCACTTTTACCTGCTGCTTGTGGTTTTCTATACAAATGTTGGAGTTTTGAGTGTGTAACCATTAGAGAGAGAGAGAGAGAAAAGGAACTAATCTAGAACAAAGGAAGCATATTTGTCATCTGAGTCTCTTAGAAGACATGAGTTTTTACTCACTAGCTGGTTTTGTAACTCTCTTTGTGTTATTTCTCTGTATATCAGGTAAAACTAAACCTGTATTATTCCTGTATAATTTGTGTGTATGTTTCATTTTCTGAAGGTTTAAAATCAGCTTTCGTAGACAGATTATTTTCGTGGGGCAGACTGTTAAAGTCTTTCATTATTGTTATTGTTCAGTATTGACACCGTGATTCCTGATTTAGTCCAAATCATTCTGAATCAGTGTGTGTGATGTTAATGCTGTTTTCTATTGTTGCTTGTGTGCAGATGTAGAGAGCATGTGGATGCTGAAAAATTTAACTGTAAAACTTGGAGGATTGGTCACAATCCCATGTCTTTATGATGAGCAATACAAAACAAACTCTAAATTCTGGTGTAAAGGATATTACTGGTCTACCTGCAGCATAGTCGCTTATGCAAACACACATGGAAGTACAACAGTCATTGATTATCCAGCGCAGAATATGTTCACTGTGGAAATGAACCCCGTCTCTGATCCTGGATATTACTGGTGTGCAGCAGAAATTGGTAGTAAATGGGTCTCAGATGACAGTGCTTCTTTGTATCTGACAGTTAGTGAAGGTAAGAAACTTAAACAAGGCAGAAATATAAGATTTGTGACAGATTCCCTTACACAACTCATTTGCTGTCTGTTTATTCAGATCCTGATCTGTCTGTAGTGAAGAGCAGAGTGAGCGGTGCAGAAGATGGAAGTGTCACAGTCCAGTGTCTCTACAGTGCTGCGTATAGGGAGAGACAGAAGCAGTGGTGCAGATTCAAAGACAGACACTGCAACACAGTGGGAAAGACTGACACATCCCAGAATTCAGCAGTGAACATCAGTGATAATGGGAGATCCTTCAGTGTGGAGATAAGAAGACTGAAGAAGAGTGATGCTGGCTGGTACTGGTGCAGTGCAGGAGATCTGCAGGTTCCTGTTCACATCACTGTCAGTGATCCACCTGCAGGTATTATCACACACACTCATCCCTCATTTAACAAACCGTAAGTTGGAAATCACACTGATTATTTTTTCTCAGTTTTGACATCAGTGAATACAACAGTGAATAAAACGGTGAATAAAACGGTGACCAAAATAGTGGCTTCAACAGGAACCACAACCACTCACTATGTCAGTACTTACACGTAAGTACGGAGGTCCATTTTATGCTGTTTTCCTTAACAAACCCTGTTATTTAATCCCTTCACAGTACATGATGTATTAACCTATTAGGTTTATTTCATGTCATAATAACTTAAACTCGATGATCATTTTATTAGGAACATCGAAACTCATCCTTCTTTATGTACACAGTTAATGCCTAAATAAGCAGGTGTTTTAAATAAAATAGCTGGTGACTGTTTTTTATGAGTTTATGGATTAAATATAATAGTGTATTGAACTGTTCACTTGAAATAGCAAATTAAGCATGAATAAAGGAGAAAAGCTTGCCCATTTATTATGATCCTGTAGCCATATTCAATTAAGCTACACGAGGCACAGATACGCCTTTAGTGAGCTGTTCAGGGTACACTATGCATTCTCTAAACAGAACATTTAAACTAGGGGTTGCTTGACCTATTATATAAGTGCTGGTCAAGAGCTCGTTAGAGGATGGGGAAATTAGAGAATTTGTTTTGAAAAACAGTAGATATTAATATAAACACTCAGGTGTACTTTAATATAAAACTGGTGACTCTATTCTCTATACTGATTATTCTGTACATGGTCACAGGAGATCTGGACCCGGATAAGGACTTTGGGCAATAGGCAGGGTACTACCTAGGTGTATATGAATAATGAAAAAACATTTTAAGTTGTCAGACTTTCTGTCTTTTTCTATCATTATTTTAAACAGAGAGAAGATTACTGCATCTGTTCTTTTTTCCCATGTATTTCTAAATATAATTATTTCTCACCACAGCAACACCTGTGACTGCAGTGTCTAGCAGTAATGAAACCATATGACGGCTACACATACTTCTTCTTTCTCAAACACATTAAATACTTAAAAGCCTTATGTTCTCTGCATTTTACACATTTGTAAATATGTTGCCTTATTTAAAGATGACCATGTGTTTAGTTTACAAACCCAACAAATGCTCATCTTTAAAAAGTGAACATGTGAACATACTACTGTATTTGTTAGTATAAACTTTCTCACGTCATGTGTTCTTATGTAAATGAACATTCCAAACCACTCTCCAAACCCTGATCAAAGGTATTACTAGCTTTCCATTTAACACTATATGGGATTCAACCCCAACCGTAAGTTAGGTGATATTATAAAGCAGAATAAGTGGAAATATATTGCGAAACAAGATTTACAGAACTGTCCACCACCTACATGGTTTAGTCTCCTCATTTCTGGCTACATAATACTACAGTGAAAACTACATTTACAGTTAATTACTCAAACTGCCATTTGTCAGCAAAATAATTGGTTAAATAAACAAATCATAATCTGTTGATAACAAATTCAGTTGCATGAAAAATAATATTTTGCTCAAAGTCATGCTGTTATACTAAATATCAGCACAGCTGTGATGCCTTCAACACCTGGCTGCATTGTTGGTCACAGCCATGCTGATATTCAGTACTACAGCACCCCCTCTCGTGTGATATGGCAGTGTGTACTCACAAGTGTGTGTCTATAGTTGGAGTGAATCCATGATCTACTGGTACCTGTTGGGCCTTCTTTTGCTACTGGTAATACTGATCATCATCATCTTCATCATCATACGAATAATGAAACGCAGTAAGTGTCATTCGTTTTGCGTGTATTGCATTCATTTAATATTGTTCTGTTATATATTTTTAGGAACAGACAGGACAGAGGTGTTGTGAGAATCCATTTGCTGGAGGTTTATTAACAAGCAATTCTACAGTAACAGGCCAGGGCCAAACACATTACAGTGTTTCAAAACTAGAGGACACGTGCAAAGAGTAGTCAGATAAATCAGTGAGGAGCCAAACACAGTAATCAAGAGTATATCCAGAATCAGAGGGAAAATAGAAAACGGGAAGCCAGAGAAACAAGGCCAGGGTCTAACATGATAAGAAAATACAGTATAGCACTGTAGAGTGATAACAGTAGGCAAGACAGTCAATGTGTATGATGATGTGCTTTATGTAGCACATGTACATTTATTATTATTATTATTGTTGTTGTTGTTGTTGTTGTTGTTATCTGTTCTTTTAATGAAATAAAATTGCATGTAACTAACTGAGAGTAAATTGCTTTTTTTCTCTCTTTCTAGCAAAGAATAAAATCAGGACCAGGGAGAGGAGCAATGACACCACTGTTCACACAGTTAGTACTGCATTTAATGTGTGCTGTAATGCAATCCATTATTATTTTACCTTTTATTTCAGTTTTTTCAGTTAACCCTTAAATACTTTACCAAACTACTATCATCAAAGTTTTTCACTGATTTTGTTGTTTAACAATAAATTAATTTGTTTCAGGCTGAGAATGAAACAGCTCAATCATACAGCTTAATGTGTTCAAGTCAGACTGCAATTTTTTATTTAATAAAGAGCTAAAATATCACCTTTTGGTTACACATTACATTTAAAAGGACAGTTACATCCTTGTGTGTGTGTGCGTGTATGTGTGTGTGTGTGTGTGTGTGTGTGTGTGTGTGTGTGTGTGTGTGTGTGTGTGTGTGTGTGTGTGTGTGTG
>JAQMYI010000018.1:18439503-18456117 GCA_030014275.1 Clariallabes melas
AAAAAATGAAAAGACTGTCCAAGTGTGGCAAACTAACAAGTGGCATTATAGCCCTATAAAGTGATGGTCGCCAATCACACAGGTAACAAAAGTTCTCACTAAGTACATCACACTTTGATATCGAAACCAGGAGATACATTGCATAGCCAAAAACGGAAGCTGTTTTTGGAAAAAGTTAATTTTCTGTGAATCTTAAATGAAGCTTAGGAGTTTACGAGTATAGAAAAACTACAATATTAAATAATAATAAAAAACGTGTACATGAGCAGTAACACATTGGTGACACATTGGTGTAGTGGTTGGCACTCTTGTCTCGTACGTACCTCAAGGGTGATGGTTCAAATCTTGCCCTGTTTGCTTTATACAGTATGTGCATAGAGTATAATATGGGCCTGCTGGGTTTCCTCTGACTGCTCTGGTTTCAGCCAGTCAACTGACACATTGTATAGGCTTAGTGTTATTTCCAAATTTCCAGGAGTGTATGAGTAAGTGTGTGTGCTTGGGGTTGTAAAAAGTTTAAGACTTCAACGACGTGACTTCCCTTTTGGCGTGAAGTCATAGAGCATTATGACCAACCACCAGATTCGATGATGGTTTAAATATGAGTAATCTTTTTTCTTCTTTGTCTTTACACACACTTAGAATAACAATGCAGATTAAGCCAGACTAAGCAAGCAAACCTCATTCACCAAACACGTCTTTACTAATGAAATATAATATGAAGGAAAGTGTGTCTATTTGATTTTGTTGCTGTTGTTGGGGGAAATTGTTTTCGCAGCCTCCACATACCTTCACTTTTACTGCCACCTTGTGGCAAAGTATCACCAAGCCCATCCCCATTCTTTCAGTTTTTCAGCCCATTCTATGCTTACAGGAGTCTGCCACTCAACATGCTGACATAACAACAGACAAAACAACATGTAATTTTTTTAAAAATTGCTTACTTGAAACTCAAGCACAGCTCTTACAGTTCTTGTCAAAAAAAAGCGTTGGGGAATGCACACAAATAAACAGTGGGCATGCTGAGAAAATGGTTCGAGCAATAATAAGTTTCTTGCAAACTGCTTTTCAGGCATTCGTTGACATTTCAGAATGGACACTTTAGAGATGCTGTAGAACATCTTCCTTGTTCCTTAGATAGATCTTCCAGAGCTGATAATATGTCCGGAAAAGGAAATCCCTGCAGGCAGAAATTTAAACATTTCTTTTAAAATTTTCAATTTCACTTTAATTTTTTCAATCATTTCTCAACTTTAAAGCAAATGAATCTTAGAAGAAAAAAAAAACAATAAAAATGGAATAATAGTAATGAATAGTAATAAAGAAATTGTTTTTAGCATAAAATTACCAAACGTCACACTGAGCCATGTTCCCACTATATATCCATAAAAATTGTGTGAAGGCAATGAAAACTTACACCTGTACACTGTACACCTTGGCAGGAATTCGGTAAGGACATATTACTGTCTCCCTTGACACGGAGCCGACATGCTCAAAAAAGCCTAGCGACTACATGGTTGAAGCAAGATGCAGGAAGAACTTAATAAGGATGTACTGTAGTAACACCAGCTTTGACCAGTTACGACATAACTAACACCTCTTAGGCACTTCACTGACGCACTACAAGCATGGCACAGTTGGGAAAGACTAGATGGCACTCTCACTGAGTTGACAGCTGGATGTCACTGAGTTGTTGCAACATGAATGGACTTCTCACAATGACCTCTTCAGGCTTGTGCTATGATCATTCCATGTTGTAGAAGACCACATTTAGTTATACTATATATTACATTCTTCTGGTGCAAATCATGCTTATGGCGTGCATGCAGCAGGTTATCAGGTTCAGAGAATTAAGTATAAAAACTGGATTCAAATCCTCACTGTGAAGAGCACAACATGTGATGATAGTTATACACTGAAAAAATGAATCCTTTGAATTTACTTGATTTTAATATGTACATCGGTCCCACATCATCAAAATGTGGCCAAATTACACAAATTTTGCTGTTAAACCAAAGTATTTCATTCATGTTAAACTTGTGTGAAAGGATCATGTTGACTTAACATAATCTTTATCATTTACTGTAATAGCAATTGATTGTGTAATTGTAGTGTAATTGAATTATGTCTATGATACTCCATTATCATTGAAAAGTCTAACAATTTCATGTTCCTGACACCCACCCCCCAGGATGCAACGACAACATACAGTAGTAAGCACATGATAAGCGCCTGGTAAGAGTGTGGTGCGATCAGATAGGGTGTACTAATACGTAACTCAGTTCAGTGTGGGATAGGAAATGAGCGACAGCATGATAGAGGCATCGAGAACCCGACACTGACGTGGCTAGGAAGTGGCATGAATTTGATAAATGCACATATTTTACACATTGTCTTTGTTGCAGTGAAGCATTTTAGCTGTTTTTTTAAAATAAATAAACACACACACACACACACATAGCCTATATATATATATATAAAAATCCTTTTTTTTTTCAGCACGAACTAGGCAATATGATAAACTGAATTTTATTTCATTTTAAGCAACTCTACAAGTATGACTAAACAAAAAAAAAGGGTCACATAGGCAAAGAAATAGCACAGACACACATGATCACATGTTTTTATTGCTGTTTTCAGTTGTTTCTATGACCAAAAAAAGAAGAATAATGAGCTCATTTTGAGAGTTCTACATTTTTGCAATGTCATTCCAATATCCTGGTAGTGCTAAAATTTACAGATTATAAACATAATGATAACTTTTGTTCTAACCCAAATGCACAGTTTGATGTCTGAAGCTTCCCAGTTAACATAAAAAAAGCAAAAGGATGTTGAGCATTTCAATGGTTATGTAAAACTATAATTTTTCTTTTAAAAAAATGAATTTACTTTCAAACTACAATTTAAGTAACATGGCTGCAATGTCATCAGCACCAATATCACAATATCATTGCAAATAAACAACAATATAATGACCCAACCTCATTTCCTTCTTCCCCCACTCTTTAGAAAATTCCAATGTTGTAACACTGAACATGTGACTCGTGAAATATTGCACATATTTCATAGAGGTCACCGGCTGTTTAAGCTGATGAAAAAAAAGCAGAAGCAGAGTTTTTTTGTTGTATCGTCTTAACAGAAGGTCACAACCTGTAAATGCAACAGCGAAAGCGTAATTATCGGCACCCCTGTTTTTCTTCTGCGAGATTTGGGTTGACTGACCTCATTTGTGTTTCTAATATATACAGTATTTTGATTCGACGTGTATTTCAAGTAATAAACCTCATTTCCAAATACAGAGCTCATCAACATTCAATGTGACTATATTAAGCTCTGTGCTGGAAGGATCTCAAAACATTAACATTATCAACAAGAGCACACATATCAGAGGCAAGATTATCAATGCTGATTCAGGCTCCATATTTGTCCTCGCAGACTAATGCACACTTGACTTGGCAAAATGTTTTTTCCTAGAACCCTTCCCAGCTTCATATCCCATTCTTAGGGGGAAAATATACAGTGACACATATTAACAGCAACACATCTGCTATCTCTCAAAGGATCTGAATACTGAACAGCTAAATGCTTAAAAGCCAACTTTTTAACCTTTATGTGCATTAATAATGTATGTCTGTGGTTCCTTTTACCCCCTATTCCCTCAGGGCAATAAAGCTTCAGTCGATCATTAAAAATTGATTTAGAAAAATGTAAAATAAATTGAGCATCATGTAAAGAAATAGGATTACTATTTGTGCTGTACTTACCATTTGCAGAATCCATCAGGTTACAAGATTACTGCGTGTTCTGCCATGCCCTTTGGGCCAGATATCCTGTAAAATCAGGCGTTGGCATGGTTCTGCTGTGCTGTGGAATTTTGCACCTATTAAGAAGTGGTCGCAGCATGGCCTTAGGGGAATCCGGAGCTTCCTAACACAGCATTTTTCAATTTTGATTTGTTTGTAATATTGCCATCGATGCACCCAGAACTGAACATGCTCGGCATCTGAAGAGGTTCTGTGGTGTCATCATACAGTAATGTCATGTCAATATATATATATATTTTTTTATTCTGATATGGATACTGATCCCGAAAGCTCAATATTTAAAGAAATATCTATACAAATGCAAAAATTAAACACTTAAAAATACAAGATCATTCATTTCAATGTAACATCAATACATCTCTATCAGCTTACTCTTGTTATGACATGGATTTCCTTCTCATTTTGTTGAATAATCTAGCCAGAAGATGTATGCCCTAACTGTTGAAGAAAAATGGTTTCAAAATGGTTACATTATTGACCTAAGATATTGCTGAATTGGTTTTAAAGCCATTCAATGAATTATTAAAACCTGCGAGGATAGTGCTGAACCGTCAAGAACCGTGCAGAAGCAATGTGGTCAGATAAAAATGATGAATGACCGTGAAGATAACGTTAACATTTGGTGAGGTTGCATCGTAAAAAAAAACTTACCAGTGGAAATCATTGTGATAAGAACTCACAGGATGGGGACTAAACAGGTGTGAAGCCTACATGGCGTTGTGAGCGTTAGTACTTCTGTGATAGTGTATTTGTGTCACTCTGCAATCACACCGCCAAACCACTAGATGGTGGTGCAGTTTCAATCCGTATGTGATTAGTCATTTCACCACTCTTTTGTTATTAAGTTTATTTTCAAATGTTGATGGGCTGAACTTCACTGGGTTATACTCTCACATACATAAACTGCATTAAACAAGTGATTCTGTCCTTTTCTATGTCTTTTAATGGCAATAGTACTTTTTTATATTACATTTTCTAAATGCACGGTTAATTTTTAAGGTAAACACCTTTCCAACTTTCACCATCCAATGGTGACCAAAACTGAGCGGATCTTGGAGTTAAAAGAAGTTGTACAACAGTTACTTTTACTGAAATTACTGAGACGAGAGAGACGGCATCAGTAGACATCGATCTCTCACCAAGAATTTGCTGCCATCTAGCATTTTTTTTAGCATAGCACAGACAAATCGTTCAAATGTTACATTACATATTTACCAAGGACTTCTGCTAGTTTCTGCTCAATTTTGGTTAGTGAATACGTTGGCGGTCCAGTTCGTTTCACAGAAGCACAAATCAAGCCTTTAGCGAGGCTAATCAGAAAAAAAGGTTTCAGGTTGCTAGGGAGCAGACGGATTGGACTTTGGAGCCATGTGGTCTGATGAGTCCAGACTGCCCCTATTCCAGAGTAATTTGCCCCTCAGGGTAAGATGGAACGCAGATAATAAGATGACATCACTAGGTGTGCCGAACAGCAAGTTTCATCATAAAAAGCTTTTAGATGGAAGCGGCATAAAGGATAAAATAAAATAAAAACACTGAATAATCCGTTTCCTCTAACCAGTTTGTCTTTCATTTCTTTATTTCATCATTGCACATTTATAATCTAAGTAAATCTGAGTATTTTTAATCGATTGACATTTTTAATCGATTGACACGCACTAAGATTTTGGAAGGAGTCTCCAGTGTCAATGCATTGTAACAGGCAGAGATTCTTTCAGAGAAGTTTTTCACGACAGAAAGTTCTTAAAGCATATGGCACTTTATAGTTTCTCAGTAATAAGTTTGTGTGTGTGTGTGTGTGTGTGTGCGTGTGTGTGTGTGTTTTAATTAACTTCAGAACAAAGTGAAGGAATGACAGCACAGTATATAGCTGCTGTAGAAGAAGAGATAAATGGAACAAACTCTGACAGTTCACAATATTAAATGTAACAATAAACAGATTTTAGAAAGCACGATGTGTCACTTCCTGATAAATAAAATGTGAAATTACTGTATATATATTGGGATGTGGTGTTTTTAGAAAAATGATCGACTTTGCAGTGATAACTATAACTCTGTTATACCGTACATTAGGCTGCATAAAACACCAGCACTGATTATTTTCTTACTGTATACGGTAACAGCCCAACAATAGGTTGTTTGTGTACTCTATCATACTGTATACTGTACATATACACCAATCAGTCCTAACATAATGACCACCAGCCTAATATTCCCTCCAGGACAGCAGTGCACTATGCGATCTGACACCTTTTTTATCAGAACCAGCATTAACCTTTTCAGCAATTTGATCTACAGTAGCTCTTCTATTGGATCAGCGCCACATTGTAAAAAAAATAGACAACTGAACTCCATAACGACAGGTCCTGTGGGATGTTCCTGGTCTGCAGTGGTCAGGACATACCTAAAGTGGTTCAAGGAAGGGAAACCGGTAAACTGTCAACAGGGTCATGAGCGGCCACGGCTCACGATGCACATGGGGACTGAAGGTTGGCCCATGTAGTCCGATCCAATAGAAGAGCTGCTGTGGCTCACATTGTTGAAAAGGTTAAGGCTTGTTCCCATACAAAGGTGTCAGAACACACTGTTTTGGTGGCAAAACCTACTCAATATTAGGCAGGTGGTCATAATGGTATGACTGATTGGTGTACAGTAGTATTATGAGATTTGTTTTCTCAAAAGAAAGCCAGGTATCCAAAGTCGGACCAAAAAACAGATTTTATTTAGCTAAACATAAACGTCACATTTATAGGACATTTGGCAAACAAAAATACATACTGCTCCAAATTATTGTACTGAGCTTAAGCTTAACACCTTCAGATGCTGTCACCAGCTGTGATGAGTGTTTTTATACCCTGAAGTAATTACTAGGCTTTTTCTGTACAAACCTGGCAAGATTAAAAAGAAAAAGCAGCAAAAATACCCTACACTCCAGAGAACAATATTATAATATCATACAAAATGCCATCTGGAGACATACAGAGCACAATGCAATCGTAGAGATGTCGGTAATCGATCAGGAAATCTAGTGTCTAGAACTTTGATTTTTCACAGTGTTACTTAAACAGAGGTCAGGAGTATGAGAAAGAGCGAGGAATCTAATTAAAGACATTAAATCCAGTAGTTTGTTGCGATCACAAACACAGACATAACTTCATTCTGTCTCTGTCTCCGTGACTCACTGGTCTTCTCATATACAAGGAAATGTGCATCAAAGTCACATGGAAGGAGGAATGAAAAACTAAAAGGCTCTAAAAATATGAAGACATAATGTGAATAGGCAGCGAGAACAGACGACAGGACTATTCACACTGTCTGGCTGAAACAGAAAAAAAAAAATGTTTGAACGGAATAAAAAAGTGGCCTTCCACTTTACTCACTATGCAGAAAAGCACAAGTGTGTGTGTGTGTGTCAGTGTACTCAAGCATCATCCCTTTGTGAATAATAAATGAAATATCTTCTTATCAGTAGGTTCATCTGAAAATTCAAGATGTTTATGTGGCAGGCTCTCAAGAAAGAAAAAAAACATTCATCTTTAGCAACCGCTTTAGTATGGTCCGTGATCGCACTGGATCCAGAACCAATCCCGAGAACGCTGGGCTTGAGGCAGGACAATACGACCAGTCCATCATTAAGCACCATGCACCCACACAAATACACATTCACACACGAATTAACACCTAGGGGCAATTTAGTGCAGCCAATCCACCTGGCATGATTTTGAAGGGTGGGCAGAAACCCCCAGGGACATGTGAGGAACATGCACATAAACTGCGCATAGACAGTAACCCATGCTCAAGATCAAACGGGAACCGTTGAGCCGTGAGGAGGTAATATTACTGTTGCTCCCTAGGCATTTTTGGGAGTTTAATTCTAAAGCGTTATGTCAGGCGACAGAAAATTCTGTATCCTTTATTGTCCTGTGCAAGGTAAGCCAGCACTTTTATCCTTTCGAAACAATCTTCGGCTTATCCTGTTTATCTAACATTAACCAAAATATAGAATAGAAATTGGCAAACCAATCAGAGATCCCATCACTTCAAGTCCAATACACATAGAGCTTTTATATAACTGGCCTTATGGAAAGCCTTCTCTGATCAATCTGCTTTTAGTCTTCTTCAGCAATGGATCTCATACGCGATCTGTGTGTCAAAAAGCAGACTCTGGTTTATAAATAGTCCTTCTGGGTCTGGTGGTGGACCCTCAATGCCCTCTGCTGGGGCTCTGCGTGGTCCAATGGTAGAGGTCAGAGTGCCTTGAACCTGAAGCACTTCTCTAGGCTGTAGTGCCCTGTGCTGGCCAGAAGCGGGTGGTGGAGGCAGCACAGGCTTGGCCCGGTTTAACACGTACATCTCATGGCCACGTTCATCCCGATACTCCTCAAGCTGTGCAAATGTAGTGGGTCCATCAGAGTAGTCGTTGACATAGAGGATGCTCTCCTCTTTGCCGTAGGCACCATCTTCTTTCTGGCGCTGCCGGTGGCGGCTGTAGATCATGCACAGAAGCAGCAGGGCAGTCAGTGCCAGGAGTGAGATACCCACAGCGATGGCTGTTTGGGTGGCTGTGCCAAGGGCACTGAAGTCCATGCTCTCAAGCTCGTACAACGGTTCCTGACTGACATCCCCTAAGGATGGGCGGTGATGAGAAGATGATGACGAGGACGAAGGGGGGTGCAGGTGTGGCCAACCTGATGACAAAGATGAGGATGAAACATTCACAGCGAGATTGAAGGTCACACGTGCAACCCCTCCAGGATTCCAAGCCTCACATTCATAGCGTCCTGCATGTGCCACTGTAACATTACTCAAAAACAGCATTCCACTGCCTGTGTCTTGATCGAAGCTCTCCCTGTCCCCACCATCCTCTGTTGGGGCACGGTTTCCCACATTGCCTCCATTACCTACAGGCTTTGCTGTAACAGGCTTCCTGGTGTCCCCATCTGTTCCTTCCTCTTGCACTAGACCTCGTGGTGACAACTGTGTCCTACCGTAGGACACCTTCCTCCAGGTGACCTGAGGCTGGGGGTAACCTGAGGCCTGGCAGGACACACGAATGCTCTCACCCAAACGTACACTTAGTTCCCTTGGTTCGAGCTGCACTGCAGGCGGGATACACACCAGGCTGTTAGCTGGGACCTCGACTAGGCTCAGGTGCGAGAGGCGTGGTGGCTCAGAGCACAACAGCCTCCGGTCGGCTGAGCTCAGCAACCGCTGACCCTCAGTGTTTATCCAGCTACGGAGCCAGTGAAGAGCACAGTCACAGCGCCATGGATTACCTAATCAAATCATACAGAGGGTGGAGAAGGGGAAGAGATAAAGGCATAGGAAGAAATATCAGGATTGATTAAGAAAGGAAATGAAATGGGGAAAAGTTTCATGTTTTAACTGAGATATGAGAAAGCAATGACTATGAGAAAGTAAATTATCTAAATATTTAAAAGCCACATGCAGAGTGATTGCTTCATCTAGAGAAAAAGTAAACAATAAAAAAGCCTAAAGGGGAAAATTCCACCCCAAATCAAGATTTCCCTCGCAACTTGATGTCCTCACTACCTTTCCTTCTTGGCCTCGTTGCTTTTTCCTTACATTTTAATATTGCTCCTTTTTGTAATTCCGGTATTTCATCACGTTGACCCTGTTCCTTTTTTTTTTGAGTCTACGAAGGTACCTGTGATGCGCAGCACCTGCAGGCTGATGAGAGGTTGGAGAGTGACAGCGCTTAGGGTACGCATGTTATTCTTGCTGAGGTCCAGCAGAGCCAGAGAAGACAGGCCCATCAGTGCCTGCTCATCTAACACCTCCATCGTGTTCTCCTGTAGGTGCAGCTCTTGTAGACGCTGGGAGAGAAAAGATCTCGTTATTCTCTGCACCCTCTTCAATGTCATTCAACTTAAACATTATGTTCATCACCATCATCATCATCATCATCATCATCGTCGTCACCGTCATTGTCATCATGCAGTTTAACCACCACCTAAATTAAACCGTGATGTTTAATCACTTCCTGCTTCTACTTTGTTTCAGGTCAGTTGAACAGCCATCTGCATTTTCACGCTGTCACATTAAATACACTCCACTTCACTGGAAAATTATTCGGCACAGCGTACATAATATAGAAATGAGAACAGAATAGGAACCACACACAAACACACCTGCAAACCACGGAAGGTGTAATCCTCCAGCCGGTTAATGTGGTTCCCTGCAAGGTAAAGGATGCGTAGGTGCTCGAGTCCACGAAAGGCATCAGCGGCAATCAGGTGGAGCCGATTGCCATTAAGCGCAAGCTCTAGAAGATGGCCCAGACTCACAAAGGCACTGGCTTCCAAAGATGAGATACTGTTATTCTGCAGGTACAGGTAGTGCAGGTTACCTAAACCAGACAGGTCTTCTGCCCGGATCTGACCAATGGCATTATCCTGCAGGAAGATGGTCTGTAAAAGAAAAAATCAGCAATATTCAAGCAATGTTTTTTTTTTTTTCCCCAAATCAAACATTGCTGTCTAGAATTATTGCCATCGTTGGTGAAGATGGGCAAAAATGCTATGGCAAAAAATATTACTGTTACTTTAGAATACCAGTGAAATCATTTTGTTTCTCTGCCTCACAATTCCAGAATCCAGAGTTGAAATTGTTCTCTCTGTGTGGTATTTTGCGTGTTCTTACAGTACCATGTCTATGTACTGGAGGTTTCTGTTAGGTCTTTCTCTTGGTTTCTCCCACCACCTAAACATGTAAAGTGGTATACATACATGTAGCTATACTGATGTTTCATTAAATGTGTGAATGGTTTGGCTTCCTATGGAGAATATATACCAATGAGTCATAACTTTAAAACCATTAACTTTAAAACCGTGCCCTGCGATGGATTGGCACCCTGTCCAGGGTGTACCCTGCCTTGTGCCCTAAGCCTCCTGGGATAGGCTGCAGGTCCCCGCGACCCTGAATAGAGGATAAAGCGGTATAGAAGATGAAGAAGATGAACTTTAAAACCACATAGTTTTTTGGGTTCCCTAGGCCTGTGCGAATGGAGTGACCCTGGCCTATTGGGCGATGGCTCTGCAGTGCTTCTGAGGGTATGCTGTGATGTCTGGTACAAGGACATTGGTGGTGGATGCTTTGGGTTCTGTGGGGACACAATGGGTGCTCGATCGGATTGGGATCTGAAGGGTTTGGAGGCAGTGTCGGCAGACTTGGGCTCTTCGCCTGATGGCTCTGTCCACGGCAGACTATGGTACACTGGGTGCCCGGGTGGCTTTTTTATATTGTTGACAGCCTTGACATTTTTCCTGCATTTTGTGCTGCATTGGATTTTCTCTGGCATTGGACAGGATTGTCTGGCCTTTGGTCTCCACGGGCGTATATAAGCTTTGTGTGCCCGTGACCCTGTCACTGGTTTACTGGTGTATAATTGGTGATCAATGTTGTTCAGTTCAGTGTTGTTCCGTGGTGGTCTGTTAATGTTTTAAGTGATCCTGCTTCCTGCTTCACAAGCTCTGATTAAAGGCCCCTGATCCATCATGACCTAAACCAGGATAAAGTGCTCACTGAAGATAAAAGAATTGAATGCATAATTGCTTGTTTTTTTTTTTTGCTAAGGCTGCCAATAATTCGGAAGAGCATGGACTGATTAGAAGAAAAATATTTGTTTGTTAGTTCTTTGCAGATTAGAGCCCCAGAACAACAATATACTGTATAAGAACTTGTAAAAAAAAAACTTGCAAAGGCATTTTAATTCATCTTCAAGTGGTTGTTTAGTGAGTGACACTTCAGTTACAAAATAGATCACACACACAAACACACACACATGTAGATATATATTTGCTCATCACGTTGAAGCTTTCTTTCAGTGAGTGAGAACTGGATCAATGCGAAGCTCGAGGCACTGAATCGACTCTTTCATAATCGTTCTCCCCAGAGTCTCCACTGTGCGGCTACTCGTAAACAACTCAATTGATAGAGGCAGCATTTGCATCAGAATTTTTTATTTTGTATTTTTTGTATGAACAGGGTTGAGTTCGCATGGGCCATTCGGCTTGTCTTTAGTCATTTATCAACACCATATCGATTGCATAATTCATTACTTTACTTGATTGCTCATGCTCACCATCTCTCTCTTTCCCTTGCACGTTCTCTCTCGTATTGTTTCCGCAGAAATTAATGCAAGGCGAGGAACATCGGCTCATTTGTATGGCACAGGTTTCCTCGGGTTATCCGAGTAATCTATGTAAAGGAGCTTATGAATATGTAAAGGGTGTTGTGGTGTTATGGTTGGGTATAGAGGCAAGGAATCGATGCACAGCCATAGAGGAGGATGGTTGTATATTCGTGTGCCTGGGTGATGCCCAGGAGGGGAATATTATATAATATAATAAAATATAATATAATATAATGATATTAATCTTTTATATGAAATGAGTTTGGCAGAGAATTTTAATTAGGATTTACAAAAAACCAACACGAAAAGGCAAACACTGTTCTTGGATTATAGTTTGATTATTAGATGGCATGAAATGTAAATGATTGTACTGATTCCTACCCAATATTTGTGCATTTCGAAAGTTTAATTTGAAATTGGATTCTCCTGCCCAAAGGATGTGGAATGGTGCGTTTTTAATTTGTTCTTCCGCTGCTATCAATCTTTCCCGGTGCTTTCTGCTTTCATTTTATTTTCGTTCTGTCTTTTATTAGATTTTTGCTATGCAGGTTTTTTTTTTACAGTGTCCGGCCTTTTACTGCATATTACAGTATACTTTTGACGCATGTAATCCAGTTTACTTTTATTGGACTTTTATTTCTGCAGTTCGATCAACATCTGTTGTTTCATCCATAAATTTCACTTCGTGTCTAATAGACACAGGGGGGTTTCTCTGGTCCTAAATATGAAAATATATGACTATTTAGGGAATAATCATGTTATGTACAGTAAGAACCTGCCACGTTTTCAAACAATGACCTGCGTTCCTTGAGCGATTCCCCGCGGTATCTCTTTGAGTCCAATGGATCCGCACTCCACTGTCAGGCTGTAGCACCGGCAGCCAGATGGACATCCGATGCAGGGCACGGGTAATATGAGCAGAACCACCAGAAGAAGCAAAAGACAATGAAGGAGGAATGCCATCTCAGAACAGACGGCGCCTGTGAAAGGAAAGAAGACACAGGTGCAGAAAGCGAGGTGAATAATTTTGAGCAAGGGTAATGGATTAGAAAAAGGTGACTGATTGAATAGGGATGGAGTGAGATGAAAAGGGAGCGGTTCAAGATGAGGACGAGAATAAGTAAGGAATAATAGTCTAGAAGGTATGCTGTTATTGGAAGACCATCAGAAACGAGGCGGTACAAGCAGCCTGGTTCTGAATGTGAAGCTGATCGCTATCACATTCCAATTTCAGATGGTCTTAGAGTGTTTTATTCCTCATATTGCACAACAAGTCGGTTCATGTTATCACTTGGGTTATAGCTGCTGTACACAAAAGTTCCCCCACCACCTGCTCTTTATTTTCTCAATTGAAATGAATAACAGCTGGGTTTATACAGTATTGACACTAATATACAACTAATCAACAGATTAATAGTCCAATCAGATCAAAAATGCATAGTGTAACCGCCTCAATCGGTACCTCGGCATATAAATTTAATCCGTTCCCGAGGCGAGTTCTTAATGCGAAAATTCGTATTGCAAAGCGCATTTTCCAATAGGAAATAATGTAAATGCAGATAATCCGTTCCAGCCACACAAAACATTACTAATTTCCAACACAATAATTATATTTTTGTTATTATATATAAACATATAGAAAAGACATGTAAAATATGAAATCAATAGACATTAAACTTGCTGCTTTCATTCTTGCTACCATCCATACTAACATGCTTGGGACCCATGATGCTACAGTATGTCTTTACAAAATTTTGCACAAAAATTCAAATGTGCTTCGCTCGGCTTTCCACTGATGCAAACACGTCTTGAGCGGCTCCCTGGCGTTCATGCAACTTTGCCGGCGTTTGGTTCGACTCGGTTCTTTGGCACATATGCCGAAAATGCTTTGTATGCCGAGGTAAATTTCTTGCAAAATTTAAGCTTAAGGCTGAAAATAACACTTTAATATCACTTGTAATATCCTGGTTCTTAAATTCTTCAGCTCAATTCATCATGAGGTGGGGCGTTCGTATGCCGAGGTTCCACTGTATCAGTCATGTTAACACTTGATCTGATTGTTTCTTACTTGCTGGAATAAATACCATTTTTTGTGCATATTTGCCCCACATGGGGGTAATATTAGGTAAGCCGTTTCTAAGTGACTGAGAACAACTCTCTCCGGCCAGTCTTTCTTTGGACTTTCATCCATTGGGTCTTTAGCTGATGAAGGAGCACTGAATGGCTCACCATCTCACATGTAGTAAAGCATCCAACCAATCATAGACAATAATGAGTCAGTTTCACCAAGATTTATAAGAAAAGATGCTCTTTTATTATTACTTTTTATTCTTGTTCTTTTTCTTCTTTTGATATATTTTCCGGCGGATTAAAGCTTCACAGCGGGCAAGAACATGGAAACAAACATCTTATCAGATCAGTGTCCGCGTAATCAGTTAAGCTGAAATCTCTAATCAGAATGATTTCAATCAGATTGTTGAAATATTGTCTGTGCAAACAAAGCAAATATTAATAATACACTGTTATATCGTTTTACATCTGTTTTTTTTATTAGCCTTAGTTTATTTTTTTTTTAAAAAGGATTATTAAAAAGTAAATAGTAAAAATAGTAACAATAAAGTATTAGCATGAGCGCATTAATATAATCCTGATTTGAATTACGGCTGAAGCTGCTGTCAGAGCTGACGTCAGAAAATTAATCCACGGCTCTTTTGACCATCTCTCTCTCTCTCTCTCTCTCTCTCTCTTTTTGTTTTTGGATAATTCAATAGCGCTGTGGAATAAGAAGAGAATAAAGATTGTGCACACCTTCAGAGCCTAATCAGATATCTAATGCTTGAGCACGTTTATGTGAAAATGGAATATCGTGGTGGAGAATGTGAAAAGAGGCCATGGGATATTAAGTGACAGAAAACTTCAAGCAAGACGAAGCAGACTGAGACAAACTAAATCCAATCTTGCTTTACATGCCTCGCACAGGCCTATAGGAAAAGCCTCTGTCTCTATAGGAACCCTCACCGTGTCTGATTCGGGCTTCAGTTAATTAAGAATGCATGCAGACGGGTACGCATACAGACTTAAGGAGCTCTCATCCACTTTCCATCTCTCTCTCTCTCTCTCTCTCTAGGTTTTTTTTTATTTATTTTTTTTACATTTTCTCAGATAAACAGATGAGGTGTACTGCGTCTTGTCACGCTGCTCTTCCCCAGGGATGCTTTTCTCACTGTAATCAAAATCTACTGCCTTTGAGCCTTTTATGTCACTCAGTCTTTCTTTTTTTTTTTTGCGCTTGATGAAGACATGTGGTAGGAACACACAGTCATAAATTACAGCCCTTGGCACCATTTCTAAAACACGAGTGCATTTAAATCTAAGAATACTCAGCAGAGATCAAAATTGTGTACGATGATGAGACCAGATGGAGCGAGAACACCACAGCATGCTGATCAATTGTCGGCTCAGAGTCAGGAAGAGAATTTCAAACAGATTAGGTTGCAACATTATTAACCACGGTTTAATCATTTTGGCGTCGTCACAAAGTCATAGCACAAACATCCAAATGAATTCAGATACGTGCAGTTGTGAAGCATGAAAAAGTTTCAGCTCCAGTAAAGTGGCGCTGGATGCATCTTCACATAAACAGACCACTGAGCCGTGAATAAGACTTTAATATTTTATGCGAGAAAATATCAAGTCTTAACAGGAAGGAAAAAAAATAGTGGATAATGTTACTGTATATCCCAATCTGGGGCATAAATTGGTACGGATGTTCACAGTGTCAGTAAAATGTAAATTCAATACCGAGCAAATTCATTAAACAAAAGGCTAAAAGAAGTCCAGATTGGAAAAAAAAAAAAAACTCCAGGAAAGAGTAAGGCTAAAATAATAATAATGAGAAGAAAAAAAAAAAAGTCTAACCAGCATGTAAGAATAAGAATTAATTAGGCTCAAAAATAAAACATCAGAAACAAGAAATCTCTCCTCACTGCCTCATTAGTTAACCGAGAAAAATAATTCAATCTAAGAACTGTTTTGGGCTTTCTGGTAAAAACCTAATCATTTACAGTTACCCTGTTTACAACAAAAATTCCTAGAAGCTTTCTTAGAAACCTCCAGTATATAATACCTTGCATAAGAAGGTGACTCGGACAAATGATACAATAACTAGCACAAATTACTCCAAAACACAAGGCAAGAAGACAGTAATTCCAAAACTGTCTCCTCCCATGTGCTTTCACCATCCCTGTCTACCTCTCTGTCTTCCCTACCAATTGTGACAAGTGTATCATTAATGTGCATTTGGCGGTGCAACCATGAGAAAAAAGAAAAAAAGGAGGGGAAAAAAAGAGTCTAGGATGTATCAGGGGAATGGTGCAAACCAAATTAGGCATTACAGTGCACTCTAGGAAATGAATAGAGATATCTGAAGCTTGGACCTTTGTGTAGATTTAATTTTGACACGGCAGAAATGGCAGTTTTAGAATTGGCAAATCATAATGTCAGGGAAAAAATAATCAATTATACTGTATGTCGCCAGCTGCCTGCCTGAGAAAGTCCTCTTTAACAGATCAATGCATTACCAGATACATAAGGGTTATCAGGTTCAACTGGGCAATTTCAACTGCAGTAAAAAAA
>JAQMYI010000018.1:18521287-18538241 GCA_030014275.1 Clariallabes melas
GGGGCAGAGACTTCCTCATAGGTGTGTGTGTGTTTGAGATCTGTGATGAAGGCCAAACAAATAAATACACACATGTAATAAATAAACATGTGGCTAAAAAATAAATAAAAAATGTCCTCCTTTCAAGGCTACATATTTAGCATACTATATAGACAAAAGTATTTGGCTAAACCTGTTAATTATTGAATTCAGGTGCTTCACTCAGGCCCCTTATCCCCAGTGAAAGGCCAATCTTAATGCTTCTGCATATCAAGAAATCTTGGACAATGCTATGCTTCTAACAGCATACAAAGCAAGCACTATAAAGGCATGGTTTGATGAGTTCCATGTGGAAAAACTTGACTGGCCCTAATACGGAGCCCTGAGACCTCAACCCACATCAAGCACCTTTGGGATGAACTGTAACAGAAATTGCGAGCCAGGCCTTCTCGTCCAACATCAGTGCCTAACCTCATAAATGCTCTACAGAATGAATGGACAAGAATTCCCTCAGAAAATACAAAATATGTCATTTCATTGCAGATTAGTGTATCTGAAAAGGAGCACACGGTGTGTTCAATCCACTTTTACTAAGGATTTTGATTAGAAGTACAGCAGAAGTTCAAGTATTGTACTCTTACTTTTTTTCATGCTGAAGCTACACTGCCTGGGCAAAGAGGGGAAAAAAAGTTTGCCATCTCAGAAGGGTCAAATTATTGGGCAGCATCAAAGCAAAGACAACAACTAACACCAGTGCTATGTTTAATAGTAAAAGTAAGAGCATCTTCAAGAGAAAATCACTCGTTAGTGAGACTTATCAGAACAAAAAGCTTCGGTTTGATAGGGAGCATAAAGATTGGACTTTGGATCAATGGAAAAAGGTCATGATGAGTTCAGATTCCAGATCGATGGGCGTGTCAGGGTAAGAAGGGAAGCTCATGAAGCGATGCACCCATTATGCATAGTGTCCACTGTACAAGTCTCTGGAGGCAATGTTATGATCTGGGGTTGCTTCAGTTGCTCAGGTTAAGACTCATTAATGTTATGTGCCAATAAAATGAAGTCAGCTGACGACCTGAACGTACTAAATGAGCAGGTTATCAACCTTTCTTCCCTGATGGCACGGGTATGTTCCATTACTCAGATTGTGAATGAGTAGTTCTGGGAGCATTTCCACACATGACCTGTCCACCACACTGTGTGCTGTAATCAGAGCTGAAGGTGATTGAATGAAAATCTTTAGTCTTTTGGCCAGGCAGTGTATAACCCGATGAGTCATGACACGGTGGGGATATATGATGCGGTGAAGCAAATCAGATGCTAAGGTACCATGCAGAGATGATTTCCTCCTTTATTGCATGGCTTGTTTTGGGCCGATTCCAAAAAAGAAAAGAAGAAGAAAAGTCAAGTGGTGTTACACTAAAACTTTATTTATATTAGAAGAAAAAATGCACATGGATGCCAGATCTATAAATTACAGATATATAATTTTAAACTTTGAGATATTCTCTATATGAGGCACTAAGGTCATTTTTAAGTGCCCTATTTTAAACACTTTAGATCTTTCTCATCACTATTTTGAGAAATCAAGTTACCTGACTGTACATTCACTGTACTGTTTTTCCTGAAGTGGTACTATTAAGTGTCCGACGTTTTCTAACTTTAGTTTAGTGACTTTCATCTGGGAACGTGCACATGGTGTACCTTGAATGCGCTTTGAAAGGTACACCAGGAGTCCAATTACGTGGCTCAAATTACTTTGAAGGCTTCACTGCGTCCCTCTTTCTACGTGAATAGGTACGTCCACCGATCAGCCGTAACATTCTGACCATGGAGCGGTGAAGAATAACATTGATTATCTCTCATTACAACGGCACCTGGAAGTGAGTGGAATATATTAGGCAGCAAGTGCACATTGTGTACCTTGTTGGAAAGCTGTTGGAAACAGAAAAAAAAATGGACCAATGGAAGAAGGTGGCCTGGTCTGATGAATCATGTGGATGGCTGGGTGCATGTGCCTCACTTTACTTGGTAAAGACATGGCACCAGGATGCAGTATGGGAAGAATGCGAGCAAGCAGGCAGAGGCAGTGTGATGCTCATCCTTGGGAAACACACACACCGTCAGAGGTCTAGTGGAGTCCATGCCCCGGCAGGCCAGGTCTGTTTTGGCAAAAATCGGGACCTGATCGATATTAAGGTCCCAAAAACAAAAAAAAGAGTGGAGTGTGGCCCAAAATATCATGGTACACTGGGAAAATATTTAGCTAGGTTTTATATGCAGTAAAGATCCATCAGTTCCAATTTACAGAAAATATGTCCCTAAGGGTTAAATCTTTCCATTAGTTTTAAGTGCCACCCATTTCCAACCATGTACGCCAAACTCCAGCCCCAAAAACTTATTGTGGTTTAAAATAACTAGAGTTAGCATGATAAGTAGAGCCTTCATTAGCAGTGTCTGTCTCGACATCATTCTCAAGAGTACAAGAAATCCAACTGCTTGAAAGCCGAATCACAAATTTAGAAACATTCAAGTTCTGATCATAAGTATTTCTAAGAATATAGAGTGCCATTGGTGGCGTGGCTATAAAACGACAAGATACAAACAAGCAGTCTGGACCAGGTTTATCTACAGTACTGTGCAAAAGTCTTAGGCACCACATTTATTATCTGTAGTACCAGTTTTTGCTATACATGTTTAGCATGTCTGCATTATTATAAACAAAACCATTCACTATTTCCAAACATAACTTGACAAAATAAATAAATAACATTACAGAATAATATATTGCATGCTGGTAAAGAAAACAACATATTTCATGACAGAGCAGTTTTCAGATGGAAACGAACCTCTAATGTAGGTTCCTGGGTTTTGCATGAAAAGAGAAAGGAGCGAGTGTGACAAAGTTACCAGAAGACCTCCGGAATATTCTCCAGCATGCTCAGTAAAACCTAACAGCTGTTTTACTTCACATCTGTATTCAGAGCTACTGATTATTTTTCACTCATGAAGAGTTTTCACATCAAATATCGACTGTGATTATTTTATTACTCTTTTTAGTGACCTTTTATAGAAGTTTCTTTGATGTAGAATATTTTTTTTCAGTGGCATCTTGCACAGTACAGGTTTTGCATAATGTCCTAAAATAAATTTTTAAATGAAATGCTATATTCATGATATAATCATAAATGAGAGATATTAACGTGATTCTGTTTTATATTTCAGAAAAATGCTGCTGTGGGTTCTGCTCAGCTTGCTTGTGCTGTTCAGTACCATTGACTTCTGGTACTTCGTACGAGGAGCCTGGGCGGTCCTGAAGTACCTGTTTCAGGCCCCGATCCGAGACGTGTTGGCCGAGCAGGTCGTCCAAGGCCGGGTGCTGCCCCACGATATCGACTACATGGGCCACATGAACAACTCCCGCTATCTGAGGGAGTGCGACTTTGCCAGACTCTCCTATTACACGCGCAACGGGATGTTCAAGGCTTATCACACGCTCGGCGCCAGGATGGTGGTCGGGGCCTTGACCATCCGCTACCGGCGCTCGCTCGAACTCGGAGAGGCGTTCGAGCTGCGCAGCCGCATCGTGGCCTGGGACGAGAAGTCCTTCTTTATGGAACAGCGCTTCGTCTCCAAGTCCGACGGCTTCATCTCGGCCGTCCTCCTGTGCAGGCAGAACGTCACCCGGAGCACGCCCGAGGAAGTTTTGCAGAACATCTGCAAGAGGAAGGTAAACCCGGATTCGAGTCGAAGTGTTCGGATGACGCTCACAGGTTAGGAGCTCTCGTGACATATCTGGGTTTTTTTTGTTTGTTTGTTTGTTTAGGTGGAATGTCCTGAGATCACAGAGGACCTTCAGCACTGGATCAATTTCATCTCCGCTAGCAGTCAGGCGCTGAGAGCCGAATGCGGCTTAGACGAGAAGACCAAGTGACGATCGGCGTTGTTTTATTTATCTAAGCACATTTTATTTATTATTAATATTTATGTTCAGTCGGTATGTTAACGGGGAAAACTGGGGAAAATCTTGAAAATGAAATCACAGAGACATGCATGGAGACTAGGGAAGCTAGTGCTGTTTGTTTATCAAAAAAAAAAAATCATCATGTCCATTTGCTCATAAAAATGCTCGAAAACATCCAAATAAAAAGCCACGACAGCATCTTCCTATTAAAAATAAATACTGACAAAACACTGTATTTTTAACAGAGAGGACGATTGTGACTCGTCTGAGCACACCAGCAGTATCAGTGGGCGTGGTCTTTAAATCTGGCGTAAGGTGCCAGGAATTTTGCACACACACTCACTTACACACTCACACACACTGCAAGTATTCGCAATCGTAGAGAAAACCTGTTGGGCATTAGAGTTGTGTGAGCGCTCGAAACTGTGGTGATGATGGCAACTTGCGCTCATTTTTAATGGCACCCTCGATAATTCTGCTCCGTTTAAACACCGTAACATGTTTAATATCAAACTCAGCATGAACAATTTTTAGCTGTTGGGACATAAACGAAGCAGCTACAGGCATAAGCAAAGCTAGATGAAAAACGTACTTGTACTTAGTTTGAACGAACAAAAAAACAAGTATTTATACACACTTAGTTGAGTGTGTTATTTCATTTGATTTAATTAAATGGAGTGGGAAGTAATTACATGTAGTGGCGGCTCAGGCGGTCGGAGCTCTAGGTTGCTGATCGGAGGGTCAGCGGGGTTCGAGCCTCATCACCACGACAACCACAAAACAGGTCGACACTGTTCGGTCCCTGGGCAAGATCTTTAACCTGATGCCTCATAAAACCCAGCCGCTGCACACAGTACCAGTCCCGAGCCTGGTTAGATAATGGGAGGAGGTGTTACAGGAAGGGCATCCGGGGTAAAACCTGTGCAGATCAAGCGAGGCGGCCCCTCGGATAAGAACAAAACCAAAGGAAAAGAAAAATTCTCTTTATAAATGAATTGTGATTTCTGATACTGTATTTTATCCTAAACTGACACACAGCATGTCTTTGACTCAAAAGGGAACATTTAACCTAGCTGCGTATGTATTCCGTACAAAGATTTATTTTACTTTTTTTTTATTATTATTATTATTTGACCAAGTTCAGTATAGGAACAGGATCCCAAGCTTGAAAAACGATATGGAAACTGCTGTATGACTGTATAACAGACAAGATTGCGCTGATATAATAGCTGTGTCAGTCTCGTTGTATTGTTTGTAGATTTCTTTTAAAAGATTGGAATGTCATTTTTAATCGATGATTTATTTATTTAAATAATTGCACTAGAGAATAGTGATGTACTGTAACGCAGCTTGCTGCTGGCAAGACGTTTGCATGTTTTCACTTTAAAAACGCACATTGTTGTTGATGAAGCGACGAATGAGACGATGAACCAAACCTGCGTTTTGAAAAGAAGCTGTTTGAATAGCGAGGTTTGTGATGGAGTTTAAATAAAGAACAAAATGCTTATTTTACGACCTGTTTCGCAACTTTGCCTCTTTTTTTTTGTAATTATTTGTAAGATAAAAAATCTCACGATTTACTGTATGGGAATAGGTATTGGGTTATATAAATCTAGTAAATTGACTTAATGGCGCATTAACGGTTACAGGTTGTTTTTTTTCCCCCCTCAAATCAAAAGTGAAATTCTCAAAAATATTTACTTTTGTGAGATAAACTAAGGACTCTTTTAGCAAATTGCAGGCTTTTACAAGTAATTCATCGTGTTACATTGTTTGCACTTAGAGTTTTGCAGACGTTAAACACTTCAAAGCGAACAGGAAAAATCGTAATGCTGCCATCTAGTGCCAGATTTCCATTTTAGCTAGGTTAGGAAGTTAGGTAACTTGCCCTTAGGTTGTGTTAACTTAATTTTTATTATTATTATTATTATTATTAATAATAATATAAGACTTATTACCTTGTACTGGAATAAAACATACACAGTCTTATCGACCGAAATAAGGAGAATATTGCAAAATATAGAGAGATATAAATGTACTGTATATAAAATTTCTTAGAATTTCTCACCACGTATGTGTTATATTCTCGATTCTGATTGCTCAGGAGGTGTTGTTGAGTTTTCCATGATGTCGGCCCTGACAGAGGCTCCAGCTACAAAACAACTTCTATATTACTGCGCTTGTTTGGATACGTTATCGTTTCTATAGTAACGACATGCACAGGTAATTTTATGTTGCGACATAATCCGTAAAAAATAAATTAACAGAGAAACATGTTGATTTGGTTAAGGTTAATTTTTTTGTAAGAAGTTTATTTCACATTTACTGTATGGAAGGAGTCTCCAGTATCAGGACAGATCCGTTTGCGCGTTGCGATTGCTCAGTAACACAATAGCAGGTAATTGTCTTACTAATTTTGAAGTTCTGTTCAGCTTATCAAATTTTTTTAGCCCCTTAACATTTTCACACATACCTGAAGCAAGATATATAAAAATGTTTTTTACATTTTTGTTTCAAAACGTGCATACCTCATACCTTGCATAAAACCAGAAGTATTACCTAAGATTGATTTATGCATTGATTCATCCTTTTTTTTTGACATAATCTCGCTTTTCAACACACTTCGTCCAACTGTCAACAAACTTTCTTCTTTGTTGTTTAGCAGCAGTTGCTAATGCTTATTTTACCGAGGAATTTACTAATTAATTCATAAAAAATCCTACAATGTGAATTTCTGGATTTTTTTTTTTCTTATTTTGTCTCTCATAGTTTATGTATACCTATGATAAAAATTACAGGCCTCTCTCATCTTTTTAAGTGGGAGAACTTGCACAATTGGTGGCTGACTAAATACTTTTTTGCCCCACTGTAGTTGGAGCTCTGTAGGTTACATCACCAGCACCACTAGGTTTCATTCTCCTCAGCTTCCCTGACATTCCCTGACGCATTGAATTGCAAGATTAAATGCTTTCTTTTCTGATCAGTAACTCTCTATTCTAAAAGACTCTTAACATTGCTTTCTACTCTCACTAGTTCTTGGAGCTGTAGTTCTTGGTTACATTACCTGCAAAATAGCAGAACATGCTTGAGAGTCTCAGTTTCCTGGCATTCCTCACAGAGTCCTTTTGGGTGTTTACCTACTATACTATAAATAGAGTGCAATTAAGGATGCTTTGTCCAGTTTTTGGACTGCTAATTAATATTTCCTCTTTCTGATTTCCCTCCCTCCTTATCACATCTACTTGGTCCTGTATTAAATGCAAATGTTTCACTTTTGGTTAATTCTCCACACTACCTTTCCCCTCTGACTTTGACAGTTTGATATTTACCTCAATATACCCTTTTTTGTTCTTTTCCGTCCTTTCATTAATTAATTCATGTCCCTCTTTTCATTCTCTGTCTTCTTTGTGTTTCTGTTTCTCGTTTTCATTCTTTCTGTTTTTTAGTCCTTTCTATCCATTCATTCATTTATTCTTCCAATCCCCTTTTAACTTCTTTCTCCTATTCCTATATTGTTTCCATCTTTGTCTCTCCCTCTCTCTCTCCCCCCATCCCTTTCTTTTTATTTTCATTCCTCCCGTTTTGTTAATTAATTCATGTCTTTCTTCTCATTCTCTATCTTCTTCATGTTTTTCTTTCTTTTATTCATTTGTTAGTTTTTTATTCTTTCTGTTTTGGTCCTTTCTATACTCTCTTACTTTCATTCATTTATTCATTGCCTTGTTCCAATTATCTTCTAATATCTAATAATATATATATTAGAACAGATCTCTTTCTCTATATCCCTATTAGAGGATGTCATTCATTTATTTCTTCTCGTTCTCTCCCTTTTTTTGTGTTTCTCTTTGTTTATTTTTCCATCTTTCTGTTTTTGGTCCTTTCTATATTCTCCTCCTTCCATTCGTTCATTTATTTATTGCCCTTCTCCAGTCCTCTTCTAACTTCTTTCTCCTATTTCTATAACTTCTTTGTTTCTTGTTCAGATCTTTTTCTTTCCTTTCCTTTCGTTAATTCATTCATGTCTTTCTTCTCTTTCTCTACCTTCTTTGTTTTTTTCCTTCTTCCCGTTTTTGGTGCTTTTTATACCCTCTTACTTCCATTCATTTATTTATTTATTTATTTATTCTTCCAGTCCTCTTCTAACGTTTTTCCTCCTATTCCTATATTTTCTCTCTCTCTCTCTCATTTTTCTTCCCTTGCCGTTCTTTCTCCATGGCAACAGACTCCTCCCTTTCCTCCCTACAGGCCACGCCCACGGTCACATGACTCCCTTCATACAAAAACAAAGCCGTCAGCTTGTCACCTCGGCGCAGAGAGACTTTGCGGTGTGTTTATTATATTTGGACATGGCGCAGGCGGGTGTGTTTCTGGAACATGACCAGTTTAACTGCTCGATCTGTCTGGATGTGCTGAAGGACCCTGTCACGGTCCCGTGCGGTCACAGCTACTGTAAAGCCTGCATTAAAGGCTACTGGGACCAGGACGACTTCCTCGGGGTTTATGGCTGCCCTCAGTGCAGGCAGAGCTTCACTCCCAGGCCTGTGCTCGGTAGGAACACGATGCTGGCGGACGTGGTGGATAAACTGAAGAGGACCTCCATCCTCCAGCCTGCTGCTTTTTCCTCCTCTTCTTCGGTTAATACCGAGCCGATTCAGGCCGAGCCGGGGGACGTGCCGTGTGACGTGTGCACCGGAAACAGAAACCGAGCCGTCAGGTCGTGCCTGGTCTGCTTGGCGTCTTACTGCGAGGATCACCTGAAGCCGCACTACGAATCCGCTGCTTTCCAGAAGCACAGCCTCGCAGCGCCGAGCTCCAGCCTGCAGGACCGCCTGTGTCCCCGCCATGACCGGCTGCTCGAGGTGTTCTGTCGGACGGAGCAGCGGTGCATCTGCTATCTGTGTTTAACCGACGAGCACAAGGGCCACGACACAGTCCTGGTCTCCATAGAGATGGCCGAGAAAAAGGTGACGCGTGCAAAAAGCGCTCGTGCTCTGCTCTCGCGCGCGTTCATTCTTTTCATTCGTGTGAAGTAAATCATGTTTAATACTGAAAACAAACAAACAAACGCGGGAGAGGTCTAGGTGGCAAATAATTACACTCCACAACACAAACATACAAATTAAATGAATAAAAGGCCAGGAACGGGGTTTTACTTTTGTTCTCTTGTTTGTTTTTTGTTTTCTTTAGATGACTCGTTTCGTTTTTAGCTTGTGTGCTAAATCTTGACTGTTTAAACCAATCACACGCTGCCACGTCATCAGTTTGACTCTTTTCTGTTTCATCTACTCGAATTCGGATCAAAAGGAGTCGACTCCACAAAACGATTCCTCTGTGTAAACTAAACAGTATAAGTCATTCATTTATTTACATTATATATTATGATATGAACTGCAATGAGGTTTTGAGACTTTTATTGACTGTTTATATGAGGCTCATCAGGGAAATATTGTCTTGTTAATATTAAAGAATCATTCATTGTGCTCAAACCGCCAACATACAAGGTGGTGTCAAAAAGTTTTGAGATCCGTGCGTTTCAGATCCGGTCGCTTACACAGTTTGTCCTCCCTCAGAAGCCTTAAAACCTGGCAGTAGGACTCTCTGTTGACGGTCTGGCCCCTGGGGACGATTTCTCGATGCATAATGTCGAAAAAGATGATGTGAGCATGCACATGGTTGAGCTGTGGATGATGGGTTCGTCCACTGTGAAGACTTTTGCTTCGTCTCAGGGTCGAACCCATGCACCCGGTGGATGGCAGAGATACATGTAGCTCAGTAAATGGTTAACTAATGGAATAAAGCACGGCCTAATTTTAATAACTCATTTAATGTATTTAAAAGGTCTAAAATTGCAGCAAAAATGTAATATCGATTTGAGATATTTATAAACTCGTGATACTTCTAGAATCACAATTTTAATCGGTTTAGCACCTAGGTATCTTGATATCGTATGGGGAGGTGACTGGTGATTCCCAACCTTACTGACTACTGTTATTGTACATTAAGTGAGGACGTTGTCTACTGTTAGTCACGATTTGACATAAAAGTTGATGATGGTGCTGCCTTCCATTATTTTTGGTGATGTCCACCTGTGACACCGCTGTTCTTTGACAGAATTACCTATGCAAACACATATAGCCACAAACAGAATTTTATAAACAGATTTTCATGGTGTAAGGGGGGAAAAAAACTTCTCAGAACATGTGGCTATAGAAAAATAATCAACTTCAGAGTGGTAATGCTAATTCTGCTTGATCTCACATCCCTGTTGTTGGTTATTGTCCTAAAACAGCACACCCCATGTGAAAAAAACATGCAACAATTCCAGTATTATTTACAGTAATGTATATTTACAGGACGCTCTGGCAGAAACACAGAGGAAATCCCAGCAGAGAATTGAGGAGCGAGAGAGGGAGTTGCAGGAGCTGAGGCGAGCCATGCAGTCTCTCACTGTGAGTCTGACCATTAATCGTGTCGTCTTCTTCATGAACTCTTTAATCATTCTCAGGGTTTATCTTTAAGTCATTAAAAGAGGCAGTTAGTAATTTTAGAGCCCTCTATAGCCAGAGAGGATTTTTTTTTCTCTCTTTCGCAAGGAAAACGAGCAGCTGGTGGGGGTGAAACAATCCAATAAATCAGCGAATTTTATGCGAGTCCTAACGTTATTGTTTCGTGCGTGTTTCATCACTTCCAGCTCTCGGCGCAGGCGGCTCTGGAGGAGAGCGAGCGGATCTTCACGGAGCTGGTTTGCTCGATAGAGCGGCGACGGACGGAGGTGAAGGAGCTGATCTGCACGCAGGAGAGGATGGCCACGAGTCAAGCCGAGGAGCTTCTCCGGCAGCTGGAGCAGGAGATCACCGAGCTGAAGAAACGAGATGAGGAGTTAAGCCAGCTCGCCCAAACCGACAACCAGATCTCCTTCCTGCAGGTAACACTTTTGGGTCCAGCCTCATTTATAGAGCTAGAAAGCAATGTGAATCGTGAACATAAAATATTTTTTTCTTTTGCCGTCCTCTGCTTGCTGCTGTTGTTTAGAGCTACGGGTCAGTGTGTGTCCAGCCCGTGTGTATGGACATCCCCAGCATCACGGCGGACCCTGGTTTTGAGTGTATGATGAGCGCAGTGTCTGAGTTCCAAGCCCTGCTCGATGACGTGTGCCAAGGTGGATTTGTCAATATTTCAGAAAAAGGTAAGCAGAAAAGAAATGACATCACTTTGTGAAATGCATGTGTCAAAATTGTAATGCAGCTGCTAGGAGAGAGGTTTTTTTTTTTATTATTATTATTATTATTTTTTAATTATATGTTCATCCCATTTTAATGCTCTCTACTATAGACAACAAGATCATGACTTTAAGCTGGAAATGTTGTCAAGCTGTCGATATTATCCAGTGTACAAATATGCTGCCTGTAGGATCACAGTACAACGTTCAACACCGCTAGATGGAGACCATAATGTCTGAAATTGCTTATGAAATTGCTCACTGCTCATTTCTTTCCTCTTGTTTCCAGCCAGTGAAGTCAGAATTATTCAGAATCCCAAGTCAAGGCCTGATGCGGAGTCGAACACAGGTGAGAGTGCAAGAGTGAAGTCTTGCAGGAACTTTCTACATCGTCCTAAATCCCATTTGTATGCCGGTACTATGGAAATAAATACATATTATCTAAATATATTAATGAGATTCTTTACATTATGGCTGCAATGCATTACTGTAGGAGACAATCAAGACTGACTCAATATTGTCATCTCATTATCAGTAAAGACCGATTTTAGAGCCTGTGGGCTGTTTATTATTAAGCTTCTATTATTTGTAAATGTTATCAAGTCAGTTAGCATTTGTGCCGTTTATAGCAAAGACAGTTTGTGTGTTTGTCAGCTTGCAGTCATGTTCTTTATGAATCCATTGTTTGCTTTTTATGTAGATTTCTTTCTAAGAATATAGAGCCAGATTTTCCTTCAGAGAAATAAATAGTCTCAGAGGAAGCTGGGTGTATATTGTATGAAGCTAATCACAGGAAGAATTGAATCCTGAGTCTGGGAGACTTGGAATGAGGACGCCTCCATCTTGGAGACTTGGAATGAGGGAGTCTTGATTTTGGACACCAAAAGAAACCAGGGAGTCTCAGTTTTTGAGTCTAGGAATGAGGGAGTCTCTGTCTTGCAATGAACGAGTCTCAGTCTTTGAGTCCCAGAATGAGAGAGTCTCAGTCTTGCAGTCTTGGAACGAAGAAGTCTCAGTCTTGGAGACTCGGAACGAGAAGATCCCTGTGTTGGAGTCTCAGACTCTGGGAACGAGGGAGTCTCGGCCGTGGACTCTGGGGACGAGGGAGTCTCGGCCGTGGACTCTGGGGACGAGGGAGTCTCGGCCTTTGAGTCCCGGATTAGTTGGCCTGAATTAGAAGCTGAGAATCATGAGGGGTGAATCTGAGAGTCTGAATCTGGGTCTGAATTTATTATCTGGTTATTGGAACATTATAAACTTAGAATAAGAAAGTCTGAACATGGGAGTCTGAACCAGAAACTTGGAATAGGAGAATCTAAATCAGATTACTAAGAATCAGTTCAACAAAACCTGATAGTCATTAGAGAAGGAATCAGTGAGTCAAAACGTTTATTTGGAATGTGTAAGTGTGCAGTGAATTATAAACAGAGTCAACAGCATGCATTCACAATATTCACCAAGCACTGTACAATCATAATCATACAGTAAATATATTTGTGTAACTATCAATGTATAAATATATTTTTCATAGATCTTCAGACACCTTCAGTCTTTCAAGCTTTTGTTGGCCAAAGTGTTTTTAGTGCTGCAGTGCCATATGGTGGTTTCACAATGTCCTCAGCAATTGGTGAGTTTGTATTATAAATTATACAAATTACACATTCAGGGAAAAATGAATTTCACCTTAATTCTTCATGATGTTTCACTGTCCATTTCTCTGAGCAATTGCTTCTTTGTCGTTTTTCTCCACTCGCCGCAGGCAGCAGAACGGCTCCTCGACTGAGACTTCATCAGCGGAGGAGACGGCGGTAGCGCCGCATCCGTCCACACGAACACGTTAAGCTATATTTAAATGTAACTGACAATTATATCTTATATGTTTAATGATGTTTCTTATTTAAAAAAAAAAAATCTTAAAAATTAGTAAGATAATTTACTATATACAAATAAAAGTATTACAGACGCCAGATTTATAAGTGTTTCTATTTAAAAACAAAATGTAAATATAGGAACAAAAAACAGAAAGCGAACAAGTTTTAAGAGAGCCTGGAACATTCTGTTTAAAAAAAATATTGTAAAGTATTTATCTACAGTAGAAATGTGACTGTATGTGTTATGACTTGATTTGAATGATGTGCAGAAGTTAACAAATGTAATGCAAAACTAATCATAGCTTTATTGTTTGTGGTTTGATTACACTAAGTTGTATTCATGAAGCTTTGTGTTAAGTGCTTTAATGTTTACAAATTAATGTTTTTGTTTGTTTGTTTTTTAAATAACCACAATGCCAAATGCAAATTTTTCATAACATGAAAAATAAAGTGTATTTGCAAATGGCTTTGTGTTTGACATGGTTTGTTTTTTTATGTACAGTATGAGCAATTTATCATTTATTTTTTTTATTTCTGATTAGTGTTGATGGATTTTCTCCAAACAACAGTTAGACCAAGTGATCTGATTGGACGAGAGACATTCCACAAGTGCTGATATAGAACATAACAGCACTGGGACTTTTCTACTGCTTCATGGGTGTTCTAATAAACATTAACCACTAAACAAGTGCTCTACTTGGTGTGTGGAACAAGGGATTGTACATAGGCACTAGCTTTCCATTTTACCATATTTGGCATTTAACTCTGGATCAGTTAGTTAGCTGCGGCTAGAAGCTAAAGTGGAATAAGTGGAACTATAAAGAGAAACTTGTGAGATCTACATGGAAATATACCACCTGAATATACTTTTTGCATACTTGGTACCATTTAGAATTTAAATTTCCCTGTTAATTACACTGTTGGTCATCATTTCTGCCAGTCGCGGTCAGTTAGTTCCACTATTCGCAGAAAGAAGGATGTATGTTGGTGGAGCAAAATAGCTGGTTAAATAAACAAACAAATCATAATCTGTTGATAATAAATGGAATTTGCAAAGCTCTTGTATAAAAGCTGAGTATCACTGAATTTAACAATTAACAACTTTCAACATTCAGCCAGTTTCCCAACAAGGGGGCGTCCTAATGTTTATACTGTAGGTAATAAAGTGCTCGTAGTGGATGTGATCAAATTTAACGCGAACCTAATCTGCAAAATTTGCCTTTCACAGTCAGGTTTAAACATTCAGATAGCTCTCTAGTGTGTGTACAAACAAGAACATGCTGTTTCTTGTCATTCGTCCATTTTTCTATTGGCCGAGGCTTAAACAAGCCAATTAGATTTTCCCGCAATATGACCTCATACAGTATAAGAAGATTCCTTCCCCAAGTGCGTCAACACTGAATGGAGTAAAGCCAGTTTAAGGTACAAAAAAATGCGTTATCTAATAGTACAATATGGGACCTTTAAGTGTAGTACACAAGGGTTAAGAAGAACAGGAGGTTGTAGCAGGTAGAATTGTACTGTACGGTACTGTATATGCACATACTGTATGTGTATTGAGTTTCAGGGAAACAAGCTTTTATTTGTGTCTATTGTGAAGGTTAAATAAACACTGGATTATTCCTTTAACCACCACGTGACCGACAGGTTCACCAACTTTACCGTTTTCCATAATTTTACATATTTTCTATTACTTTGAGTGAAATGAAGGTTGAGGGAGACTTGCAGTACAATGAGTAATACGAAGCATAATCAGGTTTTGCATGTTTGCTGTTCCCTGAACATTTTCCTATCAGCTGTATGTAAAGCAGTCTGTGCACCTGCTACTGTTCCATACCTGTAACACACAAAAGTGACCCTCCTTACTCTTCCGTCCTGGCTTCCGATTGGTTGCTGCGAGCCGTTTTGGGCGCAACCTGGATCGCCTTTCACCTGCGCGGCTGTATCCACGTCCGCTGTGTGCGTGCGTGCATAAAAGCCTCGCTCTGCTTCTGCCTTATCTGTGGATAAACATGGCAGCCGCAGCTACTATCTCAGTGGACGAGGACCACTTCTGCTGCCCCGTGTGTTTGGAGGTGTTGAGGGATCCGGTGACGATCCCCTGCGGCCATAGTTACTGCATGGAGTGTATTAAAGACTACTGGAGGAAAACCGAGCACAAGGCGGGATACACCTGCCCTCAGTGTCGGAGAGCCTTCAACCCTAAACCTGCCCTGGCCAGGAACACTGTGCTGGCAGGTCTGGTGGAGAAGCTCATGGAGAAGCTGAGTGACACCAGGATCCAGGAGGCTCCTGGTGCTGAGACGATGGAGGTGGACTGCGATGCGTGTCAGGGGAGAAAGCGGAGAGCTGTGAAGTCATGCTTGAAGTGCTTGGGCTCGTACTGCGACTCTCACCTCAAACAGCACAAGAAGCACAAACTAACGGAAGTACAACCACAGCTGCACAAGAGAGTGTGTAACCGGCACGGCCGGCTCTTCGAGCTGTACTGTCGCACAGATCAGCAGCTCATCTGCCCTCTTTGCGTGACGGACGGACACGGCGGGCATCACACGGTGCCAGCTGTCGAGGAGAGGACCGAAAAGCAGGTGAGGTTGAAACCTTGCAGAGATTTTACACACTTTTATTGTCGTGTACAAATGCTAATATTTGGCAGGTTGTTTCATTGTTGTAGAGTAATCAGAGTCGTTTCCTCGTCATGCACGAATGACAAAGCAAACACTGTTTGCTAAGGGAGGAGACTGAAGGGCGGAGGCGAAACGTCCGGCGCACTGATTCTGAGAAATCCATGAAGCACGAACTTATATAACAATCAAACTAACAACAAATACAACAGAAGGCGGTTTAACGCAGGTCATTGAGTTGAATACATCACTTTGATTTGATCATATTTGTTTATAATTATTATTTCAAAACAATAAACAAAGATTTCAGCTTTAGTGCTTTAGTCGTCCTGTGTGAGCTGGCTGACCTTACACTCGCACTAATCATTAACTCCACACATCCTGCCGCAGGTGTCCAAACACAATTAGCACTACTGATTATGATTTTATTGGTCAAGTGCAAACATACTTGGCATGCTTTAGATTCAAGAGTCGTGATTTATTTTTATTTGCAACACACACTCAAACACACTCAAGGTTGTAATTCTGACTAAAGGCTGAACTGAACTTATCATTTGAAAAAGCCTCTTAAATGTTTTAAAATAGTTATTTAAATATAAGTTTTATTTAACTGTTTAATCATGATTACTTATTAAATCTGTCAGTCACCCATCAAACCCAGTGGGCGGATTGTAACGCTTGTCTGATCAAGTCGAGAGCTTTGAACTGCCAGTTACATACCAGCTACATCTACATCTTAGAGCTGTCTCTTACTTAAAGTTGAGAAAAATCTCTGTTAACCAGCAGAAACTAAATATTATACTAATGAATATTATAGTAATAAATTAAAAGATAAATATGATTATATGCTACAGTGTTATTACTTTTTATTAGTGTGATTTGCCTTCCCTTCCTTAAAGGCAGGTGTTTGAAATCAGAAGCAGAACCGGTTGCAGACAGCGACGAAAAACAGCATGTTCACAGTCAGAATAGAAAGATAGATAGATAGATAGATAGACAGACAGACAGACAGACCGACCGACCACTCATGTCAATGCCAAACATCGGTTTCAATGGTGCCAGCAGCGAAAATCTTGGGCTGTGGACAATGAGTAACATGTATTGTTCTCTGATGAGTCCACCTTCACTGTCTTTCCCACATCCCGGAAAGTCACGGTGTGGAGAAGCTCCAAAGAAGTGTACCGCCCAGACTGTTGCATCCAGAGTGAAGCATGAGTGTGGATCAGTGATGGTTTGGGCTGCAATATCATGGCATTCCCTAGGCCCAATACTTGTGCTAGATGGGCGCATCACTGCC
>JAQMYI010000018.1:18591961-18619468 GCA_030014275.1 Clariallabes melas
TAGAATGTAGAAAATAAATCACTAAACAAAAACAAAGAAATTTGCAAGTGTTCTAAAACTTTTGAACGGTAGTGTATGTAACAAGAGCTTACCTGAATTTCTAAAAATAAAAATGTCATGCGCAGCTAAAGCTAGTTATGTCATCTTACTTGACAGCAGTTTCTCAGATGATTTTTAATTCATCTCATTCACACTTATCTGAGAGAATTTAAATCGGTGATATATTAAAAAATAACTTTACTGCTATAGCTAATAGCTAACTACATGATCTATCCTGACAAAAATATTAACAATAAATGCTCATGATTATTACTGCCTGCCATTAGACAACTAGCTAAACAGGCTAACTTAACAGGATTTTGAAAATGACTTTAAATTTATGTTCATTAAAAGAGAACATTTAAGAGATATTCATAAACATAAACATGATTTCTGGAAAAACTTTCATAATAGCTCATAAAACCTTTAGCATCTTCACTGCTAATGAGCTAACCCGACAGAATCATTTTCTTAGCTAAGTCGTATTGTCCAAATATGCGAGCTAGCTGGCCAACGCATGCTGACTTGGCATACCGAACTTAAATTACACGGATGTTTTGGCAGGAGGTTGGCGAAATCCACTTTGTTCTTGATCCCTCTGTTTGGGATGCACTACACCGTGTTCGCTTTCTTGCCAGAGAACACGGGAGAAACAGCAAGACTCTACATTGAGCTAGGTCTAGGCTCTTTCCAGGTGTGTGTGTGTGTGTGTTTGTGTGTTTTTAGCTGTGAAACTTGAATCTATAAACTTAAAAGTTTAATCTTTATAACTTTTAACACTAATTGATAAGCAGGAAACAACCATAACATTCATCATAAAATGAAACATAAAATGCTAATTATTCTATAGCAAGCATTCTATTATTTTCATCATGATGTATAATGATCCCAAACTAATATATGTATCTTACAAACTTAATAAGATTTCAATGATGTAAATCTAATGTATATGTATCTTTATATGTATTTCGTATTGTGAAATATGTTGCTATACTTAATTGCACCGATCATGCTGTTTTATTTTCAGGGATTTGTCGTTGCTCTTCTATACTGCTTTCTCAATGGAGAGGTATGCATTTCTATGGTGGTACCGTATGTGTCCATATACAGTACTAGTTAATTTTGCAATATAAGGTGAGTAAGGAAAGCTTTAATAAGTTGACATTTAGGCTACAGCTATATTATAGATAACAATGCCATACAAAGTAAGGTCATAGGCTGAGAAAATATGATGATAAAATATGATTTGCTAAAGATAATTTTTTATTCCATTCCATCATTCCTGGTGGTATCTCATTAAACCCCCCTTCCTTCAGATCAGCAATCAGGGGTTATTCGCTCATTTTTAGATGATGTGCACGTGCTTCACTTGGCGTCCTTGGATTCTTCGGTTCCAGTGTAATGCTACTGTAGCTCTGCACATTTCTGTTTTTTCTTCAGGTACAGGCCGAGCTAAAGAGGAGCTTGTGGAAGTGGCAGACCCAGAATCAGCTCAGTCCTGGTAGAAAGCGCCGTACCACGGTCACTCAGATAAGTGTGCTGGAAAGGAGCGAAGTCATGCAGTCACATTTCGGTTCCACTAAAGTCACATCAGAAGTGTGAAAGTTGCAGCAACGGGAATGCAAGCAAATAGGAAAAGCCTTGCATCTTCTGAGGAAGCAAAGGGATGTGAGGTGCAGAGCGGGAAAGTGCCCGAGCGGAGATTAAAGTACAAAAATGTGGATGAGTTTAAAAATCCAGAAGATAGCACAAAGCCTGTCATGTTAGTAAGGGGGGGAAAAAAGAAGGTTTAAGCAAGTGACTTGCTTCAAATACATTTCATCCAGAAGATCTTGCAGTGCTTACAATGCTCTTTTAGGCGTAATAGCTATAAGCATAATAGCTGTGATTAACATTTCGAGTTCTATAGATCCAATTCTGAGGATTCATATGCTCAGATTTAACTGCAGGCTATAGCACCATTATTCAGTTTGGCATTAGATAAATAGTCCCAGCGCTCCCCTGAAGACTGCCATCTTTAATATTCAGGTCTGAGGCGCCTCATTACTGTGATATACATGCTCTTGTTAATTGCAGCTGTTTCAGAGTTCCTTTTTGGCACCTTTCAAGGTTTCTCTTAGGGAGAAGACTGAAACAAACAGCGTGTGATGCATACATGTGATGTATATGGAAATCTATTGTTCAAAATTGTAGCATACCTATAAATAAAGTATTGTGAATAGTTACCATGTTGCTGTGATATTTATGGAAATATTGATAATAAATAAGACTTACAGTAAGATAGATGATAGATTTTTTTGAGGAGATGCTAACTTTTTAGGAAGGAGTCTCCAGTTTCAGGTGTAAAGCTGTACATTTTCCGAACACATGATCAAGGAGGTAAGGCTTAGGCTTCTTAGTAACATTATTATTATTATTATTATTATTATTATTATTATTTTTTTTTTTTTTGTGACTTATTGACCTCAAATGAGAAAAATGAAATGAGATTGGTGAGAATGGGCTTCTCTATAGTAATGTTGTGTCACGTCCACGCTAAGCTTTTCAATATAACTATACACTGGTCAGCGCTACACACCAACTATCACCACCACCACCAGGTAAACTGAATAACATTGATCATCAATTATATACCAGTGGTAGAATCATGGGCACGCAGGGTTGATTTATACCTATACGAGAAAAAAAAGAGAGCCCGTCTGGTCCAATCCCAGAAAAGCCAATGCAGCACAAATTGCTGAAAAAAAGTAAATGTTGGCTCTGATAGAAAGGTATCAGAACACCCAGTGCATCACAGTCTGCTGCGTATGGGGCTTAGCTGGCAAAGAGTTTGAGATAGTTGATCTGGCATCCAAACTCCCCCGATGGAATGTACTGGACAAACAATTCTGATCCATGGAGGCCCAACCGTGCAACTTCCAGCATTTAAAGGAATGACAGCATACAATCAGAAGTGTTGTCTCGAGGGGTCAGATGGATGCTGTTTTGGTGACACAAAGGGAACCTAAAACCTATAAGGCTTTAGTTTGTAAATTAATAGAAGATAAAATAGATAAAAAATAGTAATTATTGCCAAATCGCTGTTGTATAAGAAAAAGAAATAACTTTACATTAATCCAACAGCCCTAAGTGTTTTATTGTACAGTATATACAGTATGTGTGTATAACATTAAAAGGAAAATCAGATCCTAAATCACATAACATCCATCATGGATTCATGGATTTATTGAATATTTGGCACTTTTACAAAGAAATAAATATATATATTCTCAAAGAATATTATACACCCAGTGTCCCTGTTTTGAATGCTGAGTTTTAGTGTTTGTTTTGTCCATTGTTTTTTTTTTTTTCTTCTTTTTTTTTTTCCGTTTTTTTTTGTCCATGAACAACCACTGGCTATTAACAATGAGGCCATCCCCGACTGCATCAGCTTTTCCACTGCGCTCTGAAGCAGACAATAAAAATCCATATACAGATACAAAATTTGGCACAGACATCAGAAATACCAAGTCCATCTACAATGAAATTCGACACGTAGAAAAAACGCGCAGATGTTTACAAGAAGCGAAGAAGCAGGCTATGATACACAACATTTCATTCTGCGAGTACCATACAATTCTGTTCAGTACATTCGAGAGCACGTCTAGGCCGCTCCAGGACGAGTCAACAAGAGCCGTGTGTGGATGAGCGCAGTAACGAAAGAGAAGAATACAACACCACTTGGTGGCAGGAAAATGCAACACACGCTCACACACTCACACGTACACACATACACACACACAGCTGGCATTGGTTTATAACAGCTTCGAGACATGGTCGTTACCTTCTGAGCATATTCACTCAGAAAGACAGCTGGTGTCAAGAACACAGAAAGCAGCAGCTTTTCCTCATCTTTTTTGTTCTATGTTACATGCAGGTGCATTCTTTCATTCATTCATTCTTTCGTTCGTTCGTTCTTTCTTTAGAAATTATTTTTTTCTCTGTACATTCAAAACATTTGCGTCTCAATCAGATAAATACATCATTTGTTCTCTCTTTTTACACACTTTTTGTGTTGGATAATACCATACCAAAAATGGATAAATAATTATAAACATAATAATTAAGCATACAAGCTGAAATTAGAACACCACAACTATAGCAACGACAAAACCCAAAAAGTTCTGTCCATTATATACGGTGTGTATTACACATGAACTAAAAGAGAACAAAAATTCAATGCATTCCTGTACTGAAAATAGAATTAAAAGAAAATCAAAACATGAAAATCACTTGGACGTCTAAGGGCAGTTCTTGAATAAGGTTTTTTTTTTTTATATTTATATATTTCACGTTCAGAATCAGTACCATTTAGCAGATTTAAAAAGTACAAAATACATCTGCTTCGTTACTATAATTAAGTTTTTTTTTTGCGTATCCGTATTTGACTTGAGTATTTTCTTTTCATCACTTTTTACTTCTACTCGCTACATTTATTGATCAAAAACCTGTACTTTTACTTCCCACAGACACTTATTACTGAGTCTGCGTTAAGGGTCTGTGTTTCTTGATCAGAATGTTGGGGGTTCTAGCCCCAGCAATGCTGCCACTGCTGAGCCCTTGAGCAATAGGGTTAACCCTATCTGTTCCAGAACAGCTGTGTCCTGACATCACGCTCTGAGATACATGTGACAAATAATCGAACTTTAATAATGATCACAGAAAAGCGCAATGATTTTAATCAATAAGTATTTACGATGTCACTCAACATCACGACCGAGCTACACACCATGTTGGAAGGACAGAAACAGATTAATTCCACCAGTCCAAGTTTACAGAAATGACTGGCAGGTCATTATAACAGCGCAGATTATTTGGCATACCAAAGTGATTGATGGTTCCCTGGACAACGGATCCCGCCCACTTTGTCTCAGGGCTGCGGATTTTCTGGCTCCTTTAGATAGAAGTAATCTTCAAACAACATGCATGTACGAAATTCTTCTTAAATAAAAAAATCTTAATAATTATAACGGTTTGGAACGTCCTTTAACCATGTTATATTCGATACGCCCATGTTTAACTGTATAGACTACTTGCGCTATACAGGGTAGCAGTGGTACACTGTAAAATCCAAAGGGTTGATTTAACTCTTAACTGAACTTTTAAACACTACTGGGTATTAATTCAACACTGGGGAATTATCAGTCTCTACTAGACATAGATGTTATCAACATTATCAACTTCAATTGCATTCAAAATACTTTAAAATTCTGTTTATCACTTACTCAAATAGATATCTGGAAAAATCTGTTTCTTTGTGGAGTACATGTACAATTTTTACTTACAGTGAGTACTAAGTACATACTCTACTTCTGCAGTTTCCCTCAGGAATAATAATGATTTATCTTATCTTATCTTATCTTATCTTATCTTATCTTATCTTATCTTATTTTATTGGAAGGTTTTGCTAAAAACTTTCGCTCATGTTTCATTCTAGTAAAATTTGAAAAGTTTGGAATTTGTATGTTATAGGAAGGTTTTTAAACAATTTTAAGGTGCATTAGGTAAGATTAGACGATATACACATTACAGTATATATTGTCAATATTAGGTCTCTAATAGTTACATAGATGGCGCATTTACCATTTTGATCATTACTATTTTTAAAACTTTAACTTGCACATGTTCTCCCCGTGCTTTGTGGGTTTGTTCTGCATGTGTTTGTTCTTGCAATGGCTTGTGCCCCGATTTCTCTGCGGTTGGCCCACAAAACCACACTCAGGATAAGCGGCATGGAAACCAAATTAAACTGTTGCTTGTTCCAGTCCCAGTCATGTCTATAAAGCTTTACTCTTTAGGGTATTTGGTGGCGTGTAGAGCAGCCAATCCAAACCCAAACAAGTATTCCGGACCGGTACTCAAGTTTTCCAAACAGGCTCCCTTAACCACTTGGTACAGGTTTGTTTGTTTTTTAAATCATGTCATAAATCTTACAGGTTATTTCGTTAAGGATGGACAATTTTAAAAATCCAATATTACACCTTTGAACGTTGCCCTTAGACTTCCGTAATGAGTGGATTAAATTGACATTTCAGCATTTAATCATTGATAATCACATAAGAGACATGGTTTATATTTTAGACTGAAAATAAACACACTGTATTCCTTTACTACACTGCTCTGCATTCTGTTTTTTTTTGTTTTTTTGAGGATAATTCACATTTTATTGACACCTCTTTGATAAATTTGAATTAATTTATTTATTAGACTTGATGAGTCTCTGACATCCTTATAAGATCACATGGAGTTTGTTATACTGTATATATCAGGTTTAACACTCAAACACGCAACTTAAACTTGACTCTTGGAGAGACCGATGGAGAGACAAGAAATACAAAGCATTTACAGGACCATCCCGGGAATGTTGGCGTTCGATGAAAAAAGCGACCTTCTCATCCTGCACTGAGAGCATTTTCATATTGCACATGACGTGTTTTTTTTTTCCTTTTTTCCTTTTTAAATTCACAAAATAATGACTGATCAGCTGCACTAATATTCTACACACGTTTACAGTATTTCTGACTGAACGAGACTGAAAGTACACTAAGCAAACACGGCAATCTTAACGTTCCCGAATAAGTCACAGTTAAAAAAAAAGAAAGAAAAAAAGAAAGGAAACAACAACAAAAAAATATGATTGTCAGCAAAATTTTGGTTAACGTGACTAGGTTTGACATCAGACTACACTTTGTAAAGGGTCTGAAAATGATTCAGTATCGTCAGTCATTCATTTGAAACGTTTTAGCCCTAAATTTCTTTGTTTGCAGTTTAATGTTGAACGTAATCACAGTCCGTGGTGCACCGATAGAGTTTTATTATTTTTTAAATCATTTTTTAAAATTCCTAACAATACTAGTACTAGATATTCACTGCTCTCAATACTATAAGCTAATAAAAGACATCAATAGAACATTTTTTTATTTAATATCACTGTTTTGTTAGTTTTTTTAAAGTGAGATAAAATAATTGACCAGTAGGCACTTTAAAGAAGTTGTCAATATAATCTAAGATTATATAACATATTATGTATTATTATTATTATTATTATTATTATTATTATTACTATTATTATTATTACTAATAATAAAAGACAAAATGTTTGACGGGCCTTTTAATTTTATCATACATAAATTTGGGCAGAATTTCACGTTTTTTTTCCTCCTAATTTTTACTTGTCAAAAATGTATTATGATGTAATACAGATTCTTATGTATAATATGATTATATGGCACGTTTTTTGTAACATAAACATAAATTTCCTTCTTTAAATAAAATCCGATATTAAGAAAAACTATAGAATAGTTTTTAGCATTTTTTGAGATCAGCTACAGATTCACATATAATCTGAAAACAAAGTACAAACTAAAGAAACCGCAGGACAGATCGAAACCAATATTAAATTTACATAAAGACAATTAGACAATAGTTCCCGAGTCTTCACGTTGTTGACATACTCTGTACTTGTGGCTGATTGTAAAATTATTTGTAAAAAAAATAATAAAAAATTATAATAATAAATTAAACAATTGCAACATTATACAATAACAGCCTTTTTATCGAGACACACATTTCATTACGGGAAGCTTTAGCTTTTTTTTTTTTACAAGCGATGCTAAATATAGAGAATTTCAATATGATATTTATATGGTCACTTTGAAAAAAGAAACACTATTTTACAGATAATACGATATCAAAATAATCATATTTTGGCACTTCTTACTACAGTATCAATGAACGATGGCAGAAATACGGAGTACTTTTATATACAATCGATTCGCTCTGTAAATCTGTTGCTCTTTATTTCTCAATATGAAACATGTGAAGGTTGTAAAGTTTTTGTTTTTTTGTTTTTTTTTAATGAGAGAAAAATATACAATTTTAATCATTTGTATAAGGGTTTAAAAAATGGATTATACTCTGAGGAAATGTAAGTTGTTGTTTTTTTGTCTTAATAGCTTTGTGTTTGTGTGTAAAAGAGATGCTCTAACATTAAATTAACTATAAGTGGATAAAAAGTGCATTAACAAATTAAAATTAATTGTAATTAATTAGTAAATTGTCATTATAAAACGCTCGAGAGCATGCTGTTAAAGAACAGTCGATCATTTTCATATAACAGGACGCCTTAAAGTGTTTTATACCTTATTCAGTGATACCATTTTGACAGTTTAATTAATTGACTTCATTAAAGCAATTCTTTTGATCACAGGGACTTTTAGACGTATCCAAATAGCAGATCATGTACCAAACCATATAGTACTGTATGTTCCTACCCGATGCCACTCTTATAAGATCTGCTTGTCTTGTTCACATTTTCCAGCACTGACCTGGAGCGCGGCTTGTCTAAGATCAGAAGTTCCATCCGTCGGATTGGATTAAACACCAGTGAGAATATAGACATTAAAATATCGTGTGAGTGCTAATGGTGTTGAAGTGCTACAGTAAAAATAATAATAATAATAATAATAATAATAATAATAATAATGTGACCCATCACTTCAAATCAGGCATTGAGTCGCATTTTGAGTTATGTATATTTCAGATTCCTGGTTCAACTTCATTTTAATATAAGTTTATTACTGCATAAATTCGGTTCCTGAGATATGGCCAGGGCGATTTTATTTTTATTTTTTACAAGGAGAGGATCAAGGAACAGAGTCGAAATTCTATTTTGGAATATTTACACAAAGATGCCATGATATAATACAAAAAAAGGGAACCCTCAGCCTCATTTTGACACCAGGATAGTCGTAAGAATAGTTCCACCAGCAGTGCGTTTTTATAGGGGGGGATTTTTATAATGCATGTTTTTCTATGACAACTAGCTTGAATAGTTTTCATTAAAGTGCTTCAAAACAATGTTTAGGATTAATACTTATTAAATTTTGTTGAAGGATCAGAAAGATAAGGTTTCATTTTTTGTTATTATTTGCTGAAATTGAAGATTTAAAAATCTACTGCACTCTGCTGGCTTTAGCACGAACTGTACCTGTGTGACTTAATACCTGACTTGATGCGACGGGTCACGAATGTTCATCCTTGAATCGTGATATAGCGATTGTAACAAATTTCCAAAACAAAAGCCTAACGTTTCATATTACGTATCACGTGTCATGTATTTTTGTTTCATTAACGGACAAGTATTGATAATTAGAGAGCCTTTTCAGCCTGTCCAGGGAGCGAGACCCCACTGCTAGAGCGGGGTTTATTCAGATAGGGGTGGAATCGAGGGGCGGATTTAGAGCTGGCTCGTCCAATCAGACGCTCAGGTTGGCAGGTTGAGGGTCGCACTCTCGGCCTGGGGGCTGGACATGCGGATCTGCGAGCTGCTCTTGCTCAGGATGGAGAGCTGCGTCCCCCCGTTCACGCCACTGCTCGCTAGCGAAGGGTGACGCTGCTGCTTCAGGTCCACAGCAAAGTACCTGTTCACCGTCCAGCTGCGCCATTTCCTCTTGATCTCCGACTGCACCTTCAGGCAGAAACTTGAAAAGGTCATTTTTTTAATGGACTCAGCTGCAAGGGGGTAACGCGCTCTCCCACCTGCCCGAACATGACATCATGACAACTCTCCTAATGAATCACCCAGATAAAAGGACCATGCTGAGTTCATTTTAACCTCAGGTCTTAAAGGAAAAGTCCTCCCTGAAAAAAGACATTTTTAAATATCTGTCATGTGTTTAGCGGCAAATTTGCACTGGTTTGCGCCAGTTGGATGCTTATTGGTTGGACAGTTATATCAAAGACTTGACTAGTAAGGCTAGCTTGTGGTCTATAAGACGACAAGCGCGATAGCGCTGCCACCGATGTTATCATAAAAGTCTCAAAACTGTACACATGAGGATTTGAGGCCAATGGACGAAGTAAAAGACGCTGCATTGTTCTCTTTAGTTAGCGATAAAATGATTTTTTAAAAAGTCCTGCTGACTAGCATTTGTTAAATGCTAATTTTTATGCATATTGATGTAACGGTAATGCAAACGTCAACGTTTAAATAATAATTAGGGAAAAAAGTTATTGAAAATATTGAGATCGTACATAAGATTGTAAACATTCAGGGTGGATTTCCTTTAGACGGAGGCTAAAGTCAGTGAAGTCTTGTTCTATGGTACAAAAAACTTTTGGCATTGGTTGTTTTAGCAAGCTAATGCTAAAGTACAGTACTACTGACACATACTGTAGAAAGAAGGTTTATTGTAAAATTAGCTACGATAGTTAGCTAGCAAGCTAGCAACGATCTAAGAGCTAGATAAGACAAGCATGCTGTGTCTTGCTATGAATGTTCATGAAGTTGTACTTTTAACAGAAACTTTACGAGGCTTTATTCAGGCTACGTTCACATCACCATCCTGACGTGACTCAACTCTGATTTTTTCACCCTAATTTGAGACAGATCTGATTATTATTTTTTTTTAAGTCTGCAGAAACACACAATTCGGATGTTTTTCAGATAATTTTTATATGTGGTCCTAGATCTGATACATATCCGATACATGGTATATGTAACTCGAATGAGTTCCCCAGCAGCGTGGGGATTTTATAGCAGCAGCAAGCAATAGCTGCTAAGACAGCTAAAGCGAGGCATCTGTCTTTCTTCCTTATTCTGGAGCGCAGGATAACTGATTGTTGTCTACTGATTAGGGTCAGATAAAAGTCACTTGTAATTATGAATGTGAATTGCCATGACATGCGAATGACAAATCTGACCAACAAAAAAACAAAACAAAACCGGACCTGAGCAATGTGGCTTGTAATGTGAACGTAGCCTCAGTTATACAGAAGATATGATAAGAAAGCGGTATAGAAAAATCATGCTTGATATTGTACAAGTAATAACAACAGCTGCATAAAGCACAACTATATTGAGCAATCAATTACAGACCACACACACACACACACACACACACACACACACACACACACACACACACAGATAGAGAAAATGGCTTTAAAGACATACCTCTCCGTTCAGGAAGCAGTACAGCACAGCCACCACGAAGCCCTGGAGAGAAATCAGCAACAACACTGTTGATCTCAGAGGATTTAGTGAACGTGCAGAAAGCACGAAACACGCCACTGTTCCCTCCATTTGTTACGATGAGAACATTTACCTTATGAGATTTTTTTTTATTTTTTTTTTATTGAGACTGAATAACGAGTCACTGCAAAGATAGCCAGGTCCATTTAGCAAAAATGCTGTGAATTTATCATTAAAATGATTGACATGAGTGATAATAAAAGAAAAAACAAGCAAACATTTTTTTTTTCATTTTTTATAGTATTATAAAATATAATATACTTTATTTAAAATATTTAATTATATTTTATAATATACTGTATAATAAATTTTTAACCAGGGCTTGAATGTTTGAATGTTGAAGCTAACATTTAAACAATTCATAAGTAAGCGCACCCCATAGACACATTCACTTTCTTGTTATTAGATGTTCAGCATTAGCAGTTTTTTCATTGAAATGCATTTTTTGTTATTATATGTTCTGATTTATGTTGCTAATGTATAATACATTAATAAATAGAGCTAACATATAAGGTACCTTAATATGTTATGTTATCTGTGAGACATGTACGAGGGGTGTTCAACGAAAACTGGGACTTTTTATGAGAGTTAAAAACTCCCTTTATTTCTCTACACTAATGCACTTATCCTATTGTGCATTATCACTAGTGCTTGGATACCATCAAAGTAGAAAGTTTTCCCAGTAGCCATGCTTTATGTCTGAAATGCTGGCATCCCAGGAACTCCTTTAATGTCTCAAAAATGTGGAACTGTCTTGGAGTGAGGTCAGGACTGTACAGGGGATATGGCATCATTCAGAAATTTTATTTCAGACCAGAGTTTCATCACCGTACTGTGCTTGAAGTTCTCTGTAAATGTCAGTTACTTTTACTCCTTCATTCATAAGAAATTTCATCACAAGTCCCGTTTTCACTTGAATGATCCTTGTAATTAACTTATTTGATTTTTGATAATAAATTATTGACACTGCATTATTATTATTATTATTATTATTATTATTATTATACTGGCATACGGTTACATTATTCAGTTTGTTAAAAAAGAAAATTTTATAAGTAAAAAAAAACTAAATTAGTGTGACATGAAATTTGTTTCTATTTCTTTAATCTTGTACATTAATTTTTTTTCTTTTGTTTTGTTTAAAAGAAATATTTACATGTTATGTTTGTATTATGATCGATGACACAAATCTAAAAACAAAAACAATAAAAAGAAAGTAAAATTAATTTAAACAAAACAATACTTAAAAATCAAACTAAAACTACATTCATACATTTTTTTTTATTTAATCAAAATTTTGACCTTGATGTAAATTTCTTTTCATGTTATGCAGACATTTACATCATTTAAAATTTGTACTATTTTATTATATACTTAAAATATTCTTTTGGCTCAAAACCAAGAAAAAAATTTAATAACGAGAGCAGGTCCGAGCGATCTTTACCTGGAAAGAGCCGAGTCCGAGCTCGAACACGAGCCTCTCCCGTTTGCTGACTTCTTCGGGGGAAAAGGCGAAGACGGTGTAGTGGATCCCGAACAGAGGGATGAGCAGCAGAGTGGAGCGAGCCAACCTCCTGTTAACACACAACACAATCACACACACACATACACACGCATGTCAATACACACACACTCCTGAAACGATTCAGTTCTCGGGTGATACAGTGCGGCTGAATCAGTGATGGGCATAATGACTCGTTTTAGTGAGTCGACTCTTATGAATCAAACAGAGATTCACTAGGACAATTCATATTAATACTGTGTGTGTGAATGGAGAGATCATGGAACAGACTTGACTTCGGGGTGATGAGGACACAGATTAGGGCTCCAGGTTTATATCTAATGATGCTTCACATATACTAATCACTGATTCTCAAAAAAATCTGATACGTCCGTAAAACTATAATTAATGATAAAACTTATTGGTCACACAGCTAGCAGCACATTTGGCTTTTTTCATTCTCTCTCGCTCTCTTTTAAACACACACACCAAATGTTCCATTATTTACAGCCTGAAAATATAGAAAATATAATAAAAAACAGACTTTTCAAAATGTTTTATTTTGAAAAATGGATTCCCCTAATGGAATCACTCGACTCAAAGAATCGATTCACTTAAAGAGTCATTCCGAGTGAACGAATCCTTCATGAGCTGCCCATCACCAGCTAAAATGGAGAGTTTCAGAACCCAGATATACATGTTAGACATCAAGGTAACGCAAAAGCAATGAAGCTTCTTAGCGATGAAGCTAACATTCAAGCAGTGCATAAGTAAGCGCACCCCACAGACACATATTATTATTATTTGATATTATACAGTATGTTCCATTTTATAATTTATGTATAATACATTCATTAGATTTAAATATATACCTGAGTGTTTAATATTTCTTTAGTTCAAGTCAAACCGGGACTTTTGATTGCGCATGAGAGTAAAACTCCCTTTATTTCTCTATATAATCACCTGCTACACTAATGCACTAGAAAGTTTTCTTAGTGTGCCAGAGCCATGATCAGACTGCCTGCTTGACTCTGAAACGCCAGCCTCCCAGGAACTCCTTTAATGTTCTAAAGATGTGGAAATGTTAGAGGGATGTGGCAATAACTTGCAGCTAAGTTCAGGTAATATGCAAGTGGTGCTGGCTCATAAATCATTGTACTATACTTGCAGTTTTCTGGTTTACGCCGCCATTAATGAGAAATTTCATCACAAGTCGCAGTTTGACCTGAACACTCCTCATAATTGAAGTTATTTCTATTTTACGGTTTGGTTTTGTCTGTTCTTTTTCCTAATAAAGTTCATATTTCTATTTTTAAAAAGTATAGCAAATTTTTTTGTGCTTCACTTCAGTTTGTTCACAATATTAACTTTTTCCTTTATTTAGTTGAGCGATGTCAATGTCAGTGCTAGATAACTTTTCGGAAAGAAAAGAAGCTAGCATACTACAAACGTAATAGATTAGAGTAATAAAAATTTAAATATGGCATAAAATCTTGAAGAAATAAGAAAAAAAAATGTAACATGGGCACTTGCATGATGTCATCAGTTATCTGGGGTTATCTGATATGTACGGTATATGCACATATACAGAGAGGATTTTATATCAGTTAGCACCTAATAATACTGTGTGTGTTCACAGTTATGTAGCATCAAGCTCCATGCTAGTCGCTAGTCATGCACATTTCTTTTACTGCAATTTCTCTATAACAATCACACTTCCAAATCAAATATCCAGATGAAAGCATGAAACACACACACACACACACACACACACATACACACACACACACACACACACTTACAGGGTGATGGTAGAAAGCTCTGACATCCTGCACGAATGCTGGACAGCCTGTGCGGGCTCACTGAAGCATTTCTGAGCACAGCTGCTAAACACGACAAAGACAACACAGCAGACGACAAACACCTCTTTAGGACAGAAATGTACACACACATACACACTTAGAATCTCCTAGCACTCTTACACACTATGAAACGATTTAAGGAGGAGCACTTAGGAGTCTCTTTAAACAAAAACAGGATCAGGGGTAGCTCAGTGGTTAAGGCATTGGACTACGGTTTGGAAGATCCCAAGTTCAAACCCCACAACCACCAAGTTGCCATTGTTGGGCCCTTGAGCAAGGCACTTAACCCTCAATTGCTCAGATGTATAATGAGATTTTAAAAAATGTAAGTCACTCTGGATAAGAGCGCCTGCCAAATACCTAAATGTAAAACACAAACACACAACCCTGTGTTCTGTCTTTCTGAGGACCTTCCCAATGACATAATGCTTACTCTGGTGAATTAATTTAGGTCTAAACTTAAACTTAAAAACTAAACTTATTCTCACAAATGAAACATAAATATTTCAGCTGGTTTTAGTTTTAAATGTGAGGACTGAGTGATTTGTGAGGACATGTGACGCTGTCCTATCATTATGGGGACCTGGTCCACACAAAGGGATAATATACATAAATAACACACAAATGCTTACAAAGTGGACCAGAAATGGGACTGTATGTCTAAAGTCAGCTTTTCATTATGTTCTGAAGGCTAAAATCAAGGTGGGACATTGGTGTGTGGTGTTGCTGCCAGACAGCTCCTGGGTCCTCAGTTGGATTCCACATCTAGTTAACTCTCTGTGTTGCCGCTTACTGAAGACGAAAGAATGTGGAAAGCCATTGTAAGAGATGTTCCCTTGCTAAACCGTGAAGCACAACTTCTACATAACATTACAAACATGCCCGAGCCAAACTTTCACTGAGGCTCCACAAAACTGCAGCTCTCCAAAAACAAACACCATGTCTTTTTCTACACTCAATAATAACTGTCATTCATTAAATCTGAAACCAGTCAATGCCTGTCGAAACGTAACACCCATCCATTCTTCACGCTCCAATCAAACCTACACTGGTCCTGAAACACAAACAATCAGCCAATCAGGTGCCTCAGAGCTGCACAGGGCATGTGTATGGGGAATGTGTTGCCATGGCGACCGAGGCAGGCTTGCTTACAGGTAAATACTCGACTCGTTCCCGCCGACATCTGGCGATTGCAGCTTCTGGACGAGGATGATGATGATCCCGATGAAGAGCACAAAGTTAATCTGATGGGACGGAGGATAAAAGGGTCATTGTGGCGTATATGAATGTAATATAAATGTTTATACTGTTTATTATATGCATAACCCATCATTCAAATTTTGTCCTTGCTTTACTTTACTGTATCACATTTTCATAATAAAGCAAGGTTTATTATGTTTTGGTATATTTGCATAATATTTAGTAATTAAATAAAAATTCAGGAACGACTAGTGTTGTTTTTATTGTTATTATTATTATTATTATTATTATTATAAATGTAATTAAACTTGTATACCAACCATAATCGAAGTAACAACAGGTCCCTTGATGACCCACCAGAGGGCAGTGTTGTCATTTGTATCCCAACAACTGCAACAAAACAATGAATCATTCACTCACTGCTGCTGATCCTATGAAAGCCGACCAAACCAGCCAATGTTTTTATTGTAAAGCTTTAATTTTAATTTATTGTAGCATATTTTTTTATGCGTACACATACCCAGAGTCGTCAAAGTGCAGACGGAGAACTGCCCATATAGTCACACAAATAGTTGGAGTTCCTGTAAAGGACACAAAAGATCAAAAAGGAGAGGGAACTTTACATACTTTATTTTAAATATACTGTATATATTGCGTGAAAAAACTAACGTTACCATGTGCACTGTACAAATACTAATATATACGGTACAATCAGATTACAGGGGAGGGAGAAAAATCCACACTGAATGACTCAATAATATACAATATTAAGCAATAATAGAATATTCCATCTCTTCCTCATTAGGAAGTCATTTGGTGTGGCTACCGCTGGTAAGAAAACATATTCTAAGGTATACTTTATGACCCTATTCCGGTACACACTGTATAATAGGACCAATGTGACACTAAATGTTTCATGAGGCTTAATTAAAAAAATGAAAAAAGTGCAGCCTACCCCAGCCGATGAGGGTGTACCAGTAAAAGTATCTCCTCTCTGGGAAGAAGGTCTCCACGAGCAGAGTGAAAAGATACAGGCCCTCGATGAACAGCCAGAAGTAGTTGGACATGACGCAGTAATGGAAGAAAACCATCACCGCCTTACACGCCACCTAGAGGCCATTTCTTTGAGTTAGTGTCAGAGTACGGGCAAGTCCTCGTTTATCTTCATTAACTCTAACAGCATGAACTCCTGCAACGGTTATTGTGCTCGTATAAGCACTCAGATGGAGTGATGTCATCAGATTTGGCCTCCGATTAGCTGATCAAGAATCGCCAGCATGTCTGAGCAGGTATTGCGTCATGTCAGAGGATGTGTAAGATGTCTAGATGTGTTTGATCAAACAAGAAGTCAGCGACAGCGACGCGAATAACCGCTCTTTATACCAAAGGTGAGCAGAACGGTATCTCAAAGGTCACAGCATGACACAATTCAAGAGTGATAGAAGATTGATAGGGTTTATAAAGAGGGATTATAACTCGAATGATGTAGCTGAGGTTGAAGAACCGTCAGAGCTACAATTTATACGCCATTCTGACACCACTGAAAACTACCTCTGTGATTTCCCCACAAGTGTTTTTCACTTTTTCTGAGGGTTATAGTGATAGGTGTCTTATTGAATATTAATTAACAAAAAATCAAGGCTTTTTGCTGCTCCCATCAAGGGGTCACAAAAGCGGACCATCTGATCCACACAATAACCTGGTACAGGTTTTACATCGGATGGCCTTCCTGATTCAACCTGCTCATTATATTCGGGGGTTGGGACGGGCACTGCATCCAGTGGCTGGGGATTGGGCAGGAATTGATCCCAGGCCTTCCACATGGCAGGAAGGAAACCTAGCATTGAGCCACCAATGTCCTAACTATAATCAAAATATAGATCCAAATACACTGCCAAGCCAAAAAAAATTAAAATAAAAGCAAAGAAAACACCTAAGGAGATGGAACTGGGTTAAGAACCCTTCAACGCATTATTAAAAGCGGTAAGGATAGTGTTGAACCTTCAACTGTGTGGAAGAAAAGTTGGTCATGTATGAAGATCACTTAAGCTCTTAGTTAAAGTTGCATGGTAAAAAATGTCAAGTAAAAGTCAGAGCTATGTTTAATAGTAAAATTGGTAGCATTTATACATGCACATTGTTATGAGAACTCATATGATTGGGACTAAACAGCTGTATCCATAGGAAAACCCCTTGTTAGTGAGACTCATCAGAGAAAAAGGCTTCAGTTTACAAGATTGGACTTTGGAGTGATGGAAAAAGGTCATGTGGTCTGATGAGTCCCGGCGTGTCAGGGTAAGAAGGGAAGCACATGAATCCAGTGGTGGACACATCATGTATAGTGGCTACTGTACAAGCCTGTGGAGGCATCTGGGGTTGCTTCGGTTGGTCAGGTCTAGACTCAACAACGTTCTGTGGCAATAAAATGAAGTCAGCTGACGAACTGAATGTACTGAATGACCAGGTTATCACATCTATGGAGATTTTCGTCCCTGATGGAACCCCTCTGGGAGAATGAGGAATCATTTTCTCACATGAACTGGCCACCACATTGTAATCAGGACTAAAATCATTTTATAATAAAAAATTTTTTTGGCCAGGCAGTATATTTGGAGCGTTCCTATATTAGCTTAAGATGCAGATATAGAAAGAAAGAAAAATTAATAATAAAAATAAATTTCTATTTTTTAATTAATTAAAATTTTTTGCCATGTGGTATAAAAACATTAAACATCTCCACCTTTAACAGCTTTGATTATTTTTCATTTTATTTATTATTATTATTATATTAGTTTTATTTCTTTACATAGCGACAGGAAGAGTTCTCACCGTGTGGACAAAACAGTGGTTGCTGTCCTCCTCGGCATACAGCACCCCGTCTTTAATGAAGACGGAGATGGCTCTCAGGATGAACGACACGAACAGGTTCATGTGGATAAAGTTCCTGGTGCAGTGCAGCTTCCTGTCAAAGCCAGACAAAAGTCTCAAGTCTCTCTAGCATACGCATCGAACTCAACGAGTCTGTGTTCAGATCGACTCCGGAGCGGAGAACAATAACATCAGCTGGGTAATGAACTCTCCACCGGGGTCGGAGCGCATTTCATTGCAACTCCAGCGACAGCATGAAAAATCTAATCAGAATCACTTCGAGTAAAAAAAATAATAAATAAATAATAATAATAATAATAGTCCGACTTCCAAATGGCAGGATGAAATGCAATTTACACTGCAGGGAAATCGAAGCTGAAATGGGATTGAGCCCCAGGGCGATTTCCCCCAGTCTCTGCTCTCTCTGCTCTCTCTCTCTCTCTATATATATATATTTAAGAGATGTGATTAAAGCTTAGCAGAGCTTTTACTGACCTGAACCTGCAGAGGATGACCATGGCGGTGGTGAGGGATACCAGAGACGTGCTGTAGCCCACTGTGTACAGAGCCTTCACTGATGCATAATACATATCCTGGATAAACAATATACAGAACAGAAGAGCTTAAAGACCTTCATATCGGAATTCCATCCATCCATCCATCCATCCATCCATCAATCCATCCATCTCGGAACCTCTGTAGTCCAACTAGGGATCGTGGAGGCCAGTGATGACCATTGTCTTTATTTCCATTTGTACGACCGTGGTAGAACCCCCCGGTCAACATTCACACAGTACAGCCAATTTGGAAACGTCAATTAACCTAATCTGTATGTCTTTGGACTGTGGGAGGAAACCGGAGAACCCCGGAGGAAACCCACCAAGCACGAGGAGAACATGCAAACTCCATACACACAATATATATTTATATATATATAATATTTCCGTACATATTCATCATAATCGGCATTTTCTATCCAATATATTTTTTCGGCTTGTGTTAAAGCCAGTGGCCTTAAGTAAAACTACATACATGCGATTTCCAAACTCTGAATGTCGAAAGCAAAAAAAAAAAAAACTTAAGCAAGTGTTTAAATTTCTGAACATAAATATGGACAAAATGAATGAACTACTGTCATGCAATACTGTATTATATGTATTCTAACAATTTGCAGTACACACCGGCCTGGTGCCGTTTTCATCGGAAAGACAAGCGTCCAGGTAATGCGGGTAAGGATCTGACCATCCGTCTTCTGTACAGTTCCTGCTGAGCTTCCCGAGCCCTGAGAACCGAAACAACACAGAGTAAACCCTTGCACACATTTCTATACTGTATTATAAAAATACACCAAATACAGTCAGCTTCATACATGAGAAATCACTCACCTTCTTCAGGGCTCATGAACTCAAAGAGCTCAGGGCAGCTGACCACCACGATCTCGCCCACGCTCGCCGCCTGCCAACACGTCAGGTTATCCCACTCCCAAGCACAACCTGAAGGACGACAAGGCACACAAAATAATGAAATCTAATGTCATGCAATCCTGCGTGAAGGATTTAGAGAAATAATTGAGTCCTATGCTTGAAAACAACATACCTAGTCAACTAGCAACCTGTGGGCTGAATATGAACAGAACATTTTAACCAGCCACTCAAGACCTCTTGAAATATTAACAATAAGCAACAATAATGCAGATGAGTAAAAACGACATGGCCAGTGGCACATCCTCACTTAAGGCCTCTGATTCTCTCCAACCAAATTAGAGGTGGTGTAAGTGCTGGTTTGGGAGATCAAGAGAGATCAGAGCTCAGGGTAGAGAGCAAGGCGTGCTATGAATGCCATGGTGTGTTTGCGTGGAGTTTCCTTGCCGAGGGTCAGCCGTTGACGGACTGTGACCACTGCCTCTGCATTTCCACCTTGAGTTATTCCACCTCTGAGGATCCAGCCACCATTAAGATGTTGCCCGCTGCCTTAACTTCTACACCTTTGGTTTTGGTCTGACACAACCACTGCTGCTACCAAACAGCGACAGCCATGTTAGTTCCTTAGCTACAAATTCCACTGCCATATCAAGTAAGATGCCACCATATTTACTCACTCACTCACTCATCGTCTACACCGCTTTATCCTGCATTCAGGGTTGTGGGGGGCCTGTAGCCAATCCCAGGAGACTTAGCGCACAAGGAGGGGTACACCCTGAACAGGGTGCCAATCCATCACAGGGCACATACACACAGTCACATTCACACACTACGGGCAATTTGGGAATGCCAATTAGCCTAATCTGCAGGTCTTTGGACTGTGGGATGAAACCGGAGTACCCGTAGGAAACCCACCAAGCACAGGGAGAACATGCAAACTCCATGCACACAGAGCCTGGCATCATCCTATTTAAGTATTAACATGATGGTACATAAATGTCTATAACATATTTTTAACAATATCCTGGTATCTGTTCCATAGTACCATACTAGGGTACATAATAGAACCATGCACCATACGATGGTACATACAATGGTCCTTAGTGTGGTACATGTTATATATTAGAAAATAAGTATGATGGTACTGTCAAAAATATCATGGTGGTAGGTACCATCGGACTAGCATGGTATCTATATTATGGGAAAATGTCTTATGGGAGAGTTCCAAGCACAGGAGCTTTTCAGGAACTCACAAATAGTTAAATGATATTTATTTAGACAAACATCCATCCTTCCATCTATCCATCCAGGAACCTCTGTAGTCCAACCATGGCTGTGGAGGCCAATGGTGACCTTCCAGCTCTACGACCATGGTAGGACCTCCGGTCAACATTCACATGCCTGTTCACACACTACAGGCAATCTGGTAGCGCCGTTTAGCCTAATCTGCATGTCTTTGGACTGTGGGAGAAAACCAGAGTCCCCGGAGAAAACCCACCAAGCACACGGAGAACATGCAAACTCCATGCACACAGACCCTGAGGTGGGAATCAAATCCGGACCCTGGAGATGCAATGCTAACCACTAAGCCACTGTTCTGCCTTAGTCAAACATATACTCTTGAAAAGTTCCATGTTTGTTAAGTCTCAATGGGATATAGCCTTTAAAAGTTCTATATAACCCAGTTTCTGCGTCAGGAAGCCCTTAACTTGACTAGACCCATAACTAAACTCCATCAAGGTTGAGTTTTAGACTCATCAATGGAGATGTCTTTTTTTTTTTCTCATCCATCTTCAACAGCAAGTACCCCTGCTGCAGAAGCAAAAAAGATTTGCGGGGTGCTGGGGCTTGAACCCCAAACCTTCTGATCAGTATCCCATAGCATCAACCATTAAAGCCACCACTGGCCTACGTAGGGTACTGGCCCTGTGGGTAAGGATCTCTCCTGGTGGGTTCAAAAGAGACGTCACACTACTAAAGTGCTTTTCAGGCTGGATAGGTGAGCTTTTTAGGGTTTAAGGGTTACGCTTAGGTTTATAGATGGAATCGGCGCAGGTTCGGCTCTATGCCCTGAGTTTCCGGTTCTGCAGCAAAGGGTACTTGGTGCTAACGATTGAAAGAGCTCACAAGGCATCTCAATTTACTTTTATCAAAAATTTCAGTATTGTTCAGTTGGAGTAAGTTGACGCTTCATTATCTCTCAGGCAGATATTTAGTAGCTTGGAACATTTTCTGAAAAATGACAGAAAGCCTACAGTAACTGGCCAACAGGGGGCGCTTGAACTGATCGTTGCTCAGGCATCCTGTGTAGGAAAACACTCAATTCGTTCCCATCACCATGTTTCTTTGATGCAGAGAGTAAATTCCACTCTTCCAGTTCCCTTCCGTACCTCAGTGTAGTGCTGAAGGCATCAGGATTTGCTCATATCACCTAATCCAGGCCTAACCTCTGCTCTCAAGCGTTCTGAGCAATTCTATGTATTAGGAAGTGCTTTTTCATCAAATCCCAGCATCCTGGAGCGCTCTCTCTCTCTCTCTCTCTCTCTCTCTCTCAGATTGAAATACCAGCATTAGGGTAACAGCAAGGTGCCAAATCATCAGAGCAGATAAACTCTGATTTAAGAGATTTGAGATTTGCTTTAATACCCAGTCTGATCATCACCATCATAATTTAAACCCAGGCAGACGATACACTCGGAGACACTTTTGAGACAAAACGTGAGGCTGATTTTACATTTTCTAGGCTTACTGTAAATCCTGCTTCTGAAAAGCGGATAATATTTATTAAAACCCATTTGCAGTTTTTTTCTCTTCTGTGCTGACTCCAGGTGGTTTCTCCAAAAGCAAAGCCTGGAAATCCAAAACGTTCCAGGTTCTTTCCACACGGCCCTTCTTCTTGTTATTTTTGCAATCAAGCTGATTGACTCCAGATGTGTGACTTAACAAAAGTCCACAAATAGAAGACAACCTTCATACTTCAATTTAATGGATATATACTTTTGCAATTTGTACATCTACAGTACAGTTATCCATGTGTGACTATTATAGCTACTCTGGACCTGAGCATGATGGTGTCTTGTTTAAAATTTAAAATGAGACAGACCAGTTGGTCTTTAGTCCTTGGTTATTCTTTCCCCCTGCCTTTGCACATGACGGTGGAAGAGGGTGAAATGGTGCAGAGATCGGTTTTGTCTGGTTTGTGGAAAGACACAGCCTCCGTCCTACTCCCTAATCTGTTTGTGCTCTGTCTGGCAGCCTGAAACCAAAGCTAATTACATCTTAAAGGGGAAATAAGAGCAGTCTGAACTAGCGAAGGAAAAGGTGGAATCGTCATGGTCAGCCATCAGGAGTGAAAGAATACGCTGGAAAGGAAAGGTCCTGCATTTTCTTCCCACATAGTCTAAGTCTGAATCAATACACATAACATCAGTCTTTCAGATGGATATAGCATTAATATTCAACTATTTGTCACATGTACCTTACAGTAGAGCGAAATGATTCTTTCACATATCCCGGTAAGGAAGCTGGGGTCAGAGCTCAAAGTCAGCCAGGATACATCAACCTTCAAGTAGATAGGCCTTGCTCCAGGGCTCAACAGTGGGAATGTGGCAGTTCTGGGGCTTGAACCCCAAACCTTCTGATCAGTATCCCATAGCATCAACCATTCAAGCCACCACTGCCCTACCTAGGGTACTGGCCCCATGTGCAAGTACGAAAAAACACTGCCTGCTTAAACAAGCCAATTAGATTTTCCCCCTAATGTGACATCATACAAGAACATTTCCTTGTTTCTCAGTTCTGCTGTTCTCTAAAGGGGTGTGGCTCAGAAGGATCACACTGAAATGGCACATTTGAAGTAGGAATAAAACAAAGGCCTGAGCTGGAACATTAACAGACCCTATGGAGGACCTGTGTCTGAAACTTGTTACAGAAATAGTAAAAGACCTGACCTTTAAAGCAAAACAGATTTTAGTACTGTTTGATCCATTTTTTATCTTTTAATAAGTATATATAGGGGTCAGGATTGTGCAGTGTAGAGCGGTATGTATATCATTTTTTTCAGCACAATCTTTGCATTATGATTTATTGAATTTTATTTCATTTTAATCAACAATACAAATGTAATGAAGAGTCTGAAGCCTCTTCTGTTGAAACACACCAGCAGGATTTTCACAAAAAAATAAATGAGTTGTTATCCAATGCTTTAAGGCCAACAAAGCATTTTAAGGGTTAAAAGATGTTGATTAGTTTTCTATAATAGTAGCTCTGACAGTACTGTAGTTCTGTAATAGTTCATTTACATTAATGCTCTCATACTCCCTAAGACATGAACATTTCTTAGAGACATTATTTTGGAAGGAGTCTCCAGTGTCAGTTATTAAAGGTGCATGTTTTAGGCATGGTCAGCTCAGGGTGGAGGAGTTTGTGATTCTTCAGTTATGAATAAGAGAGAGAGAGAGAGAGAGAGAGAGAGAGAGGACGTATGAGGACGGTCGTAGCTTTCAAAATCATAGCTTAACGCGTAAAGTAATAACAGGAACTAAGTTGTCTCAAGAACATTAACATCGGATAAATAAATAAAGGCAATCGTCGACAAATTGCTTTTGATGTAAGAGGAATAAAACAACTTTGCTTTATTATATTCCTTATTTATTGTACTACATTCGCCTGAAACAGCACGAGAGCTTGTGATCTGAATGGTCTGTCGTAGGAAAGAATGAATGAACGAATGGTCCTTAAATGGCACGTCTACAAACTTCTCGGAAATCATCCTTTAGCAGAACACTCATTTATACTCAAGACCAGGCCCCAGCGCTGACTCACATCACCAGAGCGGACAGCAGGACAGCAGGCGCTCGTGTAGTGTGTGATACAGCACACTCATAAGCTCCGGCTGTGGTTTATTATTGCTGTTGGTCTGTCCTGGGCATCTTAATGGAGCGTTACGAGAGTCGATTCAGCTCCTGCTTTAATGAAAGGGTGATACAACAGCTGGAGCACTTCTCTTACTTCTCTCTCTGACTCTCTTCTGTCTCAGTTTCGTTTCTACACTTACATTTATAGATGCCCTTCCCGAGAATGGCTTACATTTATCTCATTATACAGTACACTGCCTGGCCAAAACTAAATTTAAAAGACTCTAACGTTTCATTAGCTTTGATGACTCCGAATGCAGGGGTCAATTCATGCGTGAAAAAAGATTAATCATGCTACCACTGTCTCACAATTTATGTCTTGGAAGCTGCCCAAGGCAATGGGGGCTCCGGTGGTTAAGGCTCCAGGTTACTGGTCGGAAGGTTATGGGTTCAAATCCCACCACTGTTGAGCCCTTACGCAAGGCTCTTCACCCTATCTGCTCCAGCGGGTGCTGTATCTTGGCTGACCCTGCACTCTGACCCCAGCTTCCTAACTGAAATATGTGTAAAAATTATTTCACTGTGATATAAGGTTCATGTGACTAGTAACTGAATATTAAATCCAACGCCACAATAACAGCAAAATCATTTTTAATTTTTTTTAATTAACATGTATTTGAATTTTAGGTGGTAAAACGCTGCTGTTCCTTTATAATGCTGCAGGTGGTGCACTCTGAACTATTCATACAATGGAGCAAATTATTTGCAGATCTGAAGCAGGAATTGAACCCACAACCCTTGACATTAGGCTACAGTGCTTCGCCACCGTGCAACCCACAGTACCATTGAAGCTTTTTTTTCTTCTTGTTTTTTGTTTTGTTTTTTTTTTCTTTTAAATCCAGCTGTGTGAACGTGCCCTTTAGAAAGCATCCGCTGGCTAATTGGCTGCTTTACCTCTTAAAATCTATTATTATCGTTTCTGAACAATCCGGAGCGGCCTTGAGGGTGTCGACCCTGTGAGTCAATGTTCCTCTCGCCCCTTCCTCTCTCTCTCACTCGCTCTGTAATGTGGCTCTCACTATCCTGGCTGGCTCTCCTTTCCCTGTCACTGCTGTTACAGCATCCGGACATGTCATAACAGGATACAATGGGCTAAAAACTAATACTAGTGTATGAAAGCTCACCGAACTCCTGGTCCTGCGTCGGGTCGTGGAGAGCGATCCTTTCCATGCATCTCTCTTCCTCTCGCTTGATGACGCAGTTGGAGATAATGGACCGCACTGGCTACACAGGGCAAGAAACGAGCATGTGAGTAGGAAATTTAAACTAATCTAAAAAAACAACAACAACAAAAAAAAACAGACTACTAAACGTTGGCAGCGTGTCATGTGATGGTGCCTGCAGAGAGATACACTGCTGAGTGCCGTTTTTCAAGGGCATGATGGCAGTAAATGAGCCTGCAGCCTGCTGGCATGACCATACCCGACCTCTCAACTCCAAAAGTATTCCATTGGATTTGATCATCAACATTCCAGTTCTTGGTGGCGCAGACAGCTAATAAGAACGTTAATGATCCGTAACAAATGGCCGTAGCCAATGAGATGCAGATACATCCTGATAAATGAAGGTAAAGTCATTAAATAGATTATTTTGCAAGGGGAACTTTTTACTCCAAACATACACAGGCTTCTCTGGAAACATGATATCATGGTGCGTCTTGAATAAGACTATTATATGAAGGGTGTTCAAGTCAAACTGGGACTTTTGATTCGTGCAGAATAACAACACAATTACTAATTTAATCAATATAATCCCCTGCTACACTAATGCACTTATCCCAGTGTTTCACTAGTGCTTGGATACCATCAAGATAGAAAGTTTTCTCAGTATGGCAGAGCCATGATCGGACTACCTGAAACCCTAAGTATATAAATATACTTCTGGGTTTTGCATGCATGAAACAGAAGCAGGTGCAACAAAGTCGTCGGAGGGATGACTGGTTCTGCAGGATGTTCAGTAAAACTAAGCAGCTGATTTCCTTATAAAACTGCACAAATTGTACCTGAGACTATATTTTAAGCAAAGCTTTTAAAGTTTTTTTTTTAAGTCATTTGCATGTACCTGTACCCAAGATTTTTACAAAGTACTGTAATTAACCAAAATCCATTTAAAATCCTTTTTGCATTAAAAAAAAAAGCAGATCCAGTTTATCATTAATGAATCACAAACAACACTTCCCTTGTCCACTGTTTTGAAAAGCTCAACTGTGATATTATTGAGGAAGACATTTTGGTTTTGGTTTAATTACAGCGCAGTTTGACAGTGTTTCACTCCTCCTTCCCACTCACTCACTCACTCACTCACTCGTCGTCTATATCGATTTATCCTGTATACAGGGTCGCGGGGGGCTGGAATCTATCCCAGGAGGCAATTTGGGAACGTCTTTGGACATCTTTAATCTGCATGTCTTTGGAACGTGGGAGGAAACCGGAGTACCAGGAGAAAACCCACCAAGCATGGGAAGAACATAAACACAGATCCCGAGGTGAGACTCGAATCTGGACCCTGAAGGTGCAAGGCAACAGAGCTAACCAATAATATACAGTATATACACTACCGTTCAAAAGTTTTAGAACACTTTCTAACTCCATGATGGTTCCTGATTTTTATTTCTTTCTACATTGTA
>JAQMYI010000018.1:18724458-18749789 GCA_030014275.1 Clariallabes melas
GAACGAACGACTCGAGACTTGAACTTATTGCTGAGAATCGTTCAATACTGTTTCCTGTATATAACATACAGAGGTTTTGCGATGCTTTGCGCATGCGCGCCCAATAGAAAATGAACGAATCACTCTCCGAGACGAATCGTTCATCTGAGTCATGTTAAAGATTCGTTCAAAAAGAACCATCACTAACTACTAGAGCACATCATCAACGAAGACTAGCATCTACATTTGTTTGCATTAAGGGTTCTAGTTTTGGGAGTAAAATTTTGTGAATGATTATACTTATTGCTTTATATAATTCTGTATATCAATTCAAACTTCAAAAGAGTTTGTAACTCTCTTCTGCAGATCATTGAGAAAAGTATCCTCAAATGTTAATGGGAGAGTTAACAATTTCTAGCTTTGAGTATACAGTAGTTTAGCTGTAAATATAACCATCAAAATATGATCCATTAAAATTCTAGTTATAAATACATGCTGCTGATGGTACACGCCCGGAAAAAAGGATTCTCTCTTTTCCACAGGTGAACCAGATGCTAGTTCATGCCTGGTATTATACGTAGTGCCAGCTCAGAGCTGGTTAAATAACAAACTTTCTGAGAACTGGCTTTGTTTTTCCAGGGGCTGGAGAGTCATGTCGTTACATCGCTGTATACGTCCGTGTACATCTCTACTTTCTCAGCAATGTTAGAGACAATGCTATACTGGGAATGCTAGCACTAGCAGCAATGCTAGCTGTAATGATAGTGGCAATGTTAGTGCTACCATCAATGCTAGTTGCAATCAAAGTGACAATGCTAGGACTAGCGGCAATGCTAGCTGCAATTAAAGTGGCAATGCTACTGCTAGAAGGAATGCTAGCGGCAAGCACAACAACAACAATGGCGAACTTCAGCAAGGATTTACGAGCAGTTCTTGTGGTTTTTTTCATTACTAGAAAGCATTTGATCTGTCTATTGCATATTGTGTCAATCTTTAAAGATGGCGGTCACAAACTTTTAGTTGGTCATGATAATCCCGCCCGCAGCCCCTGACATAAATGTTGATGCTGCCATGGAACTTTTTTTTTTTTTTTGTCTAAAGGTCAGTGCTCTGGTTGTCTGAAAACAAAGAACTGGTTTGAAATTGGGTCCCGGCTCCGAACTAGCTCCGGAACTGCCTTGGTGGAAAAGGGTGTACTTGATGTTTCTCAAAATGGTTTATAACTTCATAAGAAGTTTCTGCTTGAAATCATTCCGTGTAAAGCTAACGTTCAAAAAAATGGGGTAGATAGTTGATGTTTATTTGTTTCCTAAAGAGGTTCTGCTTAAGTTAGAGCACATACAGTAATACGCACTCACTCTGTCTATAACACTTTATCCTGTATTCATGGTAGCGGCGCCCCTGGAGCCTGTCCCAGGAGACCAGGCAGAGTACACCTTGGAAAGGGTGCCAGTCCATCGGCACACACTACGGGTAATTTGGGAACGTCAATTAGCCTAATCTGCAGGTTTTTGGATTGTGGGAGAAAACTGGAGTACACGGAAGAAACCCACCAAGCATGGGGAGAACATTCAAACTCCATGCACAAAGAGATGGGAATTGAACTTGGACCATGGACGTGCAAGGTGACAGGGCTAACCACTACACCATGCCACCCAGCACATACACTACATATGTGTAAATAGTACCAACAGTTCACACAGGTTCCTCAATAGTTCTTTTGATAATTAAGGGTTCCGTGTTTGATGTGAAACAAACAAAAGTTTTTTTTTTTCTGGATTCTTTGATAATGACTTTTAAAGAACCTGACATGATCTTACACAGAATGGTTAAGATCTAAAGATGGAAGTAGATGGATTCTGCTTTTTAGGACTTCAACTATTTGTTTTTCTGACATCATTTATGCGAAATACCAACAGTCTCCGACATGCAGGCTGCGATCATTTTGCTTGTTTTATGTACTTTTTTTTTTTTTTTTGATCAATGTGTAGTCATGCAAACTGCAGTGTTTTCAGAAATCACTCATGCGTAGCGCTGTGTATTTTTTTTAGATGCCTCACAGGAAGTACACTTGCGGTGTGATGACTAAAAAGACGGCTACTAAAGGAGCCTCAGAACTTTTTTTTCCTGCTCTAAAAGCACAGAGGCTGATTTAGAGAAGGTAGATAGTATTTGTGTGTGTGTGTGTGTGTGTGTACGTGTGTGTTATTGATGAGTTGTGCGTCTGCAGCGTTTGATGCCACTATTGATGACAAAGTTGTGCAGAAAGTCATGAAGCCACAGAGGAATTTGATTACCTTCATCCATTATCCGCACAGTGAGCGACAGAGAAGCTCGCCATCTGTCATCCGTTTCATTTGCATCGTCAACACCTGCCCTGCCTGTTTACGACTCTCTCTCTCTCTCTCTCTATCTCTCTCAATTTCTCTGTCTATATGTCAGAAGGGATTTCTTTTTTTTTTTTTTTTTTGGAACATGCTTTTAATGAAATAATTTATGTTTTTCATTGGCCTTATAAATATAGAATCATGCTATTTAAATAAACACAGGCACTTTACGTATAATGATGAAACATTCACACCTTGCGCTCAGAGAATGGAGACAGTGATGGGAAGAGAATTCACTCTGGAGAATTGTAAACCTGTTTAATAATTTAGATCCAATTCAGTGACTTTCGATGCAGTTCGTTCTTTAAAAAGCCATGTGATAACAATTTGTGTGTGATCAGGTTAAAATGACAGACAAAGAAACAGACCCAGTGATAAACAGTGTTATATGTCATTGGAATACTTCAGTATTGCAGGATTAAAGAAACAAAGTACGATGATTATTGTATTATAGAAATTTTCAATTTAAAATTGGTTAGAGTTCATGGAACACGTCAGGATTGCATGAGTTGTGCATTATAGTGCATAAATATTGTATTGGATGAAATATTTAACATTCAACAGTTTACTGAGAAATCTGGCAGTTCTACAAGGAGTTTTTACAGAAACCATATTCACAGCAAAGAAAGTAGAAATTAAGTGAATTATTTGCAAAACAATGGAAAGTGTGTGTTAACTTGAGTTTTCCTTCAAATAGGCCCTATGCAGTCTCGATGCTGTGTTCAGAAAGTCAAATTGTAAAGAATGATTCCAACGGTTTAATATCATCCAATAATAGAATCTGATATAATTCAATACTAATTGAATAACTTGTGTCTATAATACTGTAATACAGAATTATGCAGAATTTCTACAATATCTCCAATACTATTATTATTATTATTATTATTATTGTTGTTGTTATTTATCAATGTTTCTCAAATAATTAAAGATGCTCCTAGAAATTTCTCTACTTATATCAATCATGACTTGTTAGATATTTCTGTAAAACTGTGCCGGAATTCACTAAAAGTATCTGTAATTCTATAATAGAAATTTATTTTAACACCAAGGTCTAATACGTGGTGGCACGGTGGCTTAGCGGTTAGCACTGTTTCAATGTTTCCAAAAGGTTCACTAATTCTGTAATACACACATTTTTTTTTAAATACTAATACTTTCCCAGAAGTTTTTCTAAAATTCTAATAGAGAACCTTTTACCCTACTATACAGAAGATTTTTCTCTAAAACACATAATATAAAAAGTTATTGCAATTCTACACTATTTTAAGATGCTTCTCTAATATTCTAATATAGATATTTCTCTAATTCATATTCTAGGAAGTTCCTGTAATACTAGAGTGTTTCCAAATGTTTCTCTTACAATCTAATATAGAAATCTTTCCTAATTCATATTCATGTAATTTGTAGTTCGATACTTGTATACAATATAGTTTCTGTTTCCCCCCCCAATAATACTCACGTAAAAGTTTCAAGATATTTTCTTATTCTATTGCATAGCCTTGTTTCATAAGCATACAATACTTCTAAACACTTAAATGCACTTTTGATATTATTCTGTAGATGTTTCTTTAATTCACAATATTCAAAGTTCTTGTAACACTTGTAGCCACAAGAACATTACCATATTTACTATTATGACATATTATAATGAGGCTACCATAAAATCTCATCAATGCAACACAAAGGTAAATAGAATGTACCTCAGAAGTACGAAGTTTCTCAATTTCTCTAGAATAGTATCTAATGCTATAAGACTTTTCCCTGATATTATAATGTACATATTTTATAGAAAAATTCCCAGTACTGTAATACAAATGTAGTATGTAATAAATGTACTAAACAGTAAGTGCTAAACTACATTTTTATATTATAATATACTGTAGATGTGTAAAATTGTTACATTCTATAATAAATTAGTAATACTACAATATTTCTAATATTTGTTTTATTTTTAAAACATTTATTTAGATTTATCTGAAATCATGGTACAAACATTTTTTTTTTTTTTAAAGTAATATTACGAAAAAAATCTTCTACTAGAGTAATACAGAAATTTATTGAATATCCTAATATTTCTAGATGTTTTTCGATGTTTCTCTAATGTTGCGTACGTTTTACAAATGTCTCTTGTAGTGTAATATGGATATTTTTATCACTTTCCCATAGTAATATAATACAGAAATGTGTCAAAGATATTGTGCAAGTTCTAGAAATGTTTAAAATTTTGTAATGTAGATTTTTCTGCTATTATAAAACAGAATTTCTAGACATCTCTAGTTTTCTATATAATTATATCTCTAATACAGTGATACTGAAAGTGAATAATTGAAATGTAATTAAATGTAATAAATAACATTTTCTAACATTGTAATATAGAAGTTTATAAATATATCTATAATAAAGTAAATTTGAAGTTTCTCTCATACTGTAGTCGAAAAACGTTCTGTAACTACATGCTTAAAGCATTATACACATTATTATACCTATTTATCAACATGTACTGTATTACACTGTATTTCAGTGTTTATTAGCAATGTTTGTAGCGCATTACAGCAGTAACCGCAAAGAAACTTTTTTAGTTTGAATAGTATACATTGGTTATCGCTCTGTCTCTATTGTATTAAGTTTGACAGTTTATAATAAGTGTTTTGAAAGTAGTTTTGGGCTGAATTCAATTGGGAGAAAAGTAATGCTGTAATACTGAGATTTATAAAAGTTTCTCTACAGAGTACTGTAATACTGATGTTGCCTCTTCATATAATAAATTCTGCTAAAAGTATGTATTTCCTATATTTCTATGTATTTCCATACATCATTTAATGCATTCATTTATATCATCTCATAAAACCTCGCCCAGCACCCCAGTTCTAAATTAACCCACCGACTCTCGACCAACTTGCTTCACTCCATGGTTTTTCTTTTTCAACCCCCGCAACATGAAAGCAAGTAAAAACATTCTGGCTTCATCCTGCAACGTTCCCTCGCTCCCTCCCCCTCAGATCCCCAGGTGGTGCAGGCGACTGTGGGGCCCATTAGCGCCTGAGTCGATGCCTCCAGCAGGCCATGCGTGTCCCGCCTGACGCATTTTTGGATCCCAACCAAGTTTTCTCCTCACCATGAGAAGACAGCTCGGTCCTCCCAAATCCAACGTTCCCAGAGGAACGGGGGGGGAGAGCGAAGCATCATGGGATTGCGATGAAGGTACGGCATTGGGCAGGATGGGAGAGGTGGCGAGTGGAATATTAATGGCTGTTTAAAGTCACGAAGGGTTTTTAGTGATGGAGAAGAGCAGCTCCTGGGAACATTTGAGCATTAAAGTGGGATCGCAGGACAGGAGGCATGAATGCGTGAATGCAGTGTGTGCCATTGGGACAGTTCAAGTGATCAGTGTTAACATGGCTTATGGTGAATAAATAAGTAATCCAAGTGAACCTAATTAAAATTATTTAACAGATTAATTTTATTAGAATTGTTCATTTTTACAAATTTCCTTATAAACTGCCTTTTTCAGATGGTCCATATTCATCACAGTTACATACTGATCACAGATTACTCTATAAGTGAAATTATTATACACTTTATTACAAGGTAATTTCCTTTAATTGGCAAATTGGTAATATTTTTGTCTACTATTTTTTCCCCTTCACGTCCCACTTCACCAAACAAACAACGCAAACGTGCTGTACACGGACACAGGAGTAGCACATATGGTAATTTAGACTTCATACCTTCACTTTGCGACACTAAATGACTTTGACTTTGTTGCATTTGTTGCAGCAGTGCACGGCTCTGTGACTATTAGAATAAACACACACTCCCATCTGCCAGAGGTTTTAGGTCAAGAACACCTGAACCTTGAGAAACGCATCGACAGCGTAACACTTAAGGCAAATGTGTGGGTTGGGAGGAATAAAGATTTTAAAAATTGCAGTTTTACAACCATTAAATGGATTCCTTCAGCATTGCCATTATCCGGTATGTAAATGTAGTAATACTCAGCTCGGGAGAAGACTTATTTTTGTACTTTATTCGTAATGGCTATTTTCTGCTCAGTGCATTTGGGTGAACTGTTTAGGATTGTAATTCTCTTTCTTTTCTATATAGATACAAATCAGCCTTCTGTGTTCAGTTTGTATTAACCAATTGGAAGCAAATTTCCATGTTCCATGATTGACATTTATAATAAATTTCTCTATGACATTTTGTGCCTTTTAATTTAAAAGATTGTCTTTTTTTTTTTGTCTTGATGACTAAAAATAGATTTTGGTGACATGGTGGTGCAGCAGGTTGTGTCGCCTCCTCACAGCTTCATGTTCCTTGATTTGATCTCAAGCTTGGGCTATTGTTGTTCCTTCTCTCTCTGGGGAAAACTCTTTATGTCTTTATTTTCTGAAACCTTGGGCTGATGGGGGCACAATTTGACAGGCTTTAACAACACAAAACCCTAACGTTCCCAAGACCCACCAACAGTAATGTTCATGTTAACATTCCACCATCTTGTTGCTGAATACGGTTTTAAGAAAAATAACTACAAAATCCTGGTGTTTCATGAAATTAAGCCAGAAATTATTGTTTTTAATACATTTCAGTAAGAGATCTCATTGGGTTGTGATGGCAATGCCCCCTAGTCAAGTTCTCCTGGAGGATCATCAGACATTTCCAAGCTAACTAGACCTGTCTGTCTAATCAGACCTGAGGTCCTGGGTCTGCTCCAAGGTCTCCAATCAGTCCAATGTGCTTATTTTTGCTTTAGTGAGACCTGACCAGGGGGCATCCTTGCAAACTCAAAGAAGTTTATTATTTATTTTTTATTGGTTTAGGTATTAGTTTTGTCTGGAGTTACAACTAGATCTGTTGTTGCCTGCTGTGGTGTTGATAAAGTGTGGCTTTGGAAAAGTAAGTTATTTATGCTTGATAGTGGGACTTAATTGTGTAAAGCATTGAGAATGGTATGAAATTTGGAATTGATTGTGTTTTAACTTTTTGAAGCTTTGGAGTTGATTGCTTGAAGTTGTGAAGTTGTATGTGAAGCTTTGGAGTTCTGTATGAAGCTTTGGAGTTGATTGTGTGAAATTTTTGTGAGGTCTTGGAGTTCCAAGTGTAAAGCTTTGGATTTAACTTTATGAAGCTTTGGAGTCGATTGGATTTGTATATGACATTTTGAGTTGATTTCAGAAATTTTGGGAGTTTAATGTATGAAGACTTGGATTTGACTGTATGAAGACTTGGAGTTGATTTTGTATAGCTTTAGTGTCGTATATGAAGCTTTGGAGGTGTTTGTGGAAAGTTTTGGAGAAGCACTTGGTCAAAGGGATTGGTGGCTCAATTGGTTAAGGCTGTGGGTTACTGAGTTACTGACTGGAAGGTCAGCGGTTCATGTCCCAGCACCACCATGTTGCCACTGTTGAACCCATGAGCAATGCCCTCAACCCTATCTGCTCCAGGGGTGCTGTATCCTGGCTGACCATGCGCTCTGACCCCAGCTTCCTCATTTCCTAATCAGTTCACTGTGCTGTAAGGTACATGTGACAAGCAACTGAATTATATATGTGATTTTCTTTGACGTTTTCAAGCTGTTTATTTGAAGCTTTGGATTTGATACTGTGAAGATTGAATTAATTGTAATTATGGAGATAATTGTGTAAAGGCTTGGAGTTGGACATGAAGCTTGGGGCTGATTGAATGTTGATTGAATTGGATATTTGGAGTTGACTGTATGAAGCATGGAAATGAATTGCATGATGCTTTGGATTTGATTGAATAAAGCTTTAAATGTAGCCATGTAATTGTATTTCCACCTTAACAAAGACATTGAGTATTTACTATAGTCATTATCTTCTTGTAAACAGAAAATCACATGCATACAAACAACATAGTTCTAGTCTCAGGCATCGAGCCTCCTCTTTCCTTCTGAGTGCATCTAAACCCCTGAGCTGTGACTCTGGAAGTTTCTCTGCTGTCCTCAGGCCCGATGCCAACCTGACCTCGCTCTGCCATGCAAATGAGTTCCTGGCTGCTAGTGTTGTGTCATCTCCTGGCTGTCACCTGCACCCTCCCCTCCCACGACGCGCTGCTTCCACACTTCTTCGGCTCCTTAAAGCCATCTAATTAAAACGCTAAATCCCCCCTTGCATCCCTTCCTCCCCTTTCTCTCTCTTCTACATTCACCCCCATTCCACAGGAGAAATCATTATTAGGAGTTTAATGGGGAGATTTTCCCGGCCCCGGCCATCTGTGGCCCGCGCAGAACTGGAAATTTTGGGAAGCGCCCACGATGTGACGAAAACTGGCTGTTTTTCTTTTTTTTCCCCTCATTCCATTATGCAGCTGAAGGAGGTTCAAAAGCACTAAATCACCATTATGAGGCCAGAACATTTTTCACTTTTAATCACCCAGATTGATATTAACAGCCTATTTATTTTAGCTGATGCCTCCGAGGGAATCTGTTCTAGTTTCAGACCGAGTGTTTGTTGCCCTGACAGCATTTGCTTCGGTTTTGACTATGGATCGAATGCATTTCTCAGCATGTCCAATTATTAGGGATTAGATCATAAGACACAGTGTTAATGCTGTGCATTTGTTCAAACTGAAACTAAATGAATATTCTAACAATTAACTTCTCTCTCTGCATTATTGACTCTAATTATACACAAACATTTGTTTAAACGCAGTTCGTGATGCCTTTACATCCAATCTAACATGATATTCAGAATATGCACATGATAATGAACACTCCATGATAATGCGGCTAGTTCAGTGACATGACCTCCTTACCTCGGCAATCTTGCAGATAAATAATTTTTCAAATTCCATAACATCACACTGTAAAACAGAGCTTAAATAGTGACATACTATTAATGTAAACTTGTTAAAAATGTGAGTATAAATAAATATATATCAGGATTAGCAGCTTATATGTAGCATCTAGTTAGCATTTCCATATGTGAAACAAGAATTTTAAAACCTACATGTCTGGCCATGTGGCTATCTAGCAGGCTAATTAAGTTAATTAAATTAACTTTGTTCATTGTTAATGATTAAATCAGCACATTTCTGGGTGCCATGACTACATTTAAATATCAATTATCGCTAGTAATAAATGAATTGTTGAAAATATCAGTGTAAAACAAGACCTAAAACTCATGTCTACTTGTGACTAATGCAAAGTCCAAAATATATACAGTACATAAACTTAATTTAATTGTTTAAATTAAATTGTTAATTTAAACTTAATTGTTTTGTTCCAGTCAAAACAGTACTTTTGATTGTACAAAATAAGAAAACACTGTTATGAGAGTAAAATCTTCCTTTATTTCTCTATATAATTCTCTGCTACACTAGTGCTCGGTTACCATCAAGGTGGGTTTTGTCAGCAAGCCGGAGCAATGAATGCTTCATAATTGAAACACTGGCCTCCCAGGAACTCCTTTAATGGCCCAAACATGTAGAAATGGCTTGGGCAAATGTAACATGCTTGTGGTGTTGGTGAATGATTGTGGTGTACAGTTCCTACAGACAGTTACGTCTCATCTGCAAGTTGACAGCAAGTTAAAACAAAGTCCACTTGTTAAACGTTCACAGGAACAACTCCACTGGGTCCCAAGCCACCTTGGCCAGGATTGTTTGGCAATTATTATTATTTATTTATTTTTTACAATAAATTAAATTAAAAGTCTCCGTAAAGTCTTCAAGTAAATATGAAGTGGTTATACCAGAATATACACGTATGTGATGAGCCAGTGGTGTAATGGATAACTGAAAGGAATACAGATTAAAATATTATAGGTTCCATTCCTGGATTGCTTTGAAGTAGTGGTTGCTCAGTGGGATAATTATCTGGGTTGCTGATCCAAGCTCCCACCTTTGGGGCCTTCAGCAAGGCCCCTAACCCTGTCTGCTCCAAAGGTGCTATATAAAGGCTGATTCTGTGTTCTGGCCCTTGCTTCATAACAAGCTGAGATATGCGGAGAATAGAATAGCATATGCTGTAATGTAAATGCTTCCTCTTCTATATTATATGTGTATATACTATAATTGCTACACGACTTGATTGCTGGTATAGGAAATCATTCAGTAGATTTCATCTAAATGCAAAGTGGAAGTACAGTTATCATTTGGAAATGTGTTATTTTCTTATAACAGCATAGCATCCTGTAAGGGTTTAATTCACTTAAATCTCAGCTGTCTGCAAAACATTTTATTCATTAATTCAAAATTATTATTTTTTTATTTTATTTTCATTCAGAATCAAGAATTCAGCAGCTCTGTAGTGTAATTGAAGCTAAAGCACACTTTATTTTAACTTATATTACATACTTTCCTTTTTGCACCACACACTCCTACGCTAAAGTGAGCCATATGCTCTCGTACACTTTCTGTTCATCTAATGAGCGAGACAGAGAGACAGTCCATGCTTAACCTATGAACCATAGGAAAGGACCTGTGTATGCCTGCCAACGCATCTCTCTAGGCTCTCTCCTCCACACACACATACAAACACACACACACCGAGAGAGAGAAAGAGAGAGAGTGAGAGAGAGAGAGAGAGAGAGAGAGAGAGAGAACCTCCTGTTAGGAGTGCAGCTGTCACACTGCCTCTGCAGTGCAGATCTGAAGAAGTGAGAGGGGAAGTGTGGTGTGAAAGGCCTCCAGGTTCTTCAGTCTTCAGTCATGACTCCAGGGACACACCTGCTGAACACACACACACACATGCACAACCTGAGCAGACAGGGCACACCTAGTAGGTCTTCACATCCTGTTCAAATGCATGGCACTGTGCCCAGCGTAGAAGATTAGACAACACTGACTCATTCTTGAACTCCTTTACATCTCACAAGCACCACACGCCTGGACTGTCCTTATGAGCGCTCATTAAAACTTGAAAGTTGAACTTTTAGTACACTCGACTGATCTGACACAAGGTGCTAAAAGGTGAAGTCCAGTCTGCACATTGTGGCGTGTTTTTCTACCCTAACGCAAGCGTTTTGTGAGGTTACAACGACTTACAGCACTAAAGCATCACAATGCGTCAAGCAGGGCAACTCGGACTAATATAATACAGAGAATTGTTTGACTTCAAGTTATGAGAAATGTATAATTAAGAAATCGAAAACAGTATTTTAAACAAATACTATCTACATAGCAGAGTGAGTGTTTAGAGTGAATTTTTATAAATAAAATATTATTTTGTCGTCCATACTGACACTGAAATTTACATGGCACATTCTTCAACAATGGAAGATTTGTTTTTATTGTTTGTATGTTATACATGCGACTTTTCGCATGCTTGTATGCTTGATTTGTCACTTCGTTTTTTATTCACAGTCATTCATATTTCAGGACATTTTCTTCTTCTTTTTTCTTTCTATATAATTCTCATGTGATTTGGATGTGATGTCACTGTTCACACCATGAAGTGCTAAAGAAAAATAAAAGAGTGTACACCTGGTGTGGTTTGTTGTAATGATGAAGGCATGTGGTTAAAGGAATGTAATGATTAGTACTATGTTTTTCTTATTCCTTGATAACGGTTAGGTTTGTCTCTATAATATGTGTTGATGCACAGGATACCTTTACAGAACTGAATATTGGTAAACACTATATATTTCAATAAAATAAATAAATACTATATAGTGTTTATTTATTTAATTTGCGGTATTTACATGATTCGGGAAATTTTAAAGATTTCTTGGAAGTTAATATGAATTGGGTCGTAAGAAAATGTACAACTGGAAGCCCCGCCCCTTTCTATAATCTTCACTTCGATTCATAAGTTTTATTATGTAACAACAACTAGTGAGGATTTTTTTTCCTTCGGATTTTACAAAATTAAGTCCCGACATTAAAATATATTTTTTTATGTAATTTTGTTTGATTCTTTTTGTTGCGATTATTATTATTATTATTATTATTATTATTATTATTATTACCAACTTTAGTAACTTGTAAACGTGTGTTGAATTCCATAAGGATGTTTAGATTTTTTCTAAATGCTCAAGTTAGGAAGTAACGTTTCTTGAACATGTAAATAATACTGCTATCATATTTTAGAAATGCCGGTAAATAAATATGTTCTCTAAATTTCCCAAAGATGGCACCCTAAAACAATTATATTTCCCAAAGAATTGATGGGCTGGAAAAGTCTGGACAATTGTAATATACTGAATTGTTTAGAGATGAAAAATATGATCTGTTTTGGTGCATTCATCTCAAATGCGGTTTAACTGGAATAAAATATAATAATAATAAGAAAATATAAATAATAACTTAAATAGCAGAAAATGGGTTTGGTTGTGGCTGGAAATTAACCATTGAACTGAAGCGAGTTTATTTTAAAAAAAAAATAATAAAATCTTGCGCAATAACGTTGTTGTTATAATAATAACTTCAGTTTAAATGTAACAAACGTGGTACTATGTTCAAATTAAACATACAATAAACATAATAATAACAATAATACTTTATATAATCGTATATAAATGTATTTATATTAATCCCATGTAGTCTTATATAAAGTGGGACATTAAAGAGGAAAAAAATACATTTGAAGGAATGTTTGCGATCAGATCATAAAAATGTCGCAAATCTACGAAATACCAAAACTTTAGAAGGTCGTTACAATTTAAATTCGAAATAATTTTTTTTTTAATTTTACTTTGCACATGTGTCAGATCTGTCAGAAAATTCGTGTTGAAACATTTATGCGGCTTTTGATTATTTGAACAGCAACAACAACAAAAAAACAATTCATACATCCACAGTAGATCTTGATCAGTGATATCGCCATACAGTACAGATTTATTCTTATGCTTATTTTTTAATACAACACGTATTTGTTTTTCTTCATGAATGTTTTACATGATGAAGCATAATTCCTGTACTCGGATGATCAGATCTGACAGAAATTAATATTCACAGACCGCATGAAGCATATTCATCAGCGTGCAGAAGTGTGTGTGTGCTTCTAGTTTTAAGATTTCAACTGCTCACCTACAATACACACAGTTAACACAGTGAAGACACACAATGCGTTTCTGAAATAATAATTCAATTAGAAATACGCGCAGTTGCATAGTTCCCGTTTTTAAATGCCGTTTATTGCTCATATGCATTTTATTGTCGATAGGTTCGTTTGAACAGACTTGGATATTATTATTTTGTTTGTTTGCTTGTTTTTCAGTCAGTTAAAAAAATATGAAGTCGTGTAGCCTAAATATAATCGTTTTTTCATGGGATTATTGTAATTAATAATCGCAATGCAGGCCCTGTACAGAATGTAGTGTTCATAAATACACAGAGAACAGCAAGAAAAATGAGCAGTGATGTGTTAAAATAAAATAAAATAATAATAATAATAATAGGCAAAAATACATAATAAACAAGAAAAATAAGAAGTTGTAATAATAATAGGAATAATAATAATAAATTAAGAATATTGATTAAGCAGCACTTAAATTGAAAAAGGTAAATGGCAACTAAATAAAAAAAAACGCAAATAAATAAATAAATAAATAAAAGGAAACGATATAAAAACGAGACCTTTAACAATCTGACATTTATTAGTGTGCAATAAATAAGGTAGTACATTTAGGGAGTACAACAGACAATAAACTATGCAGTAAAATCGGGCAATATATAATAAATAATAAATATATTAAGACACGTTATAAGGAAAATGAACTAGGTTTTTGCTCTTTAATTGTGATACACCGCGTGTAATTGTTCCTGGGCTTGGAAGGGCTGATTGCGCATGCGCAGCTCGTTCGAAAAGTGGCTGTCAGGGGACACCGTGTAGGCGGAAGGCCGGCTGGTGGAGGCGCGTCCCGGGGCGCCGCAGCATGTCGCGCCGTACCGGCAGCTCGCCACGCACTCCGTCTGCTCGTCGGGTTTCTGAAACGAGAACACGCCGTTATAGTTCACCGGCGGGCTGAGCTGGCTGTCCGGAGACCCGCTGCCGTAATACGAGTCATACATGTTGCAGTAGGAGAAAGGTCGGAAGTGTTTGGAGGCGTCTGCGCGGCTCGTTTCTGCGTTTGAATACGCGTACGGGCCGTCGCACGGAGGTGAAACGTCACCAGGACTGGCGAGGAAACGACCCGCGTTGAGCTGCAGGCACCCCGCTACCAAGTTGGTGGTAGGTTGAGATAAACCTTTGCACAGGGTACGAGCGAATGCCACAAGGTCGGGCCGCGTGCCAGCGCTGAGCGTTTCCGACAAGGCCCGGATGTAGTTCTTGGCCAGACGCAGGGTTTCGATCTTAGACAGCTTCTGAGCGCTCGAGTAGCACGGCACAACTTTGCGCAGGCTCTCCAGTGCGCTGTTCAGTCCGTGCATCCGGCTGCGCTCACGTGCGTTCGCCTCCTGGCGCCGCAACCGGGCCCTGTCCGAGCACTTGCCTGATTGGCGTCTTCTCGAAGAGCGCCTTTTGCTCAGGCCGCTCTCGTCCTGCTCTTCATCTTGGTCTTCGTCTCGCTCGTCTTCGTCCCTGTCCGAGCGTTCGTCACGTTGATCCACGTTGTCGAACCTTTGTCTGCGATGATCTTGTTGCTCTTGGCTCAGACTGTCATGGACGCTCGGACGTGGAAAGCTTGCTCCGAACTGAGGCTCACGCATTGCGTCTGGCTCATCTGGCGGCGCGGTCAACATTGTCCCTGTAGACAAGGACACAATTAATGTAACACACTGTGAGTAGGAGTTACAGTCCCCCTGACACCATCCAGCACTGGAGCAGGACGGTATATGTTCCCTAGTGTGTTCTTGAGACTCCTGTATACGGAGAAGCCTTGGAAAGCCATACGGCTTTATGGCACCTCTCCAAACAGGGTTTTCACAGTAAGATAATTAAAAACACGAAATTAAATTTGAAGGTATAAATATTATATAATTTAGAATTAACCTCTTACACGTCCAGGAGGACTAAAGTAGTAAGAAAGATTATAATGCAGTATTTATTCAACGCTAGGTAGGAGTTAATTCAGAACATTTTGAAGATGTTTTTCAAGCACATAATAATTCCCATTACAAATAGCATTAAAAGCAATGTACAAGTTTTTGGTGCAAAATGAATGTTAAGTTCTTTGTAGTCAAATAATATATGGCACCAAATATGAGCACCTTTATTTTAAGCACTTCCACAGGCTTAAAACTAATTTCCTCAAGGTCCATTTATATAATTTGTCAGATTGAGGATGAAAATATACCTTTACATTACTTTAGATTGAGACTTAGAAGAAGATGAGCATTGGGAATTCAGATTCAGAATTGCAGGCATTATGAATGAGATCGTAAGGTCATGTCCTTATCAGTATCTGATATTTCATCTACACTAGACAGCAAAATCCCTATTGCTAAATAAACACATACACCACATTCATGAGGTCCAGATGGACACAAAGGAACTGTAGGTGTTAAATCTGTAATGCACAATCACAATACAAAACATATTGTTGCATTACAGTAATTAAGATAAATAATTTTAAATCCGCTTACCTTCTTTTTGTCTTAATGTTTGACTCGCATGTTCTAAAATTCCACTCAGTCTCAGCACCATGCGCCTTCCATGTGTCTGCTGTGAGCCACTTAGAATTCCTTTAATCTCGTTTTCACCCTCCTCTCACTCTCTGTCTCTCTCTCCCTCTCTGTGAGAAAAGTGACACCCGTGCCAACTGCCAGCGCGGGTACCCGTGCCATCTGCCACTGACGTCTCGCGGCGGAGCTGGTCATGTGGCACGTTCTCGTGGGACTTCCATCCTGTACCAATCATCTGGCGCACCCGCTAATGGGCACCGTGAGGCTTTCATTTACCTACCGTCAAAAAAATAAAAAAATAAATCCAGGCAGATTCCAACATTGTCATGCTGTTGAGGATGTACTCTGAGCTTTTTGAGGAGGTGTTTGTTTCTGTGATCAATTCTCATGCAGAAAGTCATGCAGACTCTCCCAAAATGGTGTGCTCAGTACCTGTCTTTGTCTTATGCAGGAGAACCACTGCGATTGAGGTAATAGCCTGCTAATCTCAGTGCTCGTCACTTGTCACAAGTGATCAGTCACGTCTCAGGAGATTGTCAGGCCGCGGAGAGTTACACGCATGCTGAGAGATGAGATGCAGCTCCTGCGTTTTATAGGATTTATAGGCTAATAGAGACTCAGTGACTATTCTAACTGATTAGACAGAAGTGATATACTGTAGATCAGCAGAACCCAGCTGTTGTCCTGTTTGACCGAAGTTCAGCATAGTTTATTATAAGTGATGCATTGAATTAGGTGTGAGGCAAAACACAAAAACACACACAAAAAAATGCACCAAAGTCTGGACCAGTCGATTTGTGAATATTTGTCATGCTTTTACATTGTTCTCATAGGAATAGGCTATTTATTCTGGTTATGGAAACACATTTCTTCTTGCAGTCTCTGTCCTGCTCGTCTTTTCTAAAAATTCTCTGTTCCTTTTAGCAGGGATATTTTTGTAATATTACACCTTGTCAAATCTCTCCAATTAGAAACTGGAGATGCAAGATGCTACTGTACCTTCACTGCGGTTTAAAAAATATTTACTAACTATGGATATGAATATAGGATACAGAGGATCTCATGTTATATGACACCTTGTAATATATTTAATTAAATATTATAAATGTTATACAATAATATAATATTATTATATTATAGTGCAGTATAATAAAAGAAAAAACGTGCATTAGCCAGTTAAAGCTTTTTTTCATTATTATTATTATTTATTTATTTCTCTGTAAGGTTAAAAAGTCAGGATAAGGTCTATTTTATTTTAAACTCTTTACCATCATTTGTGGAACAAGTTTTATGCTGTTTCCAGAGCAATTTAATGACCTAGAGAAAACCTGCTATCTTGCTAGCTAAGCTAACTAGGCTACCTCCTTACTGTATGTAAGATAATATACATAACTTGACAGTACATAATACAATGTATAAAAAGTGTTGACATCTATGAAAGGTTACCCCCAAATGTACTGTATAAGTATTTTTAAATGATTGTTTTTATCTCAGTAGCCCTGGTTTAGCCTAGCTAGCAACAGTGTTTTATCTCCTTAAATATCATTATATAGCCACTGAATATACAGTAGCCATTGTCTTAAAACCTGTTTCACAGGAGTAGAAAGTTATAATTAATCTTTCCCTGACAGAATAATTTATCTAAAAAGAAGAATCGAAAGAAAAATTCTCAAGCTAGTTAGTTTGCTACTTAGCTAGCTAACTTTCTCATGCACTAGCCTAATCCCTGCTTATGGAAATGGGTTAAAAATTTAGTTTTTTTGAGGAGATCGCCTATTAGCTTAGCTATATCCACCGTAAACATTATATAGCAATGAAAAGTATATTTCTGTCTATGCAAAGTTTACTTTAAATGTATTAGCTAAAATATTTGATGTATGTTAATTTTGTATTTATTAATTGTTGGATTTCGCTAGTTATAGCGTACATGACATAAATATCTGACATAACTAGTGAAACCCAAAGCTTGTGAATGACAGTGTTCAATTTATTTGATCTGTTCCATTCTCTTACATTCTATTCTGAATCCGAAGTTCAATCCTGTCCCCGATACATTCGGATACATTGACACTCATGAACACACACCTCACACACACTTTCCACCTACCCCCCCACCCCCCCTTTTCTCTGTAAAAAATGCCTCAGCTGGCATCCCGCACGTTCCGGTCCACTACACACACCGGCATCTGATGAGTCCGACTCTGCGTTTCAGACTAATCAGTCTGCTGCGCTAATTGCAAATGCAAATATGCAAATTTATATAATTAATTACTCTACTAATTAGTTCTCCGTTCTTTTCAGGTAATAAATCATTGTGTGGTTGAAAGAGAGCGAGCGTGAGAGGGGCAGAGCACCAGCTCCCTACACACAAAAGATTCAAAGTTTCAAACACCCTCGGAGCGTTAGCATGAATTTATTTGTCACTGGTGTCAAATGGCATGATTCTGGCTTAATCTAGGACATTTCTAAATGCTCATGTTGTAGATGAAAAAGTTACGCCAAGCTTAACACTTTTGTGCTAATTTGTCCCATCATGCACCATAGAACAGTAGAGGAGGGGCTTGTTAATAGTAGACGCCGAAACAACTACGCTTTTGCTTCACTGTTTGAGCCAAATCTGTAAATATTGAAGAATTGTACACAATATGACCAAAAGTATGTGGACACCTGATGTCATACATTTACGTACATAGTCCTTCCTCAAAAGGTTGTTACAAAGTTGCACATTTGGATAGAATATCTTTGTACAGTATGTTGTAGTATTAAAATTCCACCTCACCGGAATTACTATACACAGTATCAACATTTCAGTGCCCTTGTGTACAAAGCGAGCTCCATGGAGACATAGTTTTCCAAGGTTAAAGTGGAAGACCTTACCCCATTCAACCCCATTGAACATCTTTAGGATGAACTGGAACTTGAGCCTCCTTAACCAACATCAGTGCCTGACCTCACTCATGCTCTTGTAGCTTAATGAACACAAATCCCCACAGCCATGCTCTGAAATCTAACGGAAAGCCTTCCCAGAAGAGTGGAGCTTAACAAAAGAGCAAAAAAAAAAAAATGAGCAAACTTTTGGCCATACAGTGTATGTTAAAATATCAAATATGAGGAGTATTCAAGTTAAACCGGGACTTTTGATTGTGCAGAATAACAGAACACAGTTGTGAGAGTAACAATCTTTGTCTCTATATAATTCTCCTGCTACATTAAGGCACATATCCCAGCATTTCACTAGTGCTTGGATACCATCAAGATAGAAATATTTTTCAGGACGCCAGAGCCACGATCAAACCTCTGTGACTGCTTCACATCCAAAAGACTGACCTTGCAGGAACTCCTTTAATGCCCCAAATATGAGGATATGACTTGCCCTAAGGTCAGGACTATATGCGGAGGAAGTCCCGGTTTGACTTGAACGCCTTTCATACATATAGTATGGCACGATTAGTAATGTGAAGTAGTTGCTTAATGTGAAGGAGCACAGAAATAGGCAATTCAAGAATAAAAGATGGAGAAAAGGTGATCCTTGTCCCCTTGTCTTAACATTTCCGTCAGAGTATTTTACTTTAAGATCAATTTTTAGCAAATCCTTATAAGTACTTGGTCATTGTGTACAAGCTTGTTATGGGAAGTTCAGCCATTCAGCACACACAGAATGAACTGTTTATGTCTCCTTGGTTTGCTCTTCCCATGCTCTGGTGGTGATGACAGCTCTGGGGGCTTTAATTACCACATTATCGGGTCTCAAAGATGGTGTGAGGAGCCGAGCTGCTAATGAAAGAGGTCGACTCGTCAAAGCGACACAGGAGAAGAGCAGAGGTGTGAGGGTTCGCTTAGGCTCTGACCATTGACCTGCTTGTCAAATGCAGTGATGTTTCAAAATGATTGCACACACACACACACACACAGTGGTGGGTCTGGATTTTTGGAGTTCATGAGTAGACTATTCTTATATTCTCAACTTTGAACTTTTACAGGACACAATTGCTTTACAATTATCTTATTTGAGGATTGATTTAATACAAATATGTTATAAACATATTTACTATTTGCAAGTCAGCTCTAATTTTTGTCATATTTTGCTTCCAAAGACCAGGATTTCTTATATTTTCGATGTAGTCTTGAGGAATAGTTCTCCAAGCTTCCTGACGGACTTTTTTGTCACTTTTTCCATCCAGTCCCTGTACCCGAGCAGTTTCAGAGGAATATTTTTGTTTGTTAAGCCACACAGTGACCTAAGAATTATTCAAGCATTTAAAAATCATCTAACTTAAGGCATGAACCAGTGAGAAACAGGTGCAGATGATGATAGAAGAACAGGACGATGATTAGTATACTGGTGCTGAGTAGTTGGAACAAATGAGAGGGGAAATGAGGTCGCTGCTGACGTTGATACATAAACAACCAGTTTTTAAATTGTATCTTTAGGCACTTTGCAGCCTGTCACAGTAAAACATTTGTTCCCAATTCTTTCATTTATTGTACATAATTTAATTAAATGTATTCATTAATAACAATAAATTATTTTAAATTTTAATAAGAAATTATGGGTGGGATATAGACATTTGCTCATATTATCTCAATAATAAATAGAATAACTTGTTGCATTACTAGGTTGTGATGTACACATTGTAACCCACTTTGGTTAAGGTTCTTGGTATTTGTCTGAGGTTTGCTCATGGTTTAAGCACTGTGTGGTAGCTACAGTATACTAGAATTGTGCTTTGTTTGGTAAATCTTATTCCTCAACATGGGCTCAAGGATAAGTTATTACATCATACCACTATACTGATGCAAACATCATTTACTTTACAGAAAAAGTCCAGAGTCCTTATTCCCAGTGATGTACAGAAATGTTTTGTAGTCCCCCTCAAAACATGTTACCATGCTAGTGCAAACACACTACGTATATGGTGAAAAGAATTCAAACACCTGTTCTTCAAACATATTTAAGATTATTGGCCATCCTATCCCAAAACCATGTGTATTAATACAGAGTAATGTTTTGGTGAATTCAAGCCAGAAAAAGTCCTTCAGGAAACCTGGAGAACTATTCCTCAGGATTACATTAAAACTACATGAAAGTCTGGCTCTTTGAAAGTAAAATATGAAAAAAATGGAGCTGGTTTGAGACTTTTTCACACATTAAATCTAAAAAAAAAATGTCTTCTGCAAAAGTTGAGAATCTAAAAATAGTCTCTACTCAGGAACTCCAGCTAAGCATCATTCTCAGTTTGACGTCACTGACTGTACTGCAGAGACGGGGATTCGAGTTAGAGACTCGGACATGAACATATGAGTCACACAATGACTGATTTCTGACACAACTTCGGGATCTAGATTGAAGACTCATCCTAAAAAATTTCACTCTCACTCATTCACTCTTACCGCTTATCATCAATATGGCACCGAGACTCATCAGCTGTCATCTGCCCATTTTGGATGACATGTCCAGCTTTCGCTGCCTGCGTAGAGACAAAATGAGTCGGGAAGACTGCTCATATCCGGGTCACCACCTGTTTAACTAAAAATAGTTTCTTTCCCAAGGCAGTAATCATACTCAACTGTAAGAACCACTAAACGGCTCTCAGTGCACTATGCAATTGTTATAGAACCTCTATAGTTATTATGATCAGAGCAAAACTACAGTATATAACCTCCATTGATCCAGGAACCTCTGTAGTCCAACTAGGGACTGTAGAGGCCAGTTGTGACCATTTTATTTATTCCCATTTTGCGACCAAAATATGACCTCCGGTCAACATTCCCATGTGCATTTACACACTACGGACAACTTTGGAACACCAATTCACCTAATCTGCATATCTTTGGACTGTGGGAGGAAACCAGAGCTCCCAGAGGAAACCCACCAAGTATGGAGAGAACATGCAAACTCCATGCACAGAGACCCAAGGTGGGAATCGAACCTAATGCAAGACAGCTATCATTCTTTCTACCTCGCTACCTTATCATTACTTGGGCCAGTCTAATTATAAACAGACCATGCAATACATGATGAGTTCAATATGTCATGACCGGTGAAATAATATGTCTCTGCAGCCATCACTTACTTATTTACCTGTATGTTCAATGTATTTTTGTACCATAGTCTGTCTGTCTGTTTAGTTTTATTTAATGACTAATGTATATAGTTCTTAAATTGCATTATTTCAGAAGTTGCACTAATTTCATTGTACACTGTATGGGAAGCCTGGAGCGAATCCATGATAGAGCACACAAGCATACACACTTTGTAACTCAAATACTACGGGCAAGTTGGAAATGCCACTTAGCCTAATCAGCAAGGAAACCCACCAGGCACAGGGAGAACATGCAAACTCCATGTCCACAGACCTGAGGCAGGAATCGACCTCTCAGGACCCTGGAGGTGCGAGACCACAGCGCAAACCACTACACCACCGTTCCCCCTCTAAAATTTCAACCTCAGTTCAAATATAAATGGAAAAGGAATCAAGTTCTTCCAACGTAAAACAGGTAACATATTGGTCTTTATTGTTTATTTTTTTTTCTAAATGACACTAGAAAGAAATTTGCACTAGAACATCTGAACACACCAGAAATATTTCACTTCATGTATATTTTATATATTCCACGGTAGACTTTTTCCCTAAATTTAGTACTGTAATAATAATAATAATAATAATAATAAAAACTGCTTGTGTTGCAAGGCTCATGTGTTCACAATCTTTAAGCGTGTGTATCTTGTCTGCAGGTTGTCCTGTAGTGTGTGTGCCTGTGTGTACGTAGGGGTGATTGGGGAAGCCCAGGCCTGAGCACCCGTGCTTTACAGCTGTGCTGTTTTTACCAATTACCTCACCCAGATGCCCATATGCCACCACACTAGTCTGCACAGGTGGCTCTTCAGACAGAACGTGAGGTATGTGGAGAAAATGACAACGGACACCGTTTATATACACACACGCACACACAAACACACAAACACTCAGTCACACACACTTAGAGACACGAGGGAGCCGTGTGAGTGGCACGCTGTAAAATTGACTTCATTTTGATTTAATAAAAACCCAGACGAGGCAAAGGAAGACGCGCTCTCGTAACATGTTCGCGGCAAACCCCCGACGGCGTAGGTATAATTCGATTAAAGACGATTATAGTAAATCGATGACCTCCTGATGATGACATGTTTTTTTGAATTGATTGATTTTTTTTTGTTGTTCTTTCACTGAACATACATCCAGGGACACGAAACAGCTCGGGTACATGCGACGATAGCCAAGCGCCAAGCGGAATCGGCTACACAGATGGAGCCGATCAGTTATGCTAATGACAATGAAGGATGAAATTATGAATATTCAGATGGTTTTTAAAGACTATGTAAACATGTTGGCGGTTTGGATTTCATGGAAGAGGAAGCGAGATGAAGTGCGTCCTGCTTCAGGCTAAATCGCACATGGAAAAGAAGGATAGACATCAATGAAGCAAAAAAACTAAACAAAAAAAAACAAAAAACAAAGATGTCATATAACCTGCAGGTAGTTTACTATACTATTTATGAATATGTTAATATTCGCATTGGTTCTCAAACAAGAAGTAGTTGTTTTACGTGTCTCTTGTTTTGCCATCTAAAATAATCACTAGTATTTTTAGGCATTATTTCTGTAGCATGCCTGAATCTCTCTCTCTCTCTCTCTCTCTCTCTCTCTCTCTACTAAATAGCAATTGGCTTCTTGTCTTTCTTAAAAATTATTTCTAATGTATTTAATGCACAGCTTTATTTTTGTAAACACTTAAATAGCTTTTAAATACACCGGACCTAATAAAGGCACATGCATCAAAGGCATCCTGTACTTGGTGCATAAAGATTCTGATAAAATTAAAGTTCAATTATTCACAACTTTCCGGATATTTTACAGTATATACACACACTAGTAAAGTATATTTTATAGAATATAATGTCAAATCAAAACAGCAGAAATATGTCATCCTCCACATGTATTCTACTTATTTGCAAAATATTCAGAATCTATCTATCCATCTATCTATATCTCTTGTACACCTTCATACTGACACTCGTTTTAACACCTTTCTCTGTACACCATTGTTCCGAGAACTCAGCATATGGTCGGCTGGTGGGTCGCACACTTCGTGCTAACAGCTCCTTTTTGCAGAGCCAGCGTTCACACTCCCGTTTGAAGATTTGAAGATGCAGATTGCAAGGTGCACGGTGCCTTCTCACATCCAGCCCTCATTGTGTTCAGCCGAGACGTGTTAAAGAGAAATTACAGCGTAAGTCGGAGGAAATTTAGCGGCTGCAGCCATGTGTGAACGTGAGCAAGCTGAAAATGGATATCCCGTAGATTAGAGACTCCCGTGTCTCTGCAGATGTTGCACCTGAAACAGATACGAGATATTAGCTATAAAATATGATAGCGCCGGCGGTTTGAGACGCACCCCCTGGCCTTGCACCCTGCCTGCGCTGACATCTGCGGATCTCGTGTTCCTCCCTGCGTGCACGCGACGTATTAATTACTCATATTGATGATGAGAGTCGGCGCCGAAAAAAGCGCTCGAACAGACACGCTCGAGATATATTAGACGACTTTATTGAAACTTAGCTCTAATTTATAATGAAGCAAAATGATTTTGTGGAAATGAAATTTGTCCAAAATGGACCAGTTTACTAAGATGATTTAATTCAGCCTGTCCTCAGGAGCTATAGATCATGCAGTAAATGATCTGACTGCAGCATGAGGCAAAACCCGAAACACATACATTTCTTTTTAGTTGTTGTTTTTCATGCCATGTGGTCTTCTTCACAGCACATCCACTTGTAATACCCATAATGAACCAGGAGCGATCTGCAGTGTGTCACTAGGGAAAGCAGCAGATTGGTTTACAAAAATAACCGAATGTAATTAAGATCAACACCATGTCCAAAGCTCCATTAGGAATGAATTGTCAACTCTACACACAGTGAACTCCTGATAATCAAATGTCAGCCTGGTTTCAGCACCATGGACAGCCTCAAACAAAATAGCACCAAGGTCCAATTCAATTCAATTCAAATTTACTCATATAGGGTTTTTAATAATGCACATTGTCACGAAACAAGCTTCATATAAATAATATGTCCGGTTATACAGCACTGTGCAAAAGTCTTAACTCACCTCTCATCTCACTTCTTCATATTTTACTTCCAAAAAGTCAGACTTTTGGATGTAGTCTGGAGGCGTAGTTCTCCAGGCTTCTTGAAGGACTTTTTCAGCTCCTATTTTCAGTCCAGTCCCTGTACCTGAGATGTTTTAGAGGCACAGTGACCTTCGACTCATTCAAGCTTTCTTCTTCTTTATCTTTCGGCTGTTCCCTTTCAGGAGTCGCCACAGCGAATCATCTGCCTCCATCTAACCCTATCCTCTGCATCCTCTTCTCTCACACCAACTAACTTCATGT
>JAQMYI010000018.1:18750108-18760672 GCA_030014275.1 Clariallabes melas
CGGAGTACCCGGAGGAAACCCACCAAGCACGGGGAGAACATGCAAACTCCATGCACACAGAGACAGGAATCGAGTCTGGCTGGGAATCGAACCCATACCCTGGAGGTGCAAGGCGACAGTGCTAACCACTACACCACCGTGCCTTTAGTTTAATCTACTTAATTAAATTTTATGTAATATGAAGAAATGAGGTTTGTCCTCACCACTGACAAAATATGTTATACAGTTGTAAATTCTTTAACCCTTTTCACAAATTTCAACCCTTCCCAGCTTTGGATATACAGAATTAACCAGATCTACCCTAGACAGCCAGACCCACTTGGCACATTCCCATGTCTTCAAATGTCTTTTACACATTGAAATTGGACAAGAACACAAACTCGCAAAATTACTGGTGTCTAATCTAACCCCCTAATAATGCCATTGAAGGCAAGTCTGCTTGAATGAGTCACTGCTTGTCTCTGCCAGATGAGAAGTTGCCTCTCACCCTTGTAGTCCAGAGGGTGGCCTTGGACATAAAGAACATCAACAAGAGCCAAGATTCCCATAGCTCTGCCAGCATGATGGAGGAGACAGAACATATGGAAGACAATCTCTCTGTGGTGAGGGAAAAGGGAAAGAAAGCCACTGCTCTCTTGCCAAGAGCATGGATTCCTTGGAGAAAATCCCAAGCAGTACAAATGGTCACCATGGAGGGATATCTGGTCCTGGCTTTGATTGACTCAAGAAGTGCTGTGATGATACCAGAGCCCATCATGCTGCTGTGCCAAGGCCAAATGTTGGGTAAGCTCCTGGTGATTTGGTGCATGGTCATATTCAAGCAGTTCTCATGACAGTGTGGCTTGGCCAAGATCTGAACAGAATGTTCAAAGATTATCGCTCATGGTTGTGGAGAATGGAGAAGAAGAGGCAAAATTTGAACACATGAGTTATGATTCAATTGATTAATCGGTGAACTCCTGTCTGTAGTAGTAAGTCTTTATGAGAGTAATTATTAGAACCGAATACCCCTTACCTGGACCCTCCCACATACAGTGTATATCAATACACAGACCCCTGAAACCAGCATTTGCAAATAAACCCACCAATTCATTAAAGTCCAGTTGTTCAAATTCAGGCTCAAATGCCAGTCGTGCCACCATTTTAAGTTCCCAGGTTGTTCTTTCGATATTCTCCAGCATATCACGGGAAGAGAGAGATTGTGGCCTGTCTTTTCAGGAGTAGTGGTGCCTCAAGTGGCTGAAGCTCTGGGTTTCTCACTGGAAGTTTGGGGGTTCAAGGCCCACCATCACCAGGTTGCCACTGTTGAGATATAAGGTACATGTGACAAATTATTGAATCTTAACCTGAACCCTAAAAAAAAGCTAGTTAGAAGCTTCATTTTCAGTGTTGCTGTGTGGACAGGTAAGGCTAACCAGAAGGTCCCAGGTTCAAACCTCACCACCACCAGGTTGTCACTGTTGGGTGCTTGAGCAACTCCATTAACCCTCAACTGCTCAAATGTATAGTGAGATAAAAAAAAAATTAAGTCTTCTGGTATAAGGACGTCTGCCAAATGGCATACATGTAAATGATGATTAGGGTTATAGCGCCACCTGTTGGTTTGGCATGCTCTTGATATAGCATGTTTTTTGGGTGACTAGCTCTAAATTGTTTGCTTGGTTTTTGACCATTCCTGAGTTTCAGTGGTTTGAACAGACATTTTAATGACATGTAATCAATATCATGATCCCTACTCACAGGCATTCTCTCAGGATTATTATCTAAGTATTATATAGGGCCATGCACATGGCAAGTGAGTGGGCGAGAAAGAGCATGAGAGATTGATTCAGGGTTTTTTTTGTTTTGTTTTGTTTTTTTTGCACCTTACCGGTACGACACCAAAATAAAACTACCGCATGCATTTCAAAGACCAGACTTTGCGCTGCTCTTGCTCTCTGCAGAATCTTCACTGCATACAGTATAATAGTTCGCTTTCAGTTTTCAAAAGTGTGAAAAATTTTTCGTTGCTTATTTTTAGGCTGCTTATTTGCCTGATTAAAAAAAATAAAATAGAAATGTGCATTGCACAATTTTTTTTTTCCAGACGCCAGTGACCTGCAAAAATAATAATAATAAAAAATAAATGCATGCATAGTACATACAGGATTACGATTGCTGGCGCCCCTGACTACAGGATGACTATATTTAAAGGCTCTGCTGTTTTTTTTGTTTTTTTTCTTTGCACTTGCTTGGAAAGAGGAATATATCTAATGTTTTATTTCAAAGAAAAACACTGTGATCTGCTAATTATACATAATTGGCATTCTTTAATCCACTTCAGAACTCTTCAGAGAGAGCACACTTAACCTAAGAGCATGCTTAAATTAGAAATGATGCACGCCAATGGAGGCTACATCAAGATATATTTAGTCTCTGCTTATATTTAACCCGTATATGTTAGTTTACACACCCAGAGCAACGATGCTGTCTGAAGCAATGTGTAAATGTGAAGACTGACATGGCTGCAATTTTTTTTCTCTTTTTTTTTCTGGAGATGAGTGTAAAGCTACAGAGTGCAACAGCTGCTGGATAATTAAATAACTGCTTTCCTGCTGTTAGAAGGAGTCTCTCAATGTGATAAACACAACCATTAAGTGATTCCATCAAGCCTGGCAGGAATACAGAGATAAGCAAAAATTAAGCACTAGCTTCTCTCCCTCTCACGCTCTATCCCTCTTTCTCACACACACACACACACACACTGGAAAGAAGAGAGACATTTTGTTCAGAGCCCTTTGAGTTCATGTTTATTGTGGATGACGGCTGCGCAGTCTCTCTGACTCTCGTCTACATATCACAGTGTCAACGTTAAGGATTGCACAAGATCAGCTCACTCTCACGCAATCGCACACACACACACACACACACACATGCAGAAAAGCTTCAGTAAAATGTACACTTTAGCATTCACCTTTGCCATCTTACAAATAGGGATGTGAGCAGAATTGATAGTGTAAGGAACAAACCACACACACACACACACACACAAAATATCGACAGTCATGTTCGTAGAATCTTCCAGAATGACCTCAAACGTACACATGAGAAGTTATGTCAAATGTAAAATGTCATTATAGGTGTCCAGTTCCGTACACAAACACACTACATGCATGAGACTGTGACATTGTACCCACATACTGTATTCTTTATGCAATGAACACCTTTGTACGCGTGTGTGCTCATGTAATGTAGCAAGCTAAAAAAGCTACACAAGCAGGGGTTCGATGAACGTTTGTATAAAATTGTATATTGTACATGAACAGTACATGTAGTGTGTAAGTCTATGCAAGTATTATATGTTTGTGTCATTGCCTAAACCCAAACCAGTCTTCCAATACTGTAAGCACACTGCCCCCTGGTGGACAACCTCAGATTTGGTGGAGTTGACGCCACATTTTACTCCCTTACATTATAATCATTGGAAATTAGAAAGTACGTTTAAATCCCAAACTTAATTCGTCATCCAACTAAATAAATAAACTTTTTTTTAAGGTTTAACTTTATTAATATATATATTTTTTTCAAATGTCATACGTAAGGGCTAAACCGAGTGTCAACGCACATGTAATGTAAGTGGAGTCCTGGACAGTAAAGTGAAAATTTCTAGCTCTCAATTAAATAATAAGTTTGGTACCTGTGTTAAAACTGGAAAATTATCACTGATGCCCCTTAATTACATTTTCTGATTATGATTATGATTATTATTAATACTACTACTACTACTACTAATAATAATAATAATAATAATAAACACAGTAACTAAATTTTTGAGTATAAATTAGTTAGAATTATCTAGTCAGAATGCATCTTGCAGGATTAAAATAATAACAGTAATAATGCAAATAATAATAACAATAATAATAATAAAAAGTTATACACAGTAACTACATTTTTGAGTCTGAATTAGTTAAGATTATCTAGTCAGAATGCGTCTTAGAGGATTATAATAATAATAATAATAATAGTAATAAATAAAATATAATAATAATAATAATGCAACTAATAATAATAATAATAATAAAAAGCTAAACAGTAACATGTTTGAGTGTGAACTGGTTTAAATTAAATAGTCAGAATGTGTCTTACAGGATTAAAAAAAAGAAGAAGAATACGAAACATAGTAACTAAAATGAGTGTAGGTCCTATAAGATGCATTCTGACTAGATAATTTTAACAAATTTACACTCAAATTTACATTTGAATTTACATTCATTTTAGTTACTATGTTTCGTATTATTATTCTTTTTTTAATCCTGTAAGACACATTCTGACGTAATAATATAATTATAATATAATTATTATTATAAGAAAATAGGATATAGGATTTTCTTATAATAATAATAATAATAATATAAAAGCTAAACAAAATAACTAAAATTTTGTGAGTAAAATTCTAGTCAGAATGTGTCTTACAGGTTTGTTTTTTCCTGGGAAAAAATTAATCGCTATATTTATAGTATACATTTATGAAAGGAGTCTCCAGTGTCAATGCTTTATGATTACAGTCATGTGTCTAGCTGTGGTATTTTTAAATTATTATTACTGCACGAGTAATAATAGGAGCTGCTGTGTTAAATGGTGTTGCAATTCTTATTCTTATTCATGACGTATGAATCACATAACACCATGAGATTCATTAATAATTATTAATAGAGTTAAAAGAGTTATTAATAAGCCTAATACATATATATTATATTATATTATATTATATTATATTATATTATATTATATTATATTATATTATATTATATTATATTATATTATATTGCACACACAAGTTTTTTTTCTCAGTTTCAATTAACATAGTTACTGTGGTTTGCCTTTACAGGGGACAGTGTAAGGCTTTTTACGAAGTGTGTGTATGTGTGTGGGTTTGTGTGTGTGTGTGTGTGTGTGTGTGTTAGTACCAGGAAGTCGAACCTATTATTAAATACATACTACAAATCGACAGTGACAAAAAAAAAATCTAACCTGGTTTTCTAAAAGCATTGGAACGTGCAAAGTAGACAACAGAGTATAACGCATTCTCAACACTTGCTCACTTAAACCCAACTAACATTGAGTGTTTAAACCCTGCTCACATCACCCCGACAGATCTTGTTCATTGTTAGTCGCATTGCGACAAAACCGTTCATTAGATCGTATTTTTGTTCAATGCATTTCACATCCATTCAGATTACAGACAGCAAGTAGAAACACGAAACTGAATCATTTCCCATAAAATGATAAAAAAAAAAATAAAAAAAAAGATGGCTTTCACCGTCCACATTAAGTGCTTACATTTTGTTCATTAAACTCAGAAGAAGAAAAAGAAACATAATATACATACATTTAGTCGTTATGTGTGTACAGTATACAAATAAAAATTTCCAACTAAACTAAACTATACATTTATTTACAGGTGCTAATTTGGGGAACATGAAAATAAGTACAGAAATTGAACAAAAGGACACACAATGAATCCAGGAAACCACAAATGACCACAAAAGGTACCACGAATCAGGCCCCAGAATTTTGTTTTTTTAACAACATTATGATGTTAGTTATTTTTTAAATGCATATTATTGAAGTATTATACAGCAGAGAGGACAGGAGAGGTCAGTGAGTCTAGCGGAGAACACTACTGGCGTGAGGAAAGAAGAAATAAAGGACAGGCCTGCGTAGGAGGTATTTCACATAACAGAGTATCAGAAGTTGAAGAAGTTCACTGCGTCACGTTTTAGATATTGCAAACGATGCACAGTGGTGTGGTTAAAATCAACACTTATTTACAACTACAATATACATGGTCATTGCTGCTAACAGTTTATTTGTCTAACTGGACAAAGAGTCACTGTCCTGCGGTGTGACAAAGTGTCCTAATGTGTGATTGACTGCTCAATAGTGTGACTGATTCAGTTGGTGCAAAACTACCCTGTGATGTGAGTCCATCATGTAGGGTGTGACTGACTAAACTAGTGTGTGACTCTCTGTCCTTCTCTGTAACTTACTGTTCTCTCATTTCATGCAAGTCTCCAGCTCTGTGACTGTCCTGTGGTGTGACTGGCTGAGGTGCTGTGACTGACTGTCCTGTGGTGTGACTGACCTGCTATATGTTTGACAGTCCTGTAGTGTGACTGACTGTCCTGTGGTGTGACTGACTGTCCTCTGGTGTTAATGACTGTCCTGTGGTGTGACTGACTGAGCTGCTATACGTCTGACTGTCCTGTGGTGTTACTGACTGTCTTGTAGTTTGACTGACTGTCCTGCTGGATGACTGTTTGTCCTCTAGTGTTACTAACTGTCCTTTGTTTTAACTGACTGATGTGATTTGACTGACTGTCCTGTGGAGTGACTAGCTGTCTTGCTGTATGACTGACTGTCTTGTGGTGGGACTGACTATCCTGTAAAGCAACTGACTCAAGTGACTATTCTGTTGTGTAACTGACTGATGTGTTGTTACTGACTGTCCTGTGTTGTGACTGACTGTCCTGTGGTGTGACTAACTGACCTGCTGTGTGACTACCTGTCCTGCGGGGTGACTGACTGTCCTGTGGTGTGTCTGACTGTTCTGCTCTATGACTGACTGTCCTGTGGAGTGACTAGCTGTCTTGCTATATAACTGACTGTCCTGTGGTGTGTCTGTTCTGCTGTGTGACTGACTCTTGCCCTATGACTGGCTGTCTGCGGTGCAATCCACTTTTATGCAGTGACTGACTGTCCATGGTGCATCTGACTATCTGACCGAGCGTTCTGTGATGTGAATGACAATTACCCGCTGTAATTAACTGTCCTGTTGCTATGACTGGCTGTCCTGTGGTCCAACCCACTGTCATGCCGTGTGAATGACTGTCCTGCAGTGTGACTAATTGTGTCACAACACATGAAGTAGAATCAATATTTATAGGGGATTAGAAAATACTGCCAAAGCATTTTTCCGAGCAAGATATATTTACAACCAGCAATGGTATAACCAATCCACTTGTGGCAAAAGCTGGGTCATGGATTACAAATGGATTTTTTTTCTTTCATTTTTACAAGTCTAAAGCCACGAGACAGGATTTGGCAGGTTTATTGTGCACGTACATCAATCTTGCATCTGATTAAATCTAACATGTGTGTGTTAGTCCAGGAGTTTAAAGCACTATATAAGATCATGCATTTGTCCTGCCTTGGGAAATGTAGCAGCTTAGATTATATGGACGTGCAAGACGTTTACCAAGCCTAATCCTAATTCTAACTAAATCTAAGCGAATTACTTATGGAACTTCAAAATAGTGCTGGGAAATAGAGTATGATCTATAAATCTAACATCATGTGTGTTATTTGGGATGTGTTTTGGAACTTTCTCAGACACACTCCTTATTACTCACTAACATCAAATGAAAAGACTCTGGTGAGGGAGTGACTGTTATAATGCTGCTATAATAATATACATAATGAATTAACAATGTACTAATTAAATGTTATAAGGGGAACAAAACAGTTTCTCACCTGAACCAAACCAGTATATCTTTAAACGATTCGTATAATATCATTCGCTTTACTTGCCTTCAAGATTAGGACAAGTCCAGTCACTTTGACCTACTGTACTATTTAATAGACGGCATGCATTTGTGACATAGAAATACATAGAAAGTAACATAGAAATACTATTTATTATTAAGGCAACAAATGTTAATTAGGCAAATTTGTCTGCTTGGTTAGTTCATCTGACGAACTCTATATAAATAAACAACTATATTTGAAATGCATTAAGTCCCTTTAGTTGAGTTCTTTGTGTAATGTGGCGCGATATAAGCAGCTGGCAAATTGGTAGGAAAAAAAATGCTGTTTCGTGGGTGATGTTGCTGAGCAGTCAGGAAGTGGGCAAATAAATAAAGTTTACAATGAAAGAGATCAAGCGGAGGCATTAGGAGAGCAGAAATGACCTGAGTCAGCTTCCGCTTCTAATAGAAAAGCAAGCCAAGACGCTGACACGTGCAAAACGGCAGAAGGGAAAAGAGAACGAAAAGAAATAGAGAAGTTGAGCATAAACCGCTAATAGACAAAGGCACTCTAAGTTTTCTTCCAAGAGAAATTAATAGACGAGAAACAAAGTACAACGAATGTGACGGCAGCTGTTTTTTTTTTTTTTTTTTTTTTTTTAACAGACTGATAGAGAAAGTCTACGAGAGGAAATTTAACCAGCGACTGCCATATCACGCACCAACCCTCGCTCTGATCGAGCCTTGAAGAAGGTCGGCGGAGTCACAGAGAGCGATCGAAAGCTTCTTAGACGAAGGAAGCAGAAGAAGCATGAGCAAGACGTGTATGAGCAGGTTTATCCAGCAGAGGGTGATGTGGAGCTTCAGAACGCACATGCACGCACACACACTGCCGAGAGGACGCGAGCAGGAGGCGAAGGTAGGGGCCTAAACAGCACAGTCATGCTTCCTACAGCACCCTCACTAGTCCTTTTCAGTCTCTGCAAAGAGAAATACAAATACAGTAACACAATGTGAAAAATATGGAATAAAACATAGTGTAACACGTATGATCACTGCACATGATTTTGGTCTCTGGTTGACTTTGGTTGTCTGTGTATGGTCTCACGTTTCCTAAACTTTCCGGGTTGCACGACATGATATAAACCAGGCCAATGTTAAAAAACTGTTTATTGAGAATGAATGGTTCAATGAATAACCACATGATAGCGAGAGACATAATCTTCTAATACTAAGAGATACTCTGATCTGTATAGTAGTACTAGAAGAGTAGCTGGTGCTGTGTGTGGTTTACCTCCGAGCGCTTTGTCTTCGCTTTCATCATTTCCTGGCGATGCCACATCCTCCGAAACCTCGCCTGTTTTAACAGATCAATTCACAAATGCAGCAATATTAATATTAGTAATTGCACTGACTGAACCTATATAGAGGGATAACTTGGACCCTTCCTCGGATTTGCATTTAGTCACACAACATCAACACACAATAATAAAATGTGAATGCACTCAAGATACATTTCAAACAGCTTCAGAACTTGAGATGCAAATAAAACACTGTATCGGTACAATGACATCATAGTGCATGTGGTGTCTTAAATGACATAACCAGCTGGCAAAATAATACAAGTCAATACGTTCAAGTCAAACTGGGACTTTTAAGTGTGCAGAGTAAAAACTACACTAATGCACTTGGATACCAGTGTGGATACCATGAAAGTTTTCTCGGTACATCAGACTGCCTGCTGATAGACTGGCCTCCCAGGAACTCCTTAAATGGCCAAAATATGTGGAAATAGCTTGGACAAGGTCAGGACTATCTATACATGGGATGTGGCAGTAACTCCCAGCCGAGTTCCTGTAACGTGCAAGTGGTGCTTGTGTGTACAGTTCCCACAGACAAGCTTCTTTTCCTCAAATGGGTGACAAATTATTCATCGATTTTTAAGGTTTAGGCGTTCCACTCACTGAGTGTTCACGGGAACAGTTGCCGTCGCCTCCAAGCCACCTTGGCCGGGACTGTCACTAATGGCCGTATGCCCTTCTTTAAAACGTGTGGACCATTAAAATGTTTTAGTGCGGCTCATCCTTCATAATTTTTTTTTTCTGACAAAGTCCAAAACATTTCAACATAACCAACATAGGGATTTTATGGTTAGATAAACTGAGCTGCTTTGCATCATAAGCACTATACAACACTCTGGACTTAATAGAAACGCATGCAGTTAATACCTCACAGTCATGGTGGAATGCATACAACAAAAAGGGACATGAGTAGAAGTAAGGTACTCCTCCTGTAGTAATGATTTTTTTTCCCCAATAGTGAATTTTTGAACAATAAAGTGAGCTGTGCTGAAGTGAACACCACCTCCATGAAGAGAAGTCTTCACTAGCTAGCTTTCTGACTTAGCTAAATACCCATGGGGTTTAGTTTGCTAGTTCACTTCATACTAGCAAGGATGCCCCTTAAACATTAGCCTCAACCTTACCTATTAGAATGTCAGATATATTTTACATAATAGGAAGAGACTATCTTAAGGTTCATACTTTGAGCTTTCGTACTATTAAACATCAACAAAACGGGTTAGCTAATCTAGCTACGTCAGCTTGCTAATGGCTGACCATCAGGTTGCATGTTGAGCTCATTATCATTATCAGTATCATGCTTGAGGCATTTAAAACTAAAGGTAACCTGATAAATTGGGGCAGGGATGTTCATGTCTCAAACATGGCTGCTGTGGAATTAGCATTTGTCGCCGGAAGTAAAAACTGGTTTATTTGTGATTGGTTCTCAAAATTGAACACAGACCCAAGGAATCAAACCCCCGACCTTGGAGGTGCACAGTGACAGTGCTAACCACTACACCGCTGTGCAACCGAAGGTACACATTCCTGTCAAACAATGCCTGTTTTTTTTTTTTTTCCGATTTTCTCCCTAATTTAGTCGTGTCCAATTCCTCCACATCACTAGGGGGCTCCCTAGTTAAGGCTACTACTACCACTCAGTCGGGAGGGCCGAAGACTATCACGTGTTTCCTCCGAACCACGTGACGCCAGCCA
>JAQMYI010000018.1:18783867-18794575 GCA_030014275.1 Clariallabes melas
AATAAACCAGGAAGCTGGTTTGGAGTCGCAGCCGCGAATCGTGTTCGAAATTAATTATCTGAAAATAATGATTTGCAGGTACAATGTAGTGCACGAGGATCAGCGCCATGAGCGCAAAGCAAAGCTGTTCCTCATTGATTATTGAAAGTGGCGCGATTTTCTGAAAATAGTCTGTTTCCAGTGCCGATGGGCTTCGTGCTCTATTTTGGTTCGTTTAGAACTCTGCAAATATGAAATCAAACCATACCCACGTCTGTTTACTACATTGTAACATTTTTCTGACTGGTGCGGGCTAAAGCAATCGAACTATAGGTGTGAAAGCACCCTAAAAGTGATTTCTTGTTTACTGCTGTCTGAAACTCTGTGTGAAAAGTTTGAGCCGAATGTAGCGTTAATCTTTAGCGGTATTTCAGAAGAAACCCAAAAGGAAATCTTCTAGGATATTTTCAGCTTTACACACCCCTCAACAAACTTTATTTTTGGTGGGTTTTATTTAACTGCCAAACAGCAAACAAGCCAAATGTATCAGTTTCGCGCCGTCAGACTTGCCAAATGGAGTAATAAGTGTGAAATTGCTCTAACACACCTATAAAAAGCAGAGGTGCATGAAATTCTCCATCCTTGTATCAGCCAGGTTCAGTCGTTCGTAATATTTCCTCAAAATGCAGCGGGACCAGAGAGACAGAGAGTAAATATGACGAGGGAACCGGCACTTACAGAATGTCTGTGTGATGAATGACCGGCTGATTTAGGGACATGGTCCTTCCTCAGTGAATGGAGTCTCTAAAAAAATCTATTTGCTCGGTCCTCAACCTTGATTTAGAACAATTTTTTAAAAAATGATGAAAGGTTTGTAAGGAGTCCTGAGCACTGTAGAGCATTTTAATGAATCTTTGACCAAAAATTGGGGGCGGCAAAGGGATTATTTTAGGGCATTTGTACTTCACAGTGGAATTAGCCTACTTAATTAATACTCATTTACTCTTTTTTTTTATTATTATTTATTTAAACTTTATAAGTACTTGCTACGAATCTCTACAGATCGGTTAATCCAGTTTCCGTGCCTTGTAAACCTATTTTATTGACTTTTTAACCTTTATTAACACTGTTAGTCTCATCTGCTCTTCATGCATTAAAGTTTAATTAAAAGAACCAGTTCTCATAAAGAATCTGTTGGAATTTAAATCAATGCAGGTAATGCGGATAGATTTTTTGCTCGATTTCTCTAACATGAACTTGAACTTTGAACACTAACTCCACCACAAGCTTCAATCTTATACTTAATTAGCTGTAAAAAAAATAATAAAATAATAATCATTTAAAAAGCCATGGGTAATAGTTATTTAATTACTTAATTAGTTAATGAGTAATGATTTAATTAGTTAAGTGCTTTAAAAGAAGTTTTAGGGTTAAAACTTTTTTTTTATCCTGTTGAAATTTGAAGAATTTATTATATTATGATTTTTTTTTGCTGAAATTGAAAATTTGATACAGAACATGTACTGCATTCTATTGGCCGTAGAGAAAACTAACCTGTGCGACTTCATAACTTACAGTACACTTGATATAACAGGTCACATTTATAAATGCTCATTTCATTATCAGGTGCCAAAAATGTTTTTCGACATTTTTGTTAATGACCTTTATCTTACTCGGATATGTTCTGTCATGTCAGTGTCACATAATGGTAATAATGCATTATAGCTGGTTATTACCTGTAACGAATAAAGACATTACTAAGTTAAGTAAATAATCTCAGACACATCAATTCAATGGCTTTCTCTATGTCGTTCATGTCTGCTAATGAATAAACCTGTCATTACTCTTTTTTTCAGCATTATATTCGTACAACATTAAAGCCAGTTCACTCTGGTCACGTTATGTCAACTTGACTTGAATGCAGATGCATGTTGTAGGAAAATTGTTATATTTTTGATAAAGTAGTATATCTGGGTTGCTGTGTGTTTAACTAATAGCGGGACAGATATTTTTACTGTCATGCCACTACGATGCCATTTTTTTCCATTTTCTGGATATCAGCTTGCCTCGAGCCGAGCGATCTGCAGCGGTAATAAAGAGTTATGGAACAGGAATCTCGCTCGCCTTTACTGTAGTTCCACAAACTCATTCTAACAAACATTCTCATCTTCGCATCATCAACGGAACAACAGAACACGGTTGCGTGTTAAACGCTTCCAGATGGCTTTCCACATTAGTTTTATTATTAGACTCAAATACAAGTACTTCACCTCGTCTCTTCGATGTAGACGGACTCGAGCACTGAGGCTGCATATTCGAGGTTCTTCTTCAGGTCGATCAGGGACGCTTCACCTCTCTCCAGCTGTTTCACCAAACATCGCAATCTAGACACAAAACACAAGAGAGATTTAAAACTTTGACGCGAATAGATACCGATCCACAAATGCTAGAAATAGCGCAAGTCAGAACATTTACATTCATTCTGTACAACACCAGCTCTGACGTTACTGTAGCTCCAGCTCGAAATCGCAGGTTTATATTAATTTACTCATTCCAACTCATACTTCATTGTTTCAATAGTAATAGATAATTCACTTAAACTTGTATGGCTGCATATAAACTTCGAGTAATAGATAGATATAATAGGTCTTAGGTTCTTTTTGTGCCTACTTGGGGACGGGGGAGGGGAGGGATTGGACCTGTGATGTCTGGCACCAGGACATTGGCGACTATGGGCAGTTCGTCTGCCTGGCCCCATGTATGATGCGCTGAATCAATGTTAATATATTTATGTCATCTGGAATGTTATGTATAACAAGATGAACACAATAAAAAGTATGTACTGTACTGTATTATCCGCATAAGTATATACAATGTATACAGTATGCAATGTATACAGTATGTACAGATAATATAGAGAGATATAGTATACCAACAAGCAGATTAAGCAAATGTGTAAAACATAATTATAGACTTGGTGATATGGTGAATATTTCAGTAAAAAGTCAGAAGTAACAGGAAAGTCTTTAAGATGGAAGAAAAAGTGAAGAAACAACTGTTGATAGTGTAGCTGCTGTAACGTAAGTGATAACAGGAACTTGTTTTAAAGCTGTCCCCCAACATTACAAGTAAGTATCCACCCAACCATCTATCTAGGAACCTCCAACTAAGGACCGTGGATGCCAATGGTGATTATTTCCATTTTATGACTGTAGTGGGACATTCACACACTATGGGAAATTTGGGAAGGGCGGGTAACCTAATCTACATGTCTTTGGACTGTGGGAGGAAACCAGGGTACCCAGAGGAAACTCCATGCCCTCAGACCAGGAGCAGGAATCGAACCCAGACAATGGAGGTGCAAGGCCACAGTGCTAAACATTAAGCCACCATGTCGCCCACATCAAGTATAAATGGATAAAAAAATTAAATGTGTTGTGCATTAATAAATAAAAAAAGTTTTTTTGTTGGCAAATTCCTGTGTTATAATCAGAATTTCAAAAATGACCATAATCACATCATCATACCAATGATTATTTTCCAGTATTTATGTTTTTACACCTTTCTGTAGTCCCATAATGTGATGCTTGGATGTATATCAGGGGTGTATGTGATATAGGAGGAAAATAAATAAATAAATAATATAGATGTGTTGTCAGGGTTATTTGTGGGGATTTTATGTTAACCGTGTCACTTAGGGTTCCACTAATGTTTTCCGTTTTAGTTTTCAGGCTTAATTACAGTATGTTCATTATAGCATCACCTTGTTTCCTCCTTTCCCTGTCCTGTACCTGTTTTGAGCTTATGCATCCTAAATGGAATGTCTCACAAAATGATTCAGTTTTGTTGTGTTTTTCCAGGTTTTTAGATATGATCTTTAATAATGATTTCTAATGATATATAAGCATAATCCTTGCTCCACAGCAAGCATAAAGTAGGATGCTGCACTTCAACTTAACCTTTAGATCCGCATCTTTAATCCGATTTCGGGTATGCCTCAGTAGACTGAGTGGTTAAGGCATGATCCTGATTTGGAGGATGTTATGTTGCACTTGACACATGATCAAACATCTGTTCCTGAATAGGCCGTCTCTCTCTCTCTCTCTCTCTGCTTCTTTCCTAAAGCTTTCGTTCTATCAGATCATTGTTTCATGCATCCCAGGCAACAATCCAACAACAATAACAGGGTTGAAAGCTGAACGATTTTGTTTGTAGCCAATTAACAAGACATTTACTTGAACTGATGTATTGCATAAACCACTAGATTAGCAATTATAATTGAATAAAATTGGAAAGAACAGGAAGTTATTAAAAAAAAAAAAAGGGAAAGACTTGGATTGGATAGTAGAAGTCACTATGGGTTTGCCAAATTATAATATGAATATTACTAGAGTATACAATACCTCTCAACATTTTAAGTGTGCTTCTGAGCCATTTTCACATCGAGTTTAGATACGACCTGAGCTGCCAACTTTTCAGAAAAGCTTGGAGTGAGATTCTAAAAATAAGGACTTAAAATAAGGACACACACACACACACACACACACACACACACCTCCCACTGTGCATGCCCAAGCATTTTGTCTAACACTAACTATATACATGAGCATGGCTCAGGTGCGACATATTTTAGTGTTGCACTGTTAAAGTGAAACAACAGATGCATGTGACTGTATTCGGGAGGAGGTGTGTGTGCGTGAAGGCGGGAGGAGGTGTGTGTGTGTCCAATGACGGGCGCGCACAGAGACACAAAGAGCTGGCTGATACAGAGAGAGAAAATGGATCTTTAACCTCTCTAATGAGACTTGCTTTTGCTTTACACGCGCGCTGTGCACACGCACATACAAACACAAAATAAAATATGTTTTACACACACACGTGGTCACAGTGTGAAAGTAAACAGTACACGCGTGCACGGATGTTGATTATACCAGTAAGAGACGAGCACAAGAAGGGCATGCGTGATACATGATACTCGGTGCTCGTAAACCAAGACCTGTTCGTTTTCCAAGTCAAAATTTATTAAAAATCTTTGCTCGTCTTGCGGAACACTCGCAAACCACGCGGTACTGGTAATCCGAGGTTTAACTGTATTTCAAATTAAATAAATACTTGGTCAGTTGGTCTCTGACCTGCATAACCATTCCCTTTGAATATTTGCTGTTTCTTTGCAGTATAGACCTGTATGAAATCATTTCATCGTCCATCACCGGGGAGAAAACCAGAGACCTAGAGAGTTCAAAACAATTATCTCCACAACTGGGGGCCAATAGTTTTGAAAATGACACAAAATTATTATTTTTTTTGACAAAGTCTGCTGCTTCAGTGTTCTTAGATCTTTTTGTCAGATGTTACTCTGGTATACAATCAGTCCTGTGTCATACCAACAGTAACGCATCCTGAGCCTTTTCCAGTATGATGGAGCTCCTCGCCATGAGGCAAAAGTGATCACTAAGTGTCTCAGGGAACAAAACATCTCAATTTTGGGTCCATGTCCAGGAAACTCCCTAGACCTTAATCACAGTGAGAACTTGTGTTCAATCCTCAAGAGGCGGGTGGACAAACAAAAACGCACAAATTCTGACAAACTCCAAGCACTGATTAAGTAAGAATGATCCATCAGTCAGGGTGTGGAACAGAAGGTGATTGACAGCATGCCAGGGTGAACTGCTGAGGTCTGCAAACACTGCAAATACTGACTCTTTGCATAAACGCAATGTTATTGTCAATAAAAGCCTTTGACAGAAATTCTTGTAATTATACTTTAGTCCAACAGAGTAACATCTGACACAAAGATCTAAAAACACTGAAGCAGCAGACTTTGTTAATATTTGTGTCATATTTGTTCTCAAAACTTTTGGCACCAGTTGTACATTGCCCTAAACTGGATCCATGATTTGGATATTTTAACCCCAAATGGTCTCCGCCAACAGGTTAAAGCATGAGAACTCCTGCTGTAATATCCGAATCATTTGGATACAAAATCAATATTTGCATCTATCCAGGAACGTAACACACGTCCTTATCAGTGTCTGGATAAACAGTGTTACCTCAGCCAGGAGGTTAAAACCTTCCGATAGATGGGTTTTTAAAAAAGTTAATGATCCCAGGCAGAGTTTAATCTAAACTGAAAAGGTTCTGTACCAAACCTGGGAATGAAACAAATCATAAAATGTATGTCTGAGATCCTCTCCAATCCAATCCTGCTGGACTGTGCCACTCTACCTGCTGTGGGTGGGGAACCAATAATCTGGCAGTCAACACATTCTAGAAAAAAATAATTGAACTCTTCAGAAAATGTTTTTTGATTTTTTTTCAAACAAATAAAAGAAATGATACAGTGAAATCCTACAGCATCAACAGGAGGGTGCCAACACTTAAAGACATTAGAAACAACGTTAACATTAAAATACACTTATAAGAAGTGACTGATTAATGTTTTTCCCCACCATTAAATGAAACAACGATGTCTTAAGGGGTGTTTTTTTTTTCTTTACAAATCACTTCTTGCAAAAGTATTGCCACCTATTTAACATTTATTTAACATGTTTTAAGACAGTGAGAGAGAGCGAGTGCTTCTCTCTCTTCTCGACAGTTCGGGATTTCATGCTTTTTGTTGAGATAAAAAAAAATAAAAAATAAATAAATAAATAAATCAAACTCCAGCCAGTTTAAGGTAAAATAATTCTTTATTAAATATCATCTTCATCAGCGTACCTCAGTGATTTTGTTCTTGCTCATTTCTGAATCTATAAATAGCGACTGATGTAAAGGTACTGTACATAATTTCCCTTCACTAACACACACTCTTTCTCACACCCCTTTAGATACAAAACTATTAATACAGAGCGATGACATCACTCTTCACAATTTTGCTCCCGTTAACACAAAGAAAAAGAAATCGAAGTCTTACAGTTGATCCAGTTTAATTTCACACTCGAGGCTTAAACACTCGGTTGTATTTCAGAGTCATGTCTTTTGTAATAATACATGATTATGCAAATATCTAGGGGGATAAAACAGGGTTAATTAGGTTCAGAAAATTAATTACTCGCTGTGTTTGAGTGGCCTGATCATAATCATTACCTCCTCCTCTCAGTAACACCATGATTTGGTTTATTTTAGAAAATCAGAGCCGTGTTTGTCCAGTTGAACATCTCCGTTCTTTCATTCAGTTCTTTCATTAGGAAAGTGCACCGTCTGGCCGTCTGCCGTCCTCACACACCACCGGGACGATCTCGGATTTAAAGGTGCGCTCAGGTGTGTTTGGAATAAAACACCTAAATCTGTGTGTGTGTGTGCGTGCACGAGGATATATTGGATGAATGTTTGGAGAAAAGAAAACACCAAAGTCTACGTCAAAACTGTAATAAATGGAGGACGAGAGAGCTGAGGACACGTTCTGGTGCTCCAGAGGGAAGAGCCGAGGGTTTATTGGATGGATACAATCACGTACCCATCCACGCTCCAGTCCAGTAGGAGGCGGTGTCGCACCAAAGGCCCCGTAAATTCACAAGATGAAAAAGTAAGCAGTACTCTCATAAAAAGTGAACCAATTCAGAATCATAAAAAAAAATTACTCAGTGATTCAATGAATCGAATCGAGGAACATGTAATCGGTTTAACCACACAGATCAAATATCTAGGGAGCAAACGAAGTGTGTGTGTGTGCTACAATACTTATTTCACACCAGTACGAGGGAACTACACACATTGGATCTTTCCTATTGTTATATATATATATATATATATATATATTTTTTTTTTATCTCCGGCTCCGGTTTTTACGAGTTGCAGCTACTAAGAGATTAGACTTTATAGTGAGTCTCTCTTCTGTTGTGTCTAGCGAGCCCTCTTAAGGTTTTACCCTGGCGTGTGGAGCATGTTTATTTCCCTTTGCGTGTCTTCATGTATAATCCTCATACACACTAAGACAGATTTACACGAGTTGACAAGCATGGGGTGTGGCTAAAAAGGGGGCGTGGCCACCAGAGGTATTCTGAACCAGGCTTATTAAATCATCATTATGACTTGAGCACATCGGTGACACGTGTATCAGTGAGGAGTTTTACGTATTTCTCTTCTAACTCTCCATCACGTGACACGCCCACACTGGAGAGAGAGACAGGCGTTAAAGGCCACCTGCAGAGTGTTTTTACCGAGGCCGTGCAGGTCCGACACGTTCAGCTTCACCTCAGGCAGAGAGTCATGTGACCCACCGTACAGTACACACTTTGTATATTTACACTCACACGGGTCACGCCAGGGCAGCTTTATTTCCTCTAACACCTTTTGTTTATCGTGCGCCGCAAAGGCTGATGGGTAACGCAGTTACTCGAGCTCTTTTAAAAAACAAAAACACGTCATGTCACACTGTGTGTACAAACATAACGTTAGACACACCAGAAATTCATTCATTCATTCATCTTCTATACCGCTTTATCCTGTATTCAGGGTCGCGGGGGGCCTGGAGCCTATCCCAGGAAGCTTCGGGCACGAGGCAGAGTACACCCTGGACAGGGTGCCAATCCATTGCAGGGCCAAATAAAATTTGAATTTGAATAACTGTTTAATAAGTTAAAACATTATTGTCTTTAATTCGGCGTAATTTTTTTTCCCTTTCCCGAGGCTTTGCTGTTGTGATTAGAACAGTGATCGTCATAGGTCATTTCTGGTCGTACTAATGTTGGCCACTAGAGGCGCTCTCTGTATCGATCCCCATTTATCAGGGCAGCGGCTTTAGTGGATCTGCTCAGTGTTTCTGCTGCTTCTTTGTCTGGAACCTTCATTAATCTGCTTGATTTTCTGTTTGCTTCAAAGTTTTTTTTATTTATTTTTTATCTTAATTCTTTATAAAATCTTGACTTCTGTTCATCAGCGATTCAGGACATTGAAATTCAGTTTGGACCCGAACGTTCAAAAATGAATTAATGATCAGTGTTGGGGGATGTTATTTTTTAAAGTAACTAATTACATTACTTTTTATCACAGTAATTTTGTAATCAGTTACATTACACTTTCTGACTTTTCCATTGCAGAAAATGAAAACTCCTTTGTGATTCCTCATACATGTTGTTTTAATCAAGACCTTTATAATTATTCTACCATCATCACTCAGCCAAGTTTGGCCCAGAATCTGTTAACTACTAATACCCCTATCTCACCTATGTGATTTTGCGCTGTGGCCGTAAGTACGGTTCATCATGATTCACCGCGAGTTTTGGCCCTGTGATTAGGTTTCCATCTTTCCTCTCATAGTCAAACCGCATAGGTGAGATAGGGGTATAACAGCAGGAATAACAGAGGAGGGCGGGTTATGGGGGGGCGGGGCTTGTAGGACGACTTTCTCACACTCTCACACACACACACACACACACACACACTAATGGATTAGGAATGACTGCTGTCTGGCTCATGGATTACATAAATTGTCTAAATAATGGATTACATTTTTGAAAATATAATTGAATAACTGAGTACTTAAATGGCGGACCTAACGCTAAAAAGTAATCCAAGTACTCTAATGCGTTATTTTGTAATGCGTTACACCCAACACTGTTTATGATGAAGCAGTGAGACGGGCAAAAAGGTGATTACTTCTACACTGGGTGAAGGCATTACACTGGTTATTTATCATAGAACTTTTTACATGGTTACTGTTAAAAATCACTTTTTAATTGTGTGTGTATAACTTAAATATGAGTGACTACAGTTTTCAGTTCCAACTAAGTAAGTTCATGTGTACGCTAAATGTTTTAAAAGTGTAAAATGGATAATTTATTTCAAATATTATACTTGTTCTCCATACAGTATATGTACTTTAATACTCTCACCATTATTTATCGTTTGGAATAGTTTCTGTACTAGTTTGCTTATAAATACATATTTGGATACAGATTACAAAGACACCACAGAGCTGACTGTTTACATCAGTGTGTTAAATGGAATTAAATGTGTTCACTGTACCTTTAATGACTGCCATTTACAGTCAGCATTTTGCCTTTGTAATGGAATTTTTTAAAAGCTTGATACCATGTGCCTTAAACTCTGCATGAGCTTTTTGTTTTTAATGAAGATGATTAGTTACTGAAACTTAAGACACAAAGAACAAAAGCACATCCGTATGTAACCACTGAGTGCCAAGACACCTGCCTTTTCAAGGACACACAGCAGCCCTAGTGAATATCTTAGATACTATTGTATTGGTGTGTGTGTGTGTGTGTGTGTGTGCGCGTTTGTGTGTATAAATACATGCAGAAAGATAAGGTACCTCCCTCTTACATACGCTATGTGAGTATGTAACGGAGATGTCCTATTATACCTGTTTTGCTTTTGCTTATCCAGATCATCTCTTGTCTTGTTTTGAGACTCTGTACTGAATTTCCACCATAATCTTTGGCAACTCGTGATTGAGGTAGTGGGAGAGGCCAGGGAGGTGCAGTGCACGGCACCTTGGAAGCTTTATTACATCTGAAATGCAGAATTGGATTCCAACGTGACAAAACCTGGGCTCACCGCGCCGTCCAACAATGGGGTCGACTAAATTTAATTTAAGTGATTTTAATCTGTGGATTGCACCAAGTTACAGTGGTACAGGGCTACTGAAGTAGAACCAGTATATGAGTTATATGGGGGAGATTTCCCTTTCTGAGTTTAATGTTTTAACTAGATTTTGGAGAAAATCTGCCGTTTCAGCTGACGAGCTGAAAATAAGAAACTTCCGCCCGTC
>JAQMYI010000018.1:18794675-18810435 GCA_030014275.1 Clariallabes melas
GGTTGTGAATGTGGGTTTTGTCAGGCAGCTGCTCTCTCCTCAGTACTGCGGACCGTACAGACCTACTCTCACCCACGTCACAGTGCTGTTACTGTACACTATAATTATGTAAGTGGAACGTCTCTCGTCCAATCAGATTACTCGGTCAGAAGTAAATGTTGTAACATATTTGTTATCTAACTCTTATAATTATTATAGTAGTAATAATAGTAAAAAAAAACTCACGGGGTTGTTGTTTTATGGATGATTCCATCGCTGATTGTAGACCTGTACAGCGCACGCACACACACACACACACACACACACACACACACACACACACACACACACACACAGCACAGTTTGCAAATATACTTCAATAGTTTTCATCCAATTCCGAGTGCAGCGTGAAACAGTAGCATTGAATAATTTTTTAATTCAATCAACAGAAACAAATTGAAAACGTAAGTAAAGGTGCGGTCAAGGTCAAGGTTCTGGTGTTGCTGGCGAAGGTGTTGTAAGGGTGTTGTGGAACGCTGCATGCGATTATGCTTTAATTAGCTTATAGGCCACATCCTCACAGGGACATCAGAACTCCCGAAACCCCATTGGTGCATTTTTAAAAGTTAAATATTTATAATAAAGACCTAAAATCTGTATATGAGGAGGTATCAAACAGTTTAGAGATTTGTGCACCACAGATCAGGAAGCTTTCACCATTTGTCCTCCCTCAGATACCTTAAAACCTGGCAGTAGAATTAGCTTGAGATTCTGATCCCTGGGGATGAATTCTCGATGCACAACACCTCGAATGTCAAAACTCTGTCAAACTGCAGACCTGCCTCGCCTTTTTCATTCGTGGAGATGACAGGCTCTTCCACTGTAAAGACTGTAGCTTCGTCTCAGGGTCGTAACCAGTATTGATTCTCGACATGAAGGACGGGTCATCCACGGCATGCTGACGGAGATCTCAGCAGACTTTAATGCGATGTTCCTTCTGCTCCTGGGTCATGTTCAAATCACACGTGAGACTGTTCCATATGACACACCCATTCTTCCTGATGGCAGAAATATTGTGGATTGTTCTGTGACGATCATCATACACACGTTGCGAATGGTTTCGGCATTTTCGGGGGTTGAGCTCGTTGAAAGTCCTCCCGATCTCTCATCTTCCAGTAATGTTCTTCCACTCTTGAAGTGCATGTGGCACTCAAAACACCTCGATCGACTCGTTGCAGCATCGCCGTCAATTCATATTTGCTAATGAATAAATGGTGAAAGTGATGTAAAGATGAACGAGGTGTATATGATTAATGATACGACACGTTACTGATCTCACTATCACTCAGGAGTTGTCGTTTGATTACAAGCTCCTCTGATTGTTTTTATCTTCACTACTGGACTCCTGCCTGCAGACTCGCCTGTTTCAAAGCATCTAGTTCTGTCTGTTTTAATCCTGTTTGTGACTGTACGTTATGAGAAGAATTTAAACTATGAGACCTGTTTCCACACACGTGACTGAGAGGGGAAAAAACCTGAACTGATAAAGAGAGCAGAATTAAACTGTATAGTAAGTGAATCAGTGAGCACTTTGTATTTATGTCTGAATCCGTTCAAAGCGCTGACACTGGAGACTCGTTCCATGAATGTTACACCATATATTAGACTAAACATTCGGACCAATCAGAACTCGCTTATAAATGAATACTTGTATATACAATTAAATCACCCCGCTGTCACCAAGTTATAATAATGTAATTAACATTTCTTATAGCAGTGATTGTTTATTTATTGTGTGTGTGTGTGTGTGTGTGTGTGTGTGTGTGTGTGTGTGTGTGTGTGTGTGTTATAATTATTATTCTTTTACAGCTCTGTGGCAGCTTCCTCAGCTCGTCCTGGAGTTTGTCCACAATTTGAGTGACGTTTTTAAGCATTACTCCAGCTGTGGGGTCAGGCGTCAACGTCACATCTGTCCAGCTCTTCAACGGAGGTCCATCAGACAGGGCTGGATATGTCTGTGAGGAGAGAGCGAGAAAGAAAGATGGACTGATATTGTATGTTGTACATTGTCTCTGAAGTGTGTATGTTGGTGATGTTTATAATAGAATAGACAAACCTATGAACTAGCAGTACAATACAGCAACAGGGTCGAAAGCAACAACAACAACACAAATACTAAGGAAATGTATCTTTGATGCATAACTGTAAATGACAAAACATACAATTAACTTAACTTAAAAATGAGTAACCTTCTGCTGTCCTTAACACCTAGCTGTTTAGCTCGTCTCTGATAAACTAGCTCACATTACTCAGGCAAGTAACATAGTTGACCTTAGTTTTCTCAGCACAGGGGTCAGAGGGTGTGTTTTGTGACGTCAATAACTCTTTCATCCATCATCGTCGTCACTGATGATGTTTTCAGAAGCGCTTTATTCTAAACCACGCAGAAGAATGACTGGTTTGTTACAGGGTAATGTCTGTAAACGCACACAGCGATTTGTGTGACAGATAAACATTTTCATCTTTATCAGGCAATCAACCATTTTACTCCTGACGCAAATGCACTAAAACTGTTTCTCTATGCACAACAGGGTGGAAATCTGGCTCGTTATATTACAGACAAGAAGGTCCTTTCCAACGGTTTTTATGAGAGCGTGTTTGAATTGTCTTGGTCACTCGACTCTGTGACATCACACGCCATCATCTCATACTAATTAGCTACATATTGTCCATAAAATGTTATGATGGACTCACATGTGATGATCACTAATACCGTGCTGAGCTCATGAGAACCGCCAGAAAATCTCTATAAATATTCATGATTTAGGAGACTTTCCAAAATTTCGTCCCACCTGGGGCAGTGGTGGCTCAAACGGTGAAGGCTGTGGGTTACTGATTGCAAGGTCGGGGGTTCGAGCCCCAGCCACGCCAGACTTACATTGAGCCCTTGAGCAAGACCATTAACTCTCTGTGCTGCAGGGAAGATGTATCCTGCCTGACCCTGTGCTTTGACGCATCATTTTACTGTGCTGTAAAAGCACAAGTGGAAAATCATTGAATATTTATAATTTCTAGAGCCAGAACATGCTGAAAAACATAAAATGTACCACTGATTAAATAGCACATCATAGCCATTACTCAAAGCATCACTGTAACAGTTTAAAGGTGGTTTGTGCGTTTTCACAATGGACTGTAGAGTCCAAAACAAATCTTGTTTAGTGTACAGGGAATGGAGCAAAAACTGCTAAAATAGATAAATACAACCCTGTACACTCTAATAGATCTAATAGATACCACCCTGTGTTTGGTGACATTTATACATTTATTAGGGAAGTGTGAGGCTGGTTTATAGCTCCTGTAGTCACGGGTTATGGAGATCATACAGAGACGGGTTTGTCTAAATAAACTGACTCTGATATGTTTATATCAACAAATATATATGTTTAGAACAAACTAAATAACGATATAAATGACTGAGAAGAAAACGAAGAAATGAAAGAAAAAAGTAATGAATAAAATGCGTTTGTGAGTTTCCTACGAACAAAAATATATGATGCCATAACATGTGGAAACAACGTGAAGTTAAAGAAACATTGGATATACCACCACATTTATGTAAGTAAGACAATCATGGTCGTTGTTCTGACCTTGAAGAAGCTGAAGTGGTCGGGGGTCTGAGAGAGCTCAGACAGCGTGCTGCTCCTCTTCCTCAGCTCAGTGATCTCCAGCTGAAGGTCCCGGATCAGGGCCTGTGAACGGAGTTCCGCAGCAGCACGGCCCACCTGCACTACCTCCAACATCTCAGCCTGAGATCTCTCCAAGGAACTGATCATGGCACGGAACATGCTCTCCGTGATCTCCACCTCGTGTTGTGTGTTCACCTGAGAAGAGAATCAGATTAACTTTTTTCCCCACAGTGAGGTGTTGGTGCTGGTGAGGGAACGAGTGTTTATAGCTGCTGTAATGAATGTGACAACAAGAACTAGATCATTTTATGACTATTACCCAATCTTAAATGTAACTACGGTGGAACCTCAGATTACGAGCATAATTCGTTCTGAAAGCGGCTCGTATTCCAAAACACTCATAAACCAAATCAAATTCCCCCATAAGATATAATGGAAACTCAAATTATTCATACCACAGCCGAAAAAAATAAATACATAAAAATAATTAACACAAAATATTAAATAAAACAAATTAACCTGCACTTTACCTTTAAAAAAAGTAAAAATAAATCCAGACAAATAAGTGTTTCCCTTTGTGCACGCAGGCGCTCTGTGTGTGTGTGTGTGTGTGTGTGTGTGTGTGTGTGTGTGTGTGTGTGTGTGGCACGGTGTCCAATGGCGCGTACGCACACAGACACAAAGTGCAGGCTGAGCCTTGAGCAGAGAAATAAAATGGATCTTTAACCTCTCTAATGAGACTTGCTTTTGCTTTACACGTGCGCACACGTGTGTTATAAGAAACAGTACGTGCGCGCTGTACACACACGCATACAGACACAAAATAACATATGTTTCACACACACACACACGTGGTCACAGTGTTATAGTAAACAGTACACACGTGCACGGATGTTGATTATACCAGTGAGAGACGCAGACTAAGACCCATCAGGGGAGACGATTACCCACAATTCCGCAGCGCAAGAGAGAGAAAAACCGTTGGCTCAGTTGTGATCACGTCAAAACAAGAAGCGCATGCGTTATACATGATACTCGGTACTCGTAAACCAAGACTTGTTTGTTTTCCAAGTCAAAATGTATTAAAAATATTTGCTCGTCTTGCGGAACACTCGCAAACGGCATTACTCGCAATCCGAGGTTCCACTGTATAGTGGCAGATGTGGCTCTGTGATTAAGATGTTAGAATGCAGACCAGGAGGTCCCCGGTTCGAGCCCCAATGCCGCTGGGTCGCCACTGTTGGACCTTTGAGGAAGGTCCTTTACCCCCAAGTGCTCAGATACGACCAGGCATTGAACTGGCAACTCAACCCAGGCACGAAGACACTGTACATCTATGTACATGCAAGCACGACTGCGCAGTCAGAAATAGTAGAAAAGATTCTCACTAGTGATGAAAACTACTAAAAAAGAAGGAAAGCAAAACATTAATAATATGAGTATCCTTATGAATCTAAAAAATGCTACATGATACTTTGTGCGCTCCGGCTGAAGTATACTTGTGTACCGAGGGAACGTGATTTGACCTCAGAGAACAGAAGCCGTTTATCGCTGACTCGTCAGAAAGAGCCCGGTTAATTTTGCTGCCGTCTTATACTGACGATTGTTTTCGATATGAAAGAGTCAGAAATTGGACGTGTTGCGTGAGAGAGTGGGATCGCATAAGTCTCAAACTCGACGTGTGAGACTCGGCAGCTTCGTATGATATGACTAACAGGAAGCGCTTGTGGGTTTTCGGAGGACATCGCCGCCACGGAATACACACACTTCTCAGAATCGGGTTTGTGTGTGATCTTGCGTACATCTGTGCATACGTTAGTGCGTGTGTGTGTGTGTGGTTGTTACGGGGACGCTGGCCTGATTACAAGCACAGCTGCTGTAGACGAGGACAGTGGGGGGGTTACAGCGATGGAGCGGGTGTGTTTGGGAGGAAGAGTACAGGGAGGGGTCGGGGGATGTTTGGTTCTTTATCTCTGATCCTTGCTGTTGATTAAAGACATTCGCTTGCTTTTCCCATGACGTAAGTGATGCAGAGGAGAGGGTCCGTGGTGAGATTCAGTCTTGTTTTGAGTGATCTTTTGTGATGTAGATCACGTACACACACACACACACACATATATATATAGATATATATACAGTATTTACTTTGGAAACCTTTCTCTAGATCTGAAAATTTCTTTTCTGTAACAGCTGTCAGAGTCAGCGAGGCGTTTCTGCTGGCTTTTACTGTTTGTAAGTGGAGAATTTCAAGTTGCAGGTTCACTTTGAATGCAGCGTTGTTACTACAGATTTGCCAATAACCCTCATTTCCGCTTAAAATTAGTAAAAGAATATCCAGAACCTGGCTCTGTATGAGAGCTCATATTAGACTTGATGAAAAATCCCATGTACAGTACATCATAATATTTCACCAATGATAAATAAAATGCCTCAATGCCTTTTTGAATATCATTGGAACAAGTCCACCGTACTACAGCGTACTCTTCTGTGATCTTTTGCACGCTTTGTAGTTCTGCCGAGACGCGCTGTCGACGATTTCTCATTCAAAACGCTGCGAGACTAAAACGGACCCCCGCTGTCTCTCATGTGTCAGAATGAGTGTAATCGATGCCTGAAGCCAATTTGATAGAGATAGAGAAGGGCTTTACGCATTTATCCCAGACAGCGCTTCGAGCTGCTTACAGAGAAAGAGAAATCACAAACACATCCCCACCTGATCTCGAACTCACTCAAGCCTGAGGTTTTAACTCGTCAGTCCCTTCAGTTCACCCAGGATCGGTTGTTGTTGTTGTTGTTGTTGTCAGCGGGTTTTTCTGGCTGAATCCTCAATATGATTCATGGTCAAGGCTGACATGGTGGAGCCCTTTAAGTTAACTTTACCGTGCTTGACTTGACTTGGGATCCACAAGTAATAATATAATATCATCTAAATCAATAAACCTATAGTGAGGGTATTAAAACTTCGTCTGATAGATGTCAAGTATCTGGAAGTTTAAAAGATGTGTCTGGAGTGCACGAGAAGCTAAAAAAAGATTTTTTTAATAAAACAACATAGCAAGGCAGCAAAGTGGCTTAGTGTTGCTTAGCACCTCCAGGGTCCGGGTTCAATTCTCACCTTGGGTCTGGGTTTGAGTTTGAATGTTCTCCTCCAGGTACACCGGTTTCCTCCCACACTCCAAAGACACGCAAACTAGGCTAATTGCCGTTCCAAATTGTGTGTGACTTGTTTGGGGTGTGCCCTACCTCGAGCCCTAAGTCTCCTGGGATAGGCTCCAGTCCCCCTGCGACTCTCTGTATACGGGAGAAAGCGGTATAGTGAGTGACGACATAGCAGTTCACTTCAAAGCAACCAACTCACTAAGACAAAGACTCGTCCAACCCATAGACCGGACATCGAAACGTATGAAGATCCATATAATATACGCAGTTCAGTGCACCAGGGAGACAAAACGATCTCTACACTCTAGGAGGATGTATGGTACCAGCACCAAAGGAGCAATATCTCAGGATTAGATTCAGCAGTGTAGCTTTAAGGTCAAGGACACACATTTGAGGATGATATTGCACAAATCTTGGACAGTGAGGACAGGAGGTGTGGAAGAGGCCATCTGTGAAGAAGATCAAAACCTCTTCACAGGTCCACCAGAAAAGCAACACCTAAGGACACCTGCTACACTGCTCTGGTCATTACATCTTAACTACTCTCCCTAATCTCCCTTTATTACTGGTTCTTCTTAACAACTCGCTCCCTCCCACATTCTTTAATGACTCCACTTCCACTCTCACCTTCTTCATTGTTCACCAAACATTTTTTTCAGTCAAGGGAGAATCCTTGACTCTGGAGGATCCAAATATGGGGAATCCAACTAACTGAAGAAAACAGAAGAAGCTACTTGGATCCATAGTGAAACGTTTCGCTCTATCAAGAAAGACGTCCAGTTGACATGACCCAACTCTGAGATGACCTTACCCGGATGACTGAGAATCTTCACAAACAGAATTTTAGTCTTTTTTTATTTAAAGGAAAGCATAATTCACACTTTCTTGCAGCATAGAAAACTGCCTTGACTGTTGTACCTTTTTCATCATTAAATCCATTTATTCAACACTGACACGTCCTCCCAAAGTTATCTGGACAATCTTCATTATAACTTAGAAAGACTTGCTTGCTCCACATATTTAAAATGATAAACCGCCCCGCCCCAACCGTCCTTACGGTATTGAAGTCGAAAACAATTAAACGTGCAGTGTATATACCTGCTGCATTCCGTGCCAGCAGCTCCATTTAATTTATACTTTGCATTTCATAACATTATGGACGCCGCATTATAAAAGCATCCATCAGAACTTCGGCAACAATTGACAGCTGAATTGAATCCTTTTTGTGGTCCACACAAAGCTTGTCTGTGGTGGGAGGGAGAGCTGACAGATGTGTCAAGACATGCGTTGGAGGAACGTGATGTTCCAGGCCCACTGACTGGTTCAGCTCGGCCCACCCATATTCATCAATGACAATCACGTTCATCCCAAAATCGCACCAATCACACGGCTTTCCTCGTCACTCATAATGTGATTTTGTGGTCTCTACAGTACAAATTAGAAAAGTATAGACGAGTTTATCCAAAGCTAATCCTGACCTCGGTTTCCTTTATAAAAATAGTTCCTAAAAGTTGAGCTCGCACAAAAACTAGCTAGCCTGATTGTCATTAGTCTGGATGTTTACTGTGATGGATTTATCATGTGTGAAAGTGACTCCTCATGGTCCCAGAACAACAATTTCAGTCCTGGAATATGGCCGAGTCAACAGGAAAGAAGAAAAACTCCATAGATGTGATTGCCTGGTCATTCAGATCATCAGCTGACTTCATTTTATTGCTACAGAACGTTGCTGATTCTAGACCTGAGCAACTAAAGCAACACCCAGACCATAACACTGACTTCAAATGCTTGTACTGTGGGCACTATGCATGATGCTTTATGGTGCATCGCTTTATTCGTTTCTCTTCTTACCTTGACGCGCCCATTCCTCATTCCATCTGGAATCATTAGAACACATGAGCTTGTTCTATTGCTCCAAAGTCAGATGTTTATGCTCCCTAACAACCTGAAGCCTTTTTCTGATGAGTCTCCCTAACAAGTGGTTTTATAAAAGGCATGGATTTCTTGTCGTATTACAGTATGTGTGTGGAAATGTTCAAACTTTCACTATTATTAAACAAAGCTCTGATTTCTATTGTCAGTTTTTTTGTGATTTCTTTCACAAAGTTGATGGTTCAGCACTATCCCTCCAGGACAGTTCTCAATCCAATTCCATTAAAGACCAAAAAAAACATAACTGATACTCATGTCATTTTTCAATTCAACTATTAATTAAGCTTATTTATACCAGACGTATCTGCCACACTTGCAAACATATAGTACTCTGTATACACAACACACTGAAGGTTCTGTGAAACTTAATTTTAGGCTGCGGCTTTGGAAAAAGCTCTTAAATCGAGGATCAAGGAAATTCTTAAAATAGCGCTACTCAAACAAGTGAGTCCGTTTGCAAATGACACGGGCCTGCTTGCATTTTTCCATTAAGCCATGGCGTAATAGTCTCAAATGTTTCCGTCTGAGTGCTCCGTGTAAGTAGTACATTCTTCAATTCTTTGTTCGTGACTAAGTAGGCCTAGCGAAACATCCATCCTCTGTTTAGTGCATTTAGGATTACCACAAAACACAAAGGCTGTTTTTTTTTATTGATTTATTTTTTCCATATATCTTTCGATACTTAGTTGGGATGATGAAAATGTGTTGTTTGCTGTGTCTTCCCTGCAGAATGCACTCTATTGAAATGGCATGCAAATTAACCTTCTCATCTCACATGGAGAAACTTAATTGCGCTCGTCGCTTATCAGCATCCTGCTGCTGGATGCAAAAAGGTGAAGTTAAAAAGGTCTCATATTTTAGAGAGAGTAGAAAACAAAAGTCAAATTTTCTTCGGTTTTAACGCCGATAAAGAAGTAAAGGAGAATTATTCAAACTTAAAGCAATACTAATATCCAGGTCTGATTCATGAACTTGGTACCATCAGTGTGAAGCCTTTATCGTCGGGAGGTGAAGCGAGGGAAATTAGCTTTATGGTGCAGAGGTAGTTCGAGAGCCATAAATCCATCGGCACAATGCAAGGCCACCGTTAACATCAGACACCTCATGGGATATTTATGCTGAAGTACCTGTTGGGAAAGGAAAACGTTTCTCTCGTAATGAAACCCCAGATTATTTTTTTCGTCAGTGAGGCTGAAAGGCTTGTGAGGTCAAATAAAGGGGAATCTAAAGCACCTGAAGGTTTACATTAGAGAGTTTTATCTGGGTCCAGAGTGTGGATTGATCAATGAGAATAAACTATTCCAGGTAAAGTTAACGCTTTATCTTACTTAACCATCTAAGGTTTTGCTCAACTTTTTGGTAGAGCACATTTTAGCTACTATATCAAATTGAAAAATCTGCAGAACATAACCTGATTGACGCATGTCTACCATTTGGTTGAGGTATAATGTGGTGTCTTTAAATAGCATACCACGACAAATAAAGTGGATCTACTGTAATTGCAAAACATTTGTGCTTCTATGGTTAGCAATTTATGTGGCTTTTTCTGATTTATTATTACTACTACTATTATTATTATTGTTGTTGTTATTGTTAGTAGTAGTAGTAGCTTTGGTAGTAGTAAGAGTAGTAGTAGTAGTAGTACGGTATTTGTAAATATATTGATACTTTTACCATAAAGTGTCATTGTAACCGTTTGGAAGAGGCCTACGCTGGATCTGTTAAAAAAAAAAAAAAAAAAAGTAAATAAAATGAAAATTTAAATAAATGCAGAAAAAAACTGGCTAGAAAAAAATAGCTTTTTTGTTGTGAGGAATTTAAAAGGTTAAAAAAAAAGATAAACAGTTTATTTATAGTTAATAGTGGCACTATCACTATGCTGATGAGGTTTTTATCTATAGTATAAGCATAACCTTTTTAAATTCCACTTGCCTTTATTAAAACACTCAGTTCGAGTCACATTAGGATTTAGTGCGAGCACAAAAGTTTCAGAAAGATTTACGGTTCCTCATTTCAAACTTTAACAAAACAAGAAACTCCAATTGTTAAAAAACCTTCGATTGACGTAATACAGCACTGTCCTGATGAATTCATCATTCTGATTGGTCAGATGTGTTCAGTATGTTATTTCTGAACCACTGCACTTGTTGTTATACAGTATTTTGCCGTTTCTATAGTAACAACCCAAAGAAGTTTACGTACAGAAATAAAAAATGTAGCTACTGTATACATGAATAACAAGTGCGATGTGCCATCCATGAATAAATCATTATAATAAATTTATTGGCAAACTGATGTTGTACAAGAGAAATAAAACACTTTGTAATATGCTTGTATAAAGTAGTAGCAGCCTGTCATTTAATTCCTGACAAATACAGTACAAAAGATTTTTTATTTTTACGAGATAGGATACAGTTGAATGGAGCAGTTTGCGAAATGAGCATGAAAAAATTTCTTGTAAACCACAAGCTGTAATGTCAACGGTGAAATTTAGTTCACAGTAACTTTAATTTACGTACGGATTATAAAATGATTCAATGAACACAAAAGAGGAATAAATTCAGTCATTCAGTGGTAAACTGAGAATATCTCATTAAAGTACATTGTAACATTTTTATTCATGATACTGCCATTACATCATCACCTAGACCACTTGTGAGGATTGCAAAGCTTATTATGCATGTCCAGCATTAAACCTTAACATAGTCCTAATGCCCTTTGCTGAAATTTGCTACACATAAATGTTTAATGCCTATTCCACTTCCCACCATGTACTTCAAATATATTTCTCAAATACACCCTTCATGGGGCGTATGAAATACGAAAGAGAGATACAAGAAGTAGGTCTAAGAAAAACTAATCTCAATTCCTGGTATTAACCTGGGGTCAGAGCAACAATAACAACACACAGATTTCACAAATATCAGCATCACCATGGAAGAGGGGGATTGAAACACAACACAGAAGGCTCAGAGTCATTATACTCTTGAAGCCACCTGTGTTACCATACAATGGTATAATCCCAGGGATCAAAAACCGATATAATTTTTTTCAATAAAATTATGCAGAATAAAAAATAAATGAATAAAATTTATAAAGGGATAACTACTAATATACTGGGGATTGAACGGTGGTTATTGTTAAACAATTTCTATTTTTTATATGGATAAAATAAGAAAATGTTTATTTAACATTTATTAGAGGGATCTCCAGTGTAGTCTCCAGGATAGTCTTTACAACATACTGTAAGACTTTGCGCATTTCAGTTTCGCTGTAACATGTAAGGAATTAGCTAGGAAATAATCCATAGCAGTTGATACATTACTGGGAATTGTTGACCTTTATTTTCAGGTTAGGAAACGGATGTATATGGAGCAAATGATGAGCAACACCTAAACCAAATAGAAAGGTTTGGCATCAATCTCGGAACTGAACAATTAGCGTCAATATACACAGGAATTTCTGTCACATGATGGATAATATCTGTAATCACAGCAAGATGTATTTCGTCAAATGATTCTCTCATTACTCTTTATAACCCTGCTACTCTTTTTTTTTTATTCCAGTACTGATCTGGTCATTATAATCCATTTAGGTTTGGCCAGGATCCAATAACCTATCCTCAACTAAACAGCATCTTTACAAAAGTAAAGTCACCATGAGGTCCTATGGTGACCCAGAGTCTTTTGAATCACTATGTCGTGCAGCGTAATGATCTGATAAACACTGGCTATTTGGTCAAAATGTCTGAAGTCAAACAACAGGAGTCAGCATTTGATGACACAACAGCCTTGTTACACCATTAATCTGGGAGGACAAGATCCCTGCAGGTTTTAAAACATTGTGATTTCATCAGAACATTTCTAAAATACACAATTTATTTCTATATAGTACTGTGCAAAAGTCAAAAAGCACATGTAAATAATTGGTGTAAAGCAAGCCTGTCTTCAAAAAAAGAGAACCAATGTTTCTTTGTTAAAAAAATAAAGTCAATAATCAGTGTGACGATTTTTTGCTTAAAATATACAGTAGTCTCAAGTACGGGTTCTAGAGTTATAAAAGGAAATAAGCTGCTTTGTTTTAGGTTCTTTATTTCATATTGTGAAACACATTTTCCTATAGGAAAAAATGTAAATGCAGATAATTCGTTCCAGCCACCCAAAAATATTACCAAAATGACTAATTTCTAACACTATAATCATATTTTTTCATAAATCTAATCCTTTAGAAAATAAATGTCAATTCAGTAAAATATGAAATAGACATTAAACCTCAGATATAACCTTGGTATAGGTATAGGTTTGCAGCACATTAGTATTGCTGCAGTAATCACTCTTTACAACCATGCTGAGCAGAAAAGCATTCCTCAGGATTAGATTCCCATTCTTGGCTGACAAGAGTGGAACCTGATGTGGTGTTTTTCTCTTAATTAATCTCTTTCTCTTCTCTTGTTTTTCCCGTCACCCTCATAATTCAGTGTATTATGCTTTCTGAGATTATTTTTCTGCTCACCATGTTTGCAAAGAGTGGTGATTGAGTTACTGTGAGCTTAAACTAGTATGCCCACATCTATTTTATTTTTTTTTCTTCTCATGGGGCTGATTATCGACCTCAGCCCAGCAGCATTTGGGTGCTAGAAATGAAAAAACAAAAACAGAAATTACTTTTCCAGTCGAGAACAGCTGGTCATGCCACATCAAACGTAATCAATAATAATTGCATATAATTATCCTGAGCAGCAGCGGCGGCAACACACTTGATTGACTCATTTTACAGGAAAACAAAAAGTTGCCTACATATAAAGGCATTGATCTGAATAAGTTTGTGTTGCATTTTTCATAAGCTGTAATCATTCATTAATAGGCCATGCTGTGCCTCTCCTGTTCGATCACCCGCCACATTTTATTTCAACTTTATTTCATCTGTCATTAATTGATTTACCTTCCACTTGCACAAGCACTAATTAGCAACATGGAGCATGGAGAGGGGAGATAAAATGAGAAAGAGAAATGAGAAAGACAGGGGGGGGAAACAGGAAGAGAGAAAAAATAGCACTAATAACTAAGTTTACAGATTATTACTACTGTTTGCTAGGTGGTTGGTCTTCACTGCACTTCCATGTTCATCCTGTTCTCCTCACAGTTCAAAGTCCAAATAGTTCTTTTTAAACCCCGTGTTTTTTTTTTTTATACCTTTATACCTACAGTATACTTAATACTTGCCATCCCTCATTGTTTTTCAGACTAAACTATTGTGTATCCTGCTTTCTGACTGAATTAGCTTAGAAATGAAAAACTCATAATAGCTCAAACCCATCGTGTACTGTAGCTAGCTAATAGTCAACATAGCTGTTTTGCTATTTTTGCTCACAAATTGCCACAAATAGTTCACTAGTACTCACTAGCAAATATTATTCACTAGCAAATATCAAGATGCTAATAGTTTTGTAGCTAGCTAACAATATTGCAGCTAGCTAATAGCTGTTTTCTTATTTTTCTATTCACAAATTGTCAGAATATGTTCTCTAGCAAATATCAAGGGGCTAACAGTTTTGTAGCTAGCTATCAATACTGCTGCTAGCTAAAAGCTGTTTTCTTATTTTTTATATTCCCATATTGTCAGAAATTGTTCAGTAGCAAATACCAAATGGTTAACTGTCTTGTAGCTAGCTAATAATCATAGCTATTTCCCTATTTTTGTTCACAGGTTGACAGAAATTCTTCACTAGCAAATATCAAGAGGCAAATAGTCTTGTAGCTAGCTGTATTCTTATTTTGTGAAAACAGATCAACAGGCTAACAGCCTTGTAGCTAGCTAAAAGCATTGCTACCTAAAGATTGTAGCTGTTTTATTTTTATTTGCAGATTTCCAGAAATTGTTCACTAATAAATAGCATGCAGCTAATACTCTTGCAGCTAGCTAGAGTATCTTTTTTCCATTAGTTGCCAGAAATTGTTAACTAGTGAAAAGACAAAAAACTAACAGTTGTGTAACTAGCTAACAGTCAAGTAGTTAGCTAATAGACCTAGCTATGTTCCTATGTTGTTCGCAGATTGCTAAAAAGTGTTCAATGGCAAATATCAAGTTTTGTAGCTACATAGCTAACAGTCACAGCGCTAACAAGCAGTCTTGTACTGTAGCTAGCTAATAATCATACCTGTTTTCTTCTTTTTTTTGTTTGCAGATTGCCAGTATTTGTTCACTGGCAAATATTAAGAAGCTAACAGTCTTATAGCTAGTTTTCTTATATTTGTTCACAGACTTTTTTCATTCTCTAGCAAATATAATCAAATATTCAGGTGTTATCCATTATATCAACACCAGGAAATTGAAAAATGATGAATCAATTATAGTATATTCCACTAAACTGGTGAAAGTGCATTATGCATGTGTGTGTGTGTGTGTGTGAGTGTGTGTGTGTGTGTGATTGCGTCTCTCCCCGGCAAACGTATCTAAGCATTGTGGACAGATTTAAAGATCCGTTCATCAATTTTTAAACCAGACAGTGGGTTTAATGTTATGGCTGATCGATATAGTTGGAGAGATGACTGAAACCTCAGCTAGGGTGCTAAACCATTAGTAAAACTTTGATATGATTGATTAGCGTTCAATTTTGATCGTAATATATTACTGTAACACTATATAGCGCTCCTTGCACGAACGGTTCAAACGGCATCTGTAATTGGAATGAATTCACTTGGATTGACAATAATATTTGCATATACTCTATACCCAGTCACAGTGTTTTGAGGATGCCTGAGAGAGGAATGTTATCTCTCCCACTGTGTTACGTAATGAGAACAGATGAAAGAAGACAATTCCAGGGAAGAATAAGCGACAGATGGAAAGTTGTATAGATGCATGAAAGCATCGGGAGGAGGATTGTTATCGTGAGGAATACTGATGGATGTGTGTGGGAATGAATATTGAGAAAGAGAGAGAAAAGATGCCATTAAAGGAAACGCTGGTTTATGTATGGCATGCCTGTCATTATTCTGTCCGTC
>JAQMYI010000018.1:18812222-18824484 GCA_030014275.1 Clariallabes melas
CAGGGTCTGCGTGCATGGAGTTTGCATGTTCTCCTCGTGCTTGGTGGGTTTCCTCCAGGTACTCCGGTTTCCTCCCACATTCCAAAGACATGCAGGTTAGAATAACTGGTGTTATCATAATTTCCTGTAATGTATATATGTATGTGTCTGCGATGGATTGGCACCCCGTCCAAGATGTACCCCGCCTTGTGCCCTACGTCTCCTAGGATAAGCTCTAGGTTCCCCGCAACCCTGCATAGCAGTATCCTGTAGATGGTGAGTGAGTGAAATAAGAACAAGGTCAAAACTATACACACAGCACACCTTATATTTGATTGAATGTTACTTAGCAAGATTTTGGTTGCCATCATCCAGAATTCTGGTTGGATATTTTCCTGTTCACATCAGCTTTGATGTGTGTTTTGGGGTCACTGTCCTATTAGAACACTCAATTTTGTCTACTGTAAGTCTCAACCATCTAGCTGATGATTTGAACTTCTGCTGAAGAATTCTGCCTTCTTCATTACTCTTTCCACAATGCACCAGGTCCACTGGTGGCAAAAACGCACCAAAATGCAATGCTACCACCACCACTATGCTTAATATCTGGTACAATGTTCTTGCGGTTACTCCTTCAAATATAACTCTGGTCAAACTTCCAAATGGGTTTTTCTTTCGAGTTTGAAGGTGCTGATTTTGCAGCAGCCTTTCAGTCAATAGTGATGTAAAAATCTGCTTGACTAGAAACAGTGACTCTGGAGTTCATGGCACACCTCTGCCCTGATGGTTCCTTGGTGGTTCTTGATCATCCAAACCAATTTTGTCCAAGCTCAGGGTATCAGTTTAGGTCCTGTTCCAGTGATCATCAAGGTGGATACATCTCCTAATAACCTGCCTTCAACAGTTTGAACTGACATGGAATCTGTGGTTGCTCTAAGAGACATTCCTGACTTGTGTAAATCAACCATCTGAACTGAGCTCCTTGGACTTTCCAATTGTACTTTGTGGTGGTCATGCCATTAAGTCAAACACTTTTTAATATATTGGCACAAAGAAGCTCTACGCTATACACAATCATCATTAACAGGAAGTTGAGAGGCCTTGGGTTTGTTAATTAAAAGACATTTTGGGACTTTCAGCACAACTAATATTTTAATTTAATTGAGTGTATGTATATATTTTTGAGTCTTGGGTATAAACTCCTGGGTCTCACTTCTGTTAAATGTGTACGTTGTACAATCATTTCACACCAGAAAAGAAAGAAAGAAAGAAAAAAAAAGTTCAAAGAAACCACTGAAAGCCCAATATTACCATGACATTTACACTCATGATGAGAGTACGTAAACTGCAACCAGATGATGTAACCTGTGGTAATTCACTGAAATGAAACTCATCCTGTATGGGTGATAAGAACACACGAATATAAACTTGAATGTCTATGTAAGGTCTTCTACAACATGGCATGGTTCTACCACAACCTTTCCCATCTGCACCATGCTTGTAGTGCGTGAATGAACTCCATTACAATGGTATTAGTTACGACATTATCAGGTCAATATTGTCATCAATACATACTTATTAAGTTCGTCCTGGGTCTCGACCACATCCTCACCATGTCCAAAAAAGCATGCCAGCTCCATGTCAAGGGAAACAATACTACCTCCAGGTTTCTACTGCGATCCTGCCAAGTTGTACAAGTTCTCCTTGCATTCATCCAAGTTTTCCCTGGCTGCCAAGTATTATTTGAAGCTAGAATGAGCATCTAATTAAAGGAAATATGAAATGAAAATGGAACAAGATGGGTCTAATCATGGGCACTTCTTCTAGGAAGATAATTTGTGATTGAACCATTGGAATGGATCATTTTCTGCATTATTTATGCAAACTCCTCCAACTCCACTCACCAAAATCAAAGAGAATATAAAATGATATTTGGAGTGTAATAATCAAACCCTTTTTCCGGCTGTACCCTGTAGCTCTAAATGATGACACATCTAGTTCTTGATGGACTGGTCACGGTAAGATGTGCCCACATGAACGTACACTTTCTTCATCTCATTAACCTCAGGAGACACGGCGGACCGATGCGGAGAGGATGGATAGCCCGGCTGTGCTGGAAAGAGTGACCGATAGCTGGTGTAAATCCAAGTAAATGTTGAGCTACTGCCAGCTGGAAAAGAAGCACTTTGGAGTAAGGGGTTATCATTCTATTACAGCTTGATTTGTGTCACTAATCAGCAGAGCAGAACCACAAGGAGTGTTTTCATTCCAAGTTTGACTTAGAGAAAAAAATATATATATATATTTAAACTATTTATAAATGGACAGGCTTACCATTAGGTTCAAACAGATAAGAAAAGCATCCTTATAGAGAAGATAGCTCTTATACCCAGTCTTATGATAAGATCTTTGTCATAGCAGGTACAGTATAAATAATCCTCATTAAACTGTCTAAGTCTAAGAAACAAGCTTAACCAGATAGAATCGGTCTGACATGCTAGAACAACTCTGAAAGTGTCCAAAATCCTACTACAACCACCAGAATTGACCATCTAGAACCAGCTCAGCCAGTCAAAATGAATCTAACCTGCTAGAACCAACCTGAACCATCTTGATCAGATGGACCCAGACTAAATCTCATTTCTCCATAGGCACTGCTGTTTCACATCATGCCCAGGTACGATTCCTTCCACCACAATTGCCTCCTCTGGCCAGTTTTCACATAAGAAACAGTGTTTTGTTTCCCCGAGTACACTTGCGTAGTGACATTCTCCAATACAGCAGGTGGCAGTATGCACTTAGTGGGTTAATGAGCCACCAACAAGCTCAAAAAGTAGAAGAGGACAACCTTCGTGCTTCGTCCACTTCCTTGTTCAGGTACGGTTGGCTTTCATATTTGATTCAGAACATCCCCGAGTACTCCCTACCATGCTCAAGAACATCTTTTAAAGCTGCATGCAGTGTTCACATTATGCCTCCATGTTGACTTTATATAACGAACCAAACATTGGGGTCAAGTGTACTGAGATCCATGCGCAAGACAGTAGTTTGAAAGCATCCAAAAAGTGTCCAAAAACCCTTCTAAAATATCCAGATCTGAAGAAACAAGTACCAGATTCACGAGCTAGAACCTGCCTAATCAGCTAGTACCCGCCTCAAACCATCAGAACTGAATATCCGAGGCTGGTGACAAGCTATTAAAAAGAAATCTTGGACGATTCTGGGTTTTTCCCCCAAAACTAATCAAAACAGGGTTGGTCCTAATTGGCTGAATCTGTTTTCAAGTTCCTTTTATATAAACTCTATATATAACGATAAAGGGAACTGTTTGAAAGTGAAGACGGATAAAAAATTCAGAAGTCAGAAACAAAAAGGGACAAGGGGAGCTGATTAGCATTGTATAAATGAAATGCAGCTGCCAGGTTTTCTAACAGGTTTAAGCTGTTAACCATGTTAGCATGTCTTTGGGCAAAATATTCCTTTAAATATACTTTCAAAGATTCAGAATTCAGAAAATTGTACAGCAGGAATGAGTCTTATCATAAATTTACATAAAGACCTGCACAAGTTTAATATGAGCTCGCTGGGGGTTTCAGCTCCTGAACTTTACGCTTGAAAAAAGAAAAGTGTGAATTTTGGACATATTCTCCTATATAAGTACATTCTCTCTAACAATACCTATCCTTGAGGAAAAGCTTTCAGTAAATGTTTTAAAAGTTACAAATTTATCAATGTTGCCTTTTTTTTTTGTCTCACAATACTTAAAGAAACATTAGCAATGGTAGCTAGCTTACTAAGTTTCAAAAGTACAAATTTCGCACCTAAGTGCATTGTGTCATTATGTGATATTTTAATGTCATTAATTTGATGACATAACTGTACAATTTACATGGAATTTAGCTGAGTTTTTGTTTCGTGTTAATCGATTTTTAGCAAAGCTTGCTAGGTAGCCGAGTTATCTAGGTTGAGTTATACGTACAGTATGTTCCATTCAAGATTCATTAGCCAGTTTGCTTGCTAGGCATTTAAGGTGATGTTTCATCATTCAAACTAATCAATCTGGTGTATTATTTTATTGGGTAAATTGTTTTGTATGGAAGGTGGTGTTGATCTGGACATCCCTGGTTCGAGTCGCTGCTGCTGTTAGTACCTTGAGCAAGGTTCACCTCGAAATGCCCAAATACAATCGGGCGTCGATTGCTCAAATACAATATATCCCCAAGGTGGGGAGATTCCGACGTCCGATGTGCTGGATGGCACGTAGACAGAGTGTTTTTATTTCTTGATTCTCGATGGCTAGCACATAAGGAATAAAACACAGCAAGCTGTAACTGGAAAATAATAAACAATATGGTAGTGCAATACAGGGCATTGGTGGCTCACTGGTAGGGTTCTCGCCTGCCATGTAGAAGGATATGAAGGCTCAAACACCAAGCCACTGGATGCAGTGCCGATCCCAAGCCATAACAGGTACAGTCCCAAAATGCGCCATGAAAGGCATACATGTTGTATTGGATGGTCGGCTGTGTGATACTGTATGGACTGACCAGTTATCCTAACCAGTTATCCTATTAACAATAATCCAATTATTCTAAATCTTTGCCAATTAGTGGGGATAATAGAAGAAATATTTAATTAGGTCATACAAACACTAATAGCACACTAATAAATAACTGTGAGTTGCTTTGTGGCCAGAAACCCTGTCAAAACTAACATCAAGCCATACTGATAACCAAACTGAAAATCGCTGTAGACGTAGTATCACGCTGTGCTGTCACATCAAGCACACTTCTTTGAATCCTCCCAACCTTTCTGAGTGAAATATCTCCCACAGTCATGACAGCAGGAATTAGCAGCTAATCAGAGGCGTGCGGCATCAACAAGTGGGTGTTCACACACCTGCACCCTCAAAACAGCTGGGAACACCTGGCTCACTGGGAAGGCGAAGAGCAAGGGAGGACAGGAGAGTTGGATAGAAGAGGAATGTAATTAAGGTCGGGTGAGGGGTTCATTTGAACTGGGCAATTAACCTCGCTAATTATCAGGTTCGGAGGGAGAAAGGGGGAAAGAGGGGAGAAGGAGATCTGTAATGCTGTAGAGAGACAAAAGATCGCAGAGAGAAAGAGTGTTTTAGTAACGAGGTGTAAAACAACCAGAGTGAAGCTTCTTGGCAACCTGGACAGCACATGAGGGATTTTTGGCAACTACAGTATACCTGTATGCATTGTTTTTAATAAAACTTGATTTAAACATGAATGCTCGTGTAAAAACAGAGGAAAAACTAACTTACTGCATGCTGAAAGCAGACTAGTTGTTGTTTAAAACCAGACTGAAAGTCAGCCTTGTGTATAAGCACTATTAAGTAATTAAAAAAATTTATTAAAAATCCACCTTGAAGACTTTCCCATGGTGGAAAGCCTGACACTCCAGCTTTGCCTCTAACTGACACTGGAGGCTCCTTACAAAAATACTAAATAAACATGTGCTCACTGAAAACAATAATGAGAATCATTATTAACCATCTGGGTATGTTTTTTTTTTTTTGGATTATAGAAGTGTTACGAAATGTAATAGATATATTACCACTGCTGAATGCACTACTTTTAACATCTTCGGCCCAAATGAGAACCAAGAACATACTGTAACAGCACTGCAATGTGAGACGTAACCAGAAATTAAGCAACATAAGTAAACACAAGCAGGAAGTTTGCTCATGTGTGATGCCATTTATTCAGGTACAGCCGCGCAACTACCGTTCGCCCGTAACCGCTTTCATTTTTATGTTAGCCTGGATGTGTACCCCTGCTGAGTGCACTGTGTGGAAACATTTATCCGGCAAAGCTGAATGAGGAGTATTGTGATCCACACCGAGCAATCAAGCAGATCCTCAATCTGACAATTACCTTTGGCGAGGTTCAGATTGAACGCTGGCCCTAGAGTCAGCTTTCACCACATCTCAACAGCCGAGAAATGCTTCTCCTTGCGTGGCTCATGGTAAGTAAAGGAAAGAAATGAAAAGGGAAAGAAATGAAAAGAAAAGGAAAGCAGCCGCATGTTTGCGTTCACCACCCAAAACCTTTGCCGTGGGCCGAGGCCCAGGATTCCACAGCGATCTGCGTCAGTGAGAGAGTGCACTTGGGATTAGTTTGCGACAGCAGAACACCTCGGACGCCAATACCTACTGTAACTCTTTTCGCCCTGCCTAATCAGCATGTTTCCCTTGGCTCGGCTTATATCTGGCTCTGCTTTCTGCTATTAATGTACTTCATTGTGATTAAATCCTACAAGTGCAGATTTTGTATTTCCTTTGCCTGCCTTTCTGTCTCTTTCTACCTCTCTCGATCTCATTTACTTATTGTTATGCCTTTAATTAGCCCTTTTAGCATCAATGAACAAGGAGAGCATCACTTGATTATGTTAAGTCTATACACATGCGTGTGTGTGAGTGAGTGAGTGTGTGTATAACATGCCCAACCCTTGATGGCTTCTATGATTTACATGCAGCTGTGAGAAGCACCCGTCTCCATTAGGACAATGTTCAGCACTTGACGCCGCGAACGCTTGTATAACGTTTCTGTCTGGTGTTTTGTTCAAGAGGGGAAAAGACGTCCCCTCAACAGCCATTTTTCACTCAATTTAGCAGTAGAGTGTTTCTACTTTCACAGGTCTCGCCTCATCAAACTCCGGATTGGTGAAGGATGATTACTGCACGCCCCCAAGCCTGACACGGCCTTTTGTCAAATTACAGACTAGCGTATTTGCCAAACTATAAAGCCCAGGCAAAGCTGGATTAGTTTTTTTGTCTTAGGATAGACCAACACAAGTTATGATTACAATTCATTACAACTGTTTGGAAAGAGGAGGGGGCAAAGTACACTTGTACTTAAGTAAAAGTAGAGATCCTCTACGGTAAATATTACTTAAGTTAAAGTAGAAGTCCTCAATTTGCATGTGTGCTTGAGTAAAAGTACAGGAGTACTCACCTCGAATTTCAAACGTACACGTCTCTCTCTCTCGCTCTCTGCTGTTTTTACACATAATAGTCAATTGGTGGCGAAAAGTACAGATACAGTATGTGAAATATGAAATTAATCATCTCCGCATTTTTTGCAAACCGCACAGAAATGGACACTTATGGACATTATTCATCTGTTCACTCATGCACAGATGCACATAACCCAGTACATTATAGATCAGACAATCATGGACATCGCACATTTGCACACTTTCTGGACATTTCCATTCATTTCCATTTTTATTTCCATTTAAATTTGCAATTTTGTCTTTTGTACAGAAAAGTTTTATATTCCTTATACATTTTTTGAAATTTTTTTCTACTTTCTTATAGTTTCAGCTATTTATTTCTCTTTCTTATTTCTTCTTGTTTGTTTTAAAAATTTTAAGGTCACCGGCGGGCGTATAAGCATTTCACTGCATATCGTACTCTGTATGACTGTGTATGTGACAAATAAAAATTTGAATTAGAATTTTTGAATTAGAATTTTTTTTTTATTTGAATATTTTAATTTGAAATATGTACTTAAGTAAATGTACTCAGTTACCCCCCCCCACCACCACCACCACTGCTTTCCTGCAACAGCATGTCCTGAAGTGTTTCATTCATTTTAACCTCAGAAATTTTACCACTGTTTACAATTTCATACTTTTTAACACTGTTGTCAAGTTACATTCAATTTTCATGACACACCATCTTCCATGGACGGAGTGGACGATAATGCTGCTGGGACGTTTAACTATACAGTGTCTATCACTCTGCATTACAGGTGTTTCACACTGACTGTCGGTCTGGGATAGCTCAGTGGTTAAGGCATTGGACTATGGTTCAAAAAGTCCCAGGTCTAAATCCCACCACTGCCAAGTTTTCTGTATTGGGCCCTTGAGTAAGGCCCTGAACCCTCAACTGCTCACTTGTAGAATGAAATACAAATGTAAGTCACTGTGGATAAGGCCATCTGCCAAATGCATGGGTGAAAGTAGGTGTGTATGGAATGCAGTACTGAGGAAAGAGCAGCCACTTGATCAAATCCACATTTCAACGCTTCTTCGATGTTCCAAATGGCCTCCTTTTTGTTTTGTTTACACCTAAACCACGCTAGAAAGCTAGCTAGCTCCTAACACGAGGCTGAATCCCAAATCCCTCTGTAATCCCCCAATCTGGCCACTACTTGGTGTGTTGAACAAGTGATTGTACACCCTACATAGCGCACTAGCTTTTCGTTTAGCGCTATTTGCGGCTATTTGCTGCTTTTAAAGCGGAATAAGTAGAAATATAAAGTAAATCTCATACGTTTCTCAGGACTGTCCACTACCTCTATGGTTTATTCTCCTCACCTTTCAGCTACATAGTACAGGGAAGAATTTAAAACTACTTTCACCCCATTAATTACACTAACTGACAGTCGCCAGCTCCGCTAGTCGCGCTTAGTTAGTTCTGCCATTCGCGGAAGGATATGTGTTGGCGGAGCAAAATAACTGGTTAAATAAATAAACAAACAAATCATAATCTGTTGCTAGTAAGTGGTATTCCTGGAGCTGATGTATAAAAGCAGTATCACACTCAAGGTCGTGCTGTTGTGCTGGTTATCAGCACGGCTGTGATCTGATCCCGTCATGCCTGCGATCGATTTTAATAACCTGAAAAAACAGCACTCCATCCTATAATCAATGTTCCTGAGCGTCACATGACTAGAGTCCATGCAGACAGTCTCACTCAGTGCTCAGCTCGTGCAGGAAGTGTCGACACTATGCATGCTAATATGGATTGCTACGTCACATCCTTAACTTGAATTCTAATTTATAGATGTTTATAAAAGCCCATGCATTTTTTTTTTTTTTTTGCTCTAGTATCAGCTCCATCACATAAGTACAACTAGCATGCAGTAATACTGAGCTGCGAGTTATAACAGCGTCCTGCAGCAGGCAGCGGTGTCAGGAAATGCCCTAAGAGACTACGCCAGAATGTTCTTTGGTCGTTTAGCAAGCGAGAAAGAGAGAGAGAGAGAGAGAGAGAAACAACAGCTGCGTTTCAGACATCGGCTTGCTCAGCGCCTATAGGAAGTTAATTTCATTTATTTCAGTGTACATTGTAGTTCATTGATTTCCAGTCAATCCCAAGCTCACAGTCATCCAACATATTTTCTCTCGATATATACTTGTGTGCTTGTGTTTACACACACACACACACACACACAGTATTTGCCTTGTTGCATCGTGTCAGTAATAACAGTCCCAGAATTCTCTGCACCCAATTAGTCTACCATAATTACCCAGAGCCCCATTGAGCTGTCAATCAGAGCCAAGCGACACAGGAAGTAAGGAGAGGGAACTCTCCACTGAGCCCGCCCCCCCACAGCCCAGCCAATTAAACCCACTCCTGTCCTCTAATATTAGCCCAGACCCACCCTTCTTCCTTTCTCTCATTGTTGTCTCTACATTGCTTTTCACTTCCTCTCTCTCTCTCTCTCTCTCTCTCTCCTTCTGCCTGTCAACAATAGTGGAGCTCTTGGCAACAGCGACCACATATTTGTTCCCAACAGATGTCCCTTTAAAACAACATGACACCGACAGAACATATGGGCTGCCATTAGTATCCCCACGTCTACCACTGAACCTGATAGTGTTAATCTGTTCGTGCGATACTGCAACAAAAGAGTCGATGAGATGGAACCAAATAGGAACACGTGATTCGGATTGAATAAATAACTATGTGTGCCGAACATGAATGCAAATGCACATGAAAACAACCAAAACAACCGAAACCAAATAGTCCAGGTCTCTTAGTACATAGACATAAACATTTGGCAGTCCTTTGTAACTGGGTTGCGGTGGTTTATAATAGCAGTAGATATGTTCAAATGTGTCCCATGACATCACATTAGTCGTTAAGTCTCATTTTAACACCAGGTTACGCCTAAACATAACGTCATCAGTAGCTGGTTTGTAGGGGATCACAACCGTATCACAACTTATCACACCTGGAGTCACCAGCTCGGATAGTGTTCATTACAGTGCTTTAAAACAATGTTTAGGATTAAAACTTTCTCAATGATTTTGAGGGATCAGAAGACAGAGAAGGTGTTTATCAACAGATTTTTATGCAGAAATTTAAAGTTTTATACATTTCACCTGCAGCACTAGAGCAAAACCATCCTTAATAGGAAGGAGTCACAAAAGTCTTATCAGTCTTATCAGCATTTTCCGTTCAAGGCTACTGTCTCCCCAGTCACTGCAGTGCAGGTATGGACGTGATTACATTAGTTCATTTGGAACTACGGTGCGAGCAAAGATGGACGCCCTACTTGTGATTTGCGTGAAAGAAGGGCAGCATGGTGGACGCTCACTTCTGCCCACACTGTCGACTTCGTTTTTGCAGCGTTAAACCATCCTCCCTAAAGTCCTGATCTCGTTCCGTCTGACTTTCACCTGTTCGGTCCCACTGAAAGCAGCACTATGAGGACGAAGACAACAGCGCATTCGTGGCTCGCAGTTCGGAACAAAACATTCTTAAGGAGGGAATACAAAAGCTTGTTGACAAATGGACGAAGTGTATTGAAAGCAAGGAGATTATGTCGGAAAATTATGTATTTGTTTATTCTAAAATGTAATCAGAATGCATGCTACAGTTAAAGTGCGGATAATTTTTGACTCAACCTCGTACGTGGTATGATGTGATGGGGAGCAGTGTTAAAGCACACAAAAGCAAACAAAATTAATGACTCTACTACACTTTTAAAATTTTATTAAGGCCACGCCCACTTTTGGTTTGAATCTGGATACAAATGCAGATTTTAAATCTGAATATTTAAATCTGGATACAAATATAAACTTTTATAGCTATATATAGCTATGTTTTACACACACATATATATATATATATCAATCAGATATTTTTAGAGATGCGTGACTTCAAAAACGGGGAGTTGTTTTGTCCGTCCCAGTCCCTGATCAGAATCCTAAAACCTACTAGAATCTTAAAGGATCATTTATGTTTGAACGGATGTTAATCGCCATAAATGCTTCAAAAATTTCATTGTTTTCAGGTTGTATTTAGCAGGGTTTTGCTTGGGTCGTGCATTTAAATTGATCTCAGGACAAGTCATTATAACTTTCAAAAACACTTTCAAAATCAGTCCACAAATTTTTCATGACATCTTTATTTCATGACAAGTCACAGATAGATAGATAGATAGATAGATAGATAGATAGATAGATAGATAGATAGATAGATAGATAGATTGGTTGATTGATTGATTGGTTGATTGATTCCAGCATGGAAGAGTTAATCAATGTTATTCAAACCTCGATCGCTCCAGGCCGCCTTACCTCTGTGACGTCTTCTTATACTTCCTCCTGTTCCAACACAGAAACATAAAGAATTAATTAACTATATATACTGTATATAATTTTATTGAATATAATCATTACATTATGCACCCAAACGCAAGTGTGTATACTGTATTTCAGACAATCCGGAACGTTGATGATTAATCAGAAACACATAACTGTGTTCAGTGACCAAAAGTCCCGGTTTGACTTGAACGCCCTTCATATTTGTACCTCGAATTAAGAAACCTTTTTTTGCTTGTTTATTTTATTTTACCAGGTATCAATAATAATCTTCCAGTTTAAGCAGATCATCCTGTGTTTTAACAACTCGATGCTATTCAGATTGAGGTATTTTCTTTTTCTCTATCACTGACTCATTTCGCTTTATTTTAATAGGTTTTACTTTAAATTCTGAACTATTCCGTGAGCTTTTCTTTAATTCCCGGTTAAGCCTTTTTCGACAGTGCGCTGGTGAAGTGTTCGATCAAGCTGTGCAGTTGGACACTGAGCACATTTCACACAAACACATTAACAATGCAATAACAGAAGAGCAGTTCGTTGATGCACGAGGGATCAACGCCGCCGTCTTCATTCGCATGGCATCTCTCTCAGTGATCAGACCGGTGCTCCAGCTGAGATTGGAACTGAGATGCTTCAGTAATGAACGACTGCGCTCTCTCTCTCTCTCTGCACTATAATCTCTTCGTGCGCTCTCTCAGGGACCATTAATATTCTGCACACTTACAAATGTATATTCATGTGTATACATTTGCACACACAGCTCTTGGTCCAGTGTCATGGTTGGGGATAAAGTCTTAAATCAAATTAAATTGCAAAGTAGTATAATAATACTATATAATACTATATACTATAAATAAGTCGCTTTCTAGTTCTCAGTTCTGATTATTGGTCAGAAGATGTTGATCGATACTCTATA